>VBSM01000883.1:523490-542804 GCA_008086735.1 Cheirogaleus medius | reverse complement strand
AAAAAAAAAAAAAAAAGAACTGTTCCTCGTCCCGTCTGTCCTTTCCACGAAGACTCGCCTCTGTATTAACGGACGTGTGAGTTTGTTGCGTTGACTAGAATAGCCACCAAGGAGCCAATCGCGGCTCGTGGGGAGGAAAACCCCGGCGACCGCACAGGTGCCCTCGCTGGCCGGACGGAGCCGGGTCGCGGAGAGCCGCTGCCTGCATTGCGGAACCGCCTGAGCCCTGCCTCCCCCGGCTCTGCTGTCCCAGTCGCTAGGAGACTCCACCCCAGCACGGAGGTCTCCAGGCCCCTCCCCAGCCCCTCTGTGCACCTCTCCGCTCAACACGAAAAACTTTCTGGTTTGAATTCCATTCCCACTGAATCCTTTTTTTAAACTCATGGAAGAATGTGAGTTTAGATTTACTGAAGAAATTCCTAATAAGTCATTTAGGTGATAGACTTTTTCTTTAAAAATCATAAACAAATTAAATTGAATGTGCATGTGAAGGCTGTGATTTGAAAGGAAATTCACTGCAAAAGAAATACGGGAATATGAGAACAAAATTAATGTGTGGAGATCAACCTCTATGAATTAATTTTCTCCGGGACTACCTTATTTTTCTTTGCTTAAAATTCTGGTTTTTGAATTCCACTTTCCAACATGGTTAGAATTCAGTAAGGGTTAAGGAATTAAAGAAATTCTACTTAAAGCCTGGCACGGTGGCTCACGCATGTAATCCCAGCACTTTTGGAGGCTGAGGCACAATTACTTGAGGACAGGAGTTAGAGGTCAGCCTGGACAACATAGTGAGACCCCATATCAAGATAGAAAGAAAAAGGAAGGAAGGAAGGAGGGAGGGAGGGAGGGAGGGAGGGAGGAAGGAATTCCACTTAATAAGAAAAACTCTGAAAGAGGATTAAGAAAAGTATGGAAGATAGATAACTCAGAACATGGTAGGGGGAGGATTTGCCCCCACCAATAAATGTTACGGAGAACATGTCAAATTGGCATAAAAATTCAAACCAAGTGACTTTGAGATACACCCCATATTTGTTGAATTAGTGTTTGTTATAAATAGCAAGAATTTAGGTTGAGTTTCTTATTATATGGCACTTACACTTGAGCCATGAAGCCTACAACAATAATCAAAAAAGTTAATCAGAAACATCTAAAATCACTCACGTTATTATACATAATAACAGCCACACATAAGAGTAATTTTCTTAGTATAACAATTTATTAATGGATATGCAATAAAATATCTTTCCAAAAGTCTTTCCAGACATGACAAGGCAGAAAGTAAATACTTCTTTTTTGCTTCTCTGGAAAATTTTTTAAATGTAAACACGAAATATTTGAAGAAATAATAAAAAAGTAACAAATGAATCTGTAAATATATTTTTAAAAATCTGATTTCAAATAGTAGGTACATGAGGCTTAGACATACAAATGTGCCATTTGATAACTGACTTAAATATCTAAACACAATCAAAGAACATTTCCATAACTTCAACTATAAAAACACAAATTCAGTAAGTACTTCAAATCTGGGAAGAACAATTGAAAAGATACAACGAGAAGTATTTTGAGAGGCAAGGACTGAGAAGACGAAGCTTGAAGTGGGACATAAACACAGACAGGTTCCCACGAGCCCAGAGGCCCTGCACGTGGACATGATTACGCAAACAGGCGTGTAGAGGTCGTATCCGTACAAGCATGATCTCTGGATACTGAGATACCCTTCAAGAAAAGGTATACATTCAGCTTAACCACAAATCAGTGAGCATAAGCTACTGGCAGGCTATTTAAAAACCAAAAAAAAAAAATATATATATATATATATATATATAAAATCTCCAGAATACTCCTATAGTAATTCTGAGTACACAGTGAGGAGCGGCAAGTCATGAAATGCTACATACAGACTTGGGTCTAAGCTAAGCAGATGGATGGGTAAGTTATGAAGGAGTGAAATTCATAATTGTATTAAATAAGGAACACAGTTTCTAAACTGTCCAATATTACCCAGACTTATTGTTTGAATCAAGCGTAGATACATTAGTTTCAAGCCAAACAATGTTAAAATATAGTCACATGCTTATACAATCACACACAGGAGTGGCAAGAGGTAACTACATTGTGGGCATCCTTCACATGTTCATTTAGAATTCTGACCAGTTACTGTCTTAATAGATGTGCATTCTCTAACTCACATGTATTATAAGCTAAAAATAAATCCTATTATTATCCTAAAAACACTAATGAGCAATAAAAATGTTTAATTTTCATAGATCCCTATAAACTTTGGGAATTAACTTTTAAAGTTCGGCAAAACATTAGGTACTTAACACGGACATTTAAGTGATCTGTATAATACTTTAAATTTATAAGAATTGCTTAATGTCTAGGAATAATTTCCTTGAGTTTAAAGACTACTAAATCTCGCTTTCATCACCCTCTGAACTTCAGACTTTACTAACGTGAACAGGGAAACACAAACCCCACGCTCAGCGACAAGGAAGAGGCCGTCGTCTTTACAGCGCGGCCACTGATTGTTTATTACCCGGGGCCAACGGACAGGTGGAAATGGAGCTAAATGATGGAGACCTTTCCAGAGGGTATCTGGCACGTTTCGACTTATCAGGAGGCACTTGAGAGGGTGTTTGTGTGGCTTTGCAGCCAGCGTTCCCTATGACAACAGCAAACTCTGTAAACAACTGTGCAAAGATGGTTCTGATATCATGAAGCTTCCTATTTCGTTCAAAAGGCAAAGTTTAGTGTATAAAATGGGGTAAATTAAGATGTCAATATAGTAAACCATTTATAAACATTTAAAATTACAGATATCTTACAAAACAGCTCTGTGATAAAAATTGTTTCTTCAAACAATAAGTGAACACAAATTAAACGCAGTACAAAAAGTCTCTTAATTAGCATATATTAGCTGGGAGAAGGGTAGGAAGGAAAGTCTTAGACTTGAAATCTAATAGCTTCACAACATAAAAGTATTCCTAATTAAACTTCACATACATTTTTAACACTGAAATATTTTTAAAAATTGAAATTTTCAATAATTTCTTATTTCAAGGCCATGGAAACAAGTGTCACATTGCTAAAGTTCTGTGGTGTGTCATTTAGGGTCCGAGGACATTCGAGTTCACTCCTCACGTCCATTCTGCTCAGTGCTTCACTAGACAAGACATCCTCTGTGCTTTCTCCTTGAATCCACTAATAAAAAGTCACACCCAACGCCCTGCCACAATGTCTAAGATGCATTCCTTAAACGGCAGGATGTTGACTTTGTTGCAGACGTGGTCTGAATCTCCAAGGATAAACAGCTCTCGGGATGAGGTTGCTATGACAATGTTGTTGCTAGGATAATTCCAAGGATCACAAGCAATACAACTACACAAATAATAATGAACATCATTTTCTGCAAGATAAAGAAAAACATTAATTTTCAATGTAGCAAAGAAATCAACAATGCCATCTGCTAACAAAATCCCTCTGGAATTTGGGATACTTGAAAAGATAAGTCCATTATCAAAACAGAACCTCTCAAGGTCACAGAAAAGGGAGGGGAATGGAAGACTTCAAAGGCAAAGGTTAAGTTCTAGACATGTGTATATTAAATTAATTTAATAAATTAAAATATATGTCATTAAAACAACTATTTGCTCCTAGAAGGAAAAGGTGCCATGTGGCTTGTAATAAACACTTTCTTTTGATCATAATAAAATTCCAAACCTGCTCTAAATTGGATGCATTGTGTATCTTTTTAAAACTTTAAATGAAACTAGGCCGGGCGCGGTGGCTCACGCCTGTAATCCTAGCTCTCTGGGAGGCCGAGGTGGGCGGATCGTTTGAGCTCAGGAGTTCGAAACCAGCCTGAGCAAGAGCGAGACCCCATCTCTACTAAAAAATAGAAAGAAATTAATTGGCCAACTAAAATATAGAAAAAATTAGCCGGGCATGGTGGCGCATGCCTGTAGTCCCAGCTACTCGGGAGGCTGAGGCAGAAGGATCGCCTGAGCCCAGGAGTTTGAGGTTGCTGTGAGCGAGGCTGATGCCACGGCACTCTAGCCGGGGCAACAGAGTGAGACTCTGTCTCAAAAAAAAAAAAAAAAAAAATGAAACTATTTCTCACTGGCTGAAAAAATCCTATCTACCCATTTCTTTACATTTAAGCAAGACGAACATGTATAAGAAACCAACAAGATGTTAGCTCAGTGTTTCGTTGCATTCACAGCCTAGAAGCAGAGCACGATACAGTATTTAAGTTTGTTTATTTTTTCTTTTTAACAAGCATCCTCACACCACTGAAAGTCAGATCACCTTGGCTTAAGAAACCTGGTCTCCAGGAAGCCTGTGTGAGGGAGAAGGGAAGGAAGACACAGAAATGAGGGGCACATCGTGCTGTTCTCTTTGAAAAAGCAAAGATTCATCATTTTAAATTACGGTTACCAACTACACGCCACACTTTTATCTACAAAATCAGGTCTGCTGCCCCTGGACAGCTCTAAACTAGAATCAGCACGCCGCGCTCGGTTGATTAGGGCGTGATTACGGAGACGAACATGGCCAGGCCTCTCACTGAACTTGCCGTGACTTTCTCAGACCTGCGGACCTGCCTCTGGGCTAGCACCTCTCCTTCGAATCTTACTCTCCTTGAATATTCCCTGGAAAGCCCTGACCGCTCCCTTATCCTCTTTGCAAGTCTCTCTACGAACCTTTCTCAGCACCCTCCAGAGGACACTTTTTCTTTGGCCTCTGATACCTCCCACGAGGCCACCCTGGTGCCCCGGCTCTGCACGTGTGCTCTGATCACGTCTGCAGCGTCTGCTGCGTCACGTGTGTCCTCTGTTGTCCTCTCTGGCTTTCAGAACGGTGCTGACTACATGGCATGCAGAGTGCCAGAATCCAGGTGGCATCCAGTCTCCTGGTGACAGCTCCGACCAAAGGCCTGGGCTTCTCCTGAGTGGAGAGAGCACAGTCTGGGAGCCAACCCAGCTGTGAGTGTGCGTCGTGGTTCTGCCGCCGGCTGTCTACAAATCTCCGCCCGCCTCCTTACATGTAAAACGGGGCACCTCCCACGCTGCAGGGCCGTGGGGATCGGGGTCACCTCTACAAAGCAGCCCCGCACCCTGGCAGGGCAGGCAGGTGGGGTACGGTGCCCGGCCTAGAGGAAGGCAATTTGCTAAAGGGAGAAGGAACACATTAAAGTTTTAAAGGCATAAAGACATCAGTCACTGCCTTTGTGTACAAACATAACTGCTGGGTGCACCTGGATCTGTGTTTCGTGAGTGAGGACCGTTTTGTGCTCATCCCTGCTTGCAGGTGCGCAAGGCCGCCCCGGGCACAGGCTCGCCGGCTCTCCAGGCGCACGGACGGGAGCCTCCTGTCGGACAGCGCGAGCGCGAAGCAGCACCCGGGAACAGCAGTGTGCTCCGCCGCGTCCACACTGAACCTGTGATCTCACCTTTGATGGGGCCACATTAAACTAGCCATGTTATGGCCGCTAGGAAAAACTAAGAAAATACATATTTTAGAAAGGATGATAAAAAGATTGAAAAACACCATTGTATTAGTGAAAAAAATCTCCTATGCCGTGTTTTTCAGCAGAGCTAAGAGGAGAGCCTGAGTAAAGGTACACGACCATTCTGCCTAATAAGAACGGAGTGCTCAGGGCCCTTCCTGCCTTCTCAAGACAGGACTGTCAGCAAACGGGACGCCCCAGAGCTCACCCCGCCACCCTCTCGAGTGTCACGTGCGCAGACCTGGCAGCTGCTCCTCGCCTGGTGGCTGTCGAGTCACAGAGATAGTCTTAAAGCCTGAAGAGCGGTCATGCCACTCACGCGGCAAGTCTCCTTCCTGCCTTACGAGGTCTGTGGTCGCCTCCACACACAAGGACGCACTCAGCAGGGATGGACTGTCCCGGGCTAGGCGCCCCGGGGCACGTCACGGTCTTCGCATCACAACAATTATGCCAACAGACATTTACAAAGAAATAACCAGTACGTCCAAAGTTAATCTGCCAGGCAGCAGTCTAACTTAAGGGTTAATGCAAGAAGGAAGACTCCCAACGCATAAGAAAACCAGAAGGAAAACACAAACTCAACTGAAGTCTGGGGAGAGTTGTTACTCATATAGTGAACAAAAAAACATGATCCTTGAAATAAACTGAGTATCTTTTATTTAGAACCCTTTAATTAAGAATTATCAGGCCTGCTAACAAAATAGTTGTTTTAATACGAAAATATTTTTCGACAAAATAGACGCTGTCAAACAGAAAAGTTCAAGGTGGCTCACACCTGTGATCCCAGAACTTCGAGAGGCCAAAGTGGGAAGATCAATTGAGCTTGGGAGTTCAAGACCAGCCTGGGCAACAGAGCAAGATTCTGTCTCAAAACTTAAAAAAAAAAAGAAAAGTTCGACAAAGGATTTTAATTTTAGTCAATGTTTTTCTTAGCTTTGGATCCATTCTCTCAGTTACTTAGTAAAACAAGTTAGTATATTTTACAAAGCATTAATAACTTTCAGTTGCAATTATTCTCAAAGTTAAAACTGAGACATAAAATACTGTATGTTAGTATTTCAGCTGAGATCGACCTTCGCTGACCTGGCTGTGTCACTCAGTGAAGGGCGAAGAGCGACATGCCCTCCCCAGACTGAAAACAGACCAAAGAGACCTCAGAGCTGCTGCTGGCCACTGTCACCCTGAGGTGACACGAGTGACATTTTATTATCTGTACGTCTATTAAAATTGGGCAAGCACTGTTATTGGTTAATTGCGAAAATGAGTAAGGAAAGGAGTTAATTGGTTGCTCGCTGCCGCCTGGCAGGCAGGCAGGCACACGGCCGTGCTCCACACCACCACTTGCCAGCTGACAGACCGATAATTAGCGCAGTCACGACAACCAGAGCCACTGACACAGCCACAGTCCTCCGCTCTTCTGTCAAAAGAAAGCAAGCTGATTATGTCACCGCTAATGTCACATTGCCACGGTAAAAGACGGCCTTCATTTAAAATAAAACGATCCATAGGAACTCTAAGTTACAGGACATCTGCCTGATCCTGTTTGGCAATTTTTAGTTCTTAAAAAGAGTGACTTTTACCTTAATGCAGTCAGATTACTTGAAGAGAAACGGCTATCCGACTCTATGGATGTCAGGTTCCATGGGGGGAGCTGGGCTGTGCGGACCCCAAGCGCCCTATGAAGCCGGCTGACTCATCAGCGGCTAAGAATGAAAAGGCGTCAGACCCACCATCTTTCTTCTTCATAAAACCAGTGGATTTTCACTAAAGTTCTCAGTGGATTGGCGTACTTGGGTCATGGAGAAAAGGAAGGGAACTGCCATTTTTAGTGAAAGTCAACTCTGTGCCTGGAACTAAGCTAAGCACTCTATGTATGTATCTGTCGCCTAAATTTACATTAAGGGTCAATATTTTAAGAAGCAATCACACAAAATAGTGTAAGAAACAATGTCTTATATTTCAGCGATCACATTTACATCTGCCCAAGGCGGGGTGGCGTGCTCTGCGGGCTGATGGCACAGCCTAGCCCGTCCTAGGCGAGCGTGTTCGCACACACGGTCTCGCTGCTTCCTCCTCACACCGTGAACTTCTCTCCTGCCGACCTCGCGCGGAAACACCCCGACCTGCACTGAGCCCCACCCTCCAAGGAAGGCAAGTCCTCTTCAGCGAGGCGCGACGACGAGCACCCACGCAGCGGCCTGGTGCCGCGTGTCGGCCCTGCACACGGCAGGGAGAACGAGGGGCTGGCGGGCGGGGACACAGCAAGGCTCCTGGAGAGTTTCCTGGCCCCTTGGAACTTAATTCGTGTTTCAGTTTTTGTGGAAGAACTTTCGTTCACACCCGACACTTCAGAACCAGATAAAGGCGGAAGCTCATTTGCAAAGCCCACGGCACCCTCGGCATCCCTGCCCATCAACAAAAGGAGGAGACATCTGCACCCGAATGTTTATGGCAGCACAATTCACTATTGCACGGACGTGGAAACAACCCAAGTGCCCGTCAGTTCATGACTGGATTATTAAAATTTGGTATATGTATACAATGGAATATTACTCAATTCTAAGAAATGACAGTGATCTAGCACCACTTATATTTTCCTGGATTGAGCTTGAGCCCATTATTCGAAGTGAGGTGACACAAAATCAGAAGAATGGGCTCCACATGTACTCGCCATCAAACTGGTACTGACTGATTAACACTATGGTGCTCACGTGGTGGTGGTGTTCTCCAGGGATTAGAGGGTTGGGGGCGGTAGACCCACAACTGAGGGACGCAGTGAGCATTGTGGAGGGGAGGGGCATGCCTCCAACCCTTGCTAGGGAGAGGCAAAGATATAGGCAAACAAATGTGACCAAAATGTTTGTACTCTCATAATTTCCTGAAATTAAAAAAAAAAAAAAAAAAAAACAGGAGGTGACAGTGTGGAAAACCCATCTCTCAAGTTTCAGAGGCAGTAGGATAAAATGCCTAAATTAGTAACATAAGTTTTAAATTTTGGCCCCAGTAACAAAAACAAACAAACGAAAAATCACACAAGATTCCCTTAACCATCGTGAATGCAAAGTTCGTGGGCCTTAAGCGAGACTCCATCCTTTTGAGGGTCTCTGTAAGCGGGCGCTACACGAGATGCTAGGTCCACAGTCTCAAATAATTCTCTTCTTTCCTCCAAACCAAAGAATTATCAAATAACCTAAGTAAGAATAAATGTTCAGGCCGGGCGCGGTGGCTCACGCCTGTAATCCTAGCACTCTGGGAGGCCGAGGCGGGTGGATAGCTCAAGGTCAGGAGTTTGAAACCAGCCTGACCAAGAGCGAGACCCCGTCTCTACTAAAAATAGAAATACATTAATTGGCCAACTAATAATATATAGAAAAAATTAGCCGGGCATGGTGGCGCATGCCTGTAGTCCCAGCTACTCGGGAGGCTGAGGCAGAAGGATTGCTTGAGCCCAGGAGCTTGAGGTTGCTGTGAGCTAGGCTGACGCCACGGCACTCACCCTAGCCTGGGCAACAAAGTAAGACTCTGTCTCAAAAAAAAAAAAGAATAAATGTTCATTGCATAAAACATGTAACCAACAATTTTTAGGAGAATGAATTTACAATCCCATCAATTTTGTAACTACCTCCAAATAATGACCCAAGAAACAGAACTCTAAAATTCAAATTCTTCCCACCTAGAAAAGGGAAACAGCATTGACTTTGTTTGTGAAGGGTTTTAACTACTTAGAACACAGAATGGTTTATGCTCAACATAATTTATCTAATACATTTTTAAAATTTTTAGCAAAAAGATTTATTTCAGTTTAAAACAAAACATTTATTTAAGGAATTCTTATTTCTTGAAACACCTTTTAGGCAGGCTTATATTAATGCATCACAACTTGAAACCGAATGAAAAGAAAAACACACTTTAATTCTTTAAAGCCAAACTCACCCTTCTTGCTTTGCTGCGATATTTAACAGCTTTTTTGGTTTCCTCTTTAGCATGCTCTACGTAGTCTGTCGCATTCATAACGTTTTTTTCTATGTTGTTGATCATTTCACCCTTAAAACGAAAAGTTTCAAACTTAGAAAATATTTTAAATGACTTGACTGTGTATCTTAAGACAGCCATATGACAAAGTGTCTATGAAAACATAATGTGCATGTAATGGATACTGGGTTCTTTTCACATTAACAGAAAGGTAAAAGGTGAGACCATTCACAAATGCGCCAGATATCGAAGCAATCAATGTTTAATTTATATTTTTAAAGGAGCTAAAAGGAATGGGCAGAGATGTTGGTGATTAAAGGCAATTAACGAGAGCCGACCGTGAGACGGGCTTTACGTGAACTCGTCTTGCAGAGAAGAGGAGCAGAGGAGGAGGAGGCGGCAGCGAGCTTCAGGCGAAGCTGACGTTTACTGACAAAATGCAGAGAATGACACCTCTTCTGACAGGTGGAAAACTGTTGTTCTTTAAAGTATCAGTAAACCAAGGGTAGCTTGTGTGTGACACTGAGCTGGCGAGGGGCAGAAACGCAGCGGAAGCGAGCGCGGTGAGGCGGGGGAGCGCAGTACCTGGTCCTCTGTCCCCCAGCGCCAGAACCTGCAGCAGTGCGCGGCGAGGCAGTGGAGAACGGCGACAGTTAGCTCGCTCGTTTCTTACAGCGCAAACCTACTAGTAAGCTGCGACCACACACACATTCTGCATCAGACGAGTCAGTATCACGCAACGCTAACAGACTTCTCAAAGGAAACAATGCGACAAAGCTAAGAACAGAGCAGTTTTTCTGATGGAGCGCGATGCAACGCATCCGGTATAGACAACTACGAAGTCTGTGGTGCTATAAAATCTTTAGTCATCACAAAAGGAAGCTACTATTCTTATGACGTAGTTGTTTCCTTTGGAATGCTTCCTGCGAATAAGAAGCTGGTGTAACCCAGCCCTCCACCTCCTGCATCCTCATGGCTATGGGTCACCCCGATTAGAAAAGGAGTAAAACTGTCCCATTCCCGTGTGGTGTCCGTTCCCGTCCACACACGCTTCTGCGACGCGGTCCCTCGCCACACAGTGTTCTTTAAAGGTCAGTGAGGCGCGTGGGAAAGAGCCCTGTACCTGGAGGGACTTCCCCCCACCCCGCATAGCCCGGGCCATCTCAGACAGTAAGCTGATCAGACTGGAACCTTCCGAGAGGACGACTCCAGCTACTACAGACCCTGAGCTCTCGGGAGGGCTGGGGACGCGATTACTGGGGCGGATCGGCGGCAGCGTTTCCACTTCACCTGCTAGCTACCCGAACTCCACCCAGACACTGAACCTCAAGTGACGGAGTCCCTGCCCCACACGGCACCTGGAAAACCAAGGGGGGCCCTCACTCGGGGTCACGAGGTCACGAGAGCTGGGCGCGCACATCCACACACCCAACAGACACGCACCATCTCGTGCTCTACCCTGAACCGTACGTGTCTCTTTAAACTGCGCTAGCGCTCCAGCTCTCTCCGAGCGGCCTTCCCGCCCCTCCCTGCCTGCGCACTGCACAGACCGAGCGCGCCACGCCACGTGGACGCTTTTCCTCCTGCCACAGACGATCCCTTGGGACTTATCCCTTTAGAGACTTCTCCCAATCATTACTGTGATAAATGCCCTTATAGAAAACTTGAAAATACATACACTTAGAGAAGAAAACTAAAATTCCCACAGCCTCACTGTTGTTACACTGATATATTTCTTTCATTCTGCGAACACGTTTTATACAGCCTAGTTCATGTCATATATGTGTGTGCATGTATGTGTTATATATAGTCATACATATATATGGACATATACATAAGATCTTTTGTATCTCCCTTTTATCTTAATTCTAGCACAAACGTTTGTATATTTCATTAAAAATTCTCCACACACAAAAAAGTTTATATTGCCTTATGTTTGCCCAAAAAGCTGACCTATGAACACACCCTAATTTAATTACCCACGGCTGGGCACGGTGGTTTACGCCTGTATTCCCAAGCACTTTAGGAGGCTGAGTGGGGAGGATTCTTTGATGCTTGAGGCGAGGAGTTTGAGACCAGCCTGGGCAACACAGCATGACCCAGTTTCCACGAAAAAAATTTTAAAAAAATTATCTGGGCGTGATGGATCATGCCTGAGTCCTAGCTACTTGGGAGGCTGAGACGGGAGGACCACTCGAGCCCAGGAGGTCAAGGCTGCAGTGAACTATGATGGCACCGCTGTCCTCCAGCCTGTGTGACAGAGTAAGACCCTATCTCTAAAAAACAAAATAAAAATATAAAAAAAAAGTTAATTAAGCAGACCAGTACCTTACTTTTGAAAGATTAGGCTGTTTCCAACATTTCAGTGTTACACTGAAATCAACTTTTGAACTTTGAGGTTGGATCTAAAATGGCGACTTTCCTAGATACGGTGGGATCAAGCACAAGTTCCCCCGAGCAGCAGGGACCCCTGTGGTCACCTGGGTCTCCACGAACATGGCCATGTCCATGAACATGTCGTGAAGCTCGCGGATGCTGGTCTCCAGCTTCATGATGTCCTTGTGACGAGACTCGATCTCGTTGAGAGCTTGTCTAGTAATTTGTGAATCTGATATAATCTTGGAAAAACAAAAATAAAAGAGAGTGTTACTGAGCTCATGCCTGGCGTGGCAGTGGGGATAAGCATCTGCCGGAGCACAGGGCGCCATGCCACGCCTCGCCACGCCACGGGCGCACTCACGTCGCATGTGAAGACGGACGGCCTCCCGCTCTCCAGCATCTCCTCCAGCTCCTCGTCCGTGGTGGTCCGCCCGGCTGCAAGAGCAAGGACGAGCCGCTCGCGACGCGGCACAGCCTCACAACAGGCCTCCCCACCCGAGTGAGCAGCTAAGCCCTAACTGAGCTGTTCACGCTTACAATAAGGTTGTTCTACTCTTTCAAATACCTGCGTAAGGCAGGTGTTAAAGATGAGAGAAATGAACCTGAGACCAAGAAACAGGAAAACTGAAAACACTCAGGAAAACGTTATAAATGTCACCATAAATAATAAAGTCTCATTTTATTGATAGTACTAGTGAGAAACAAGTATACAAAGGAAATTGATTAATAATGATTTGGCACGTCACTTTTCCTACAACTGTAGCTCTGGCGTGTGGGAAAGGGGGTCACGCCAAATGCAGAACCCATTAAATGGACATAAATAAAGACCCGTAATGAGGGTCAGACGCCCTAACACTTTCCATGTTTGGTGGTTAATACTTTCCTTTTAAGTAACATGTGTTAATGCTTTCTAAGAAATGTGTACACAAGCTTTTGGAAGAACCTGATAATTACAACTTTTCACAGTCTGTGCCAGAAAAGACAAAATTAAATGGATAAATATCATAATAATTAAAATATCACTTAATGTGAATGTTCACAACAGCATTATTCATAACTGCCAAGAAGTGGAGACAATCCAAATGTCCACCACCTGACGAATGGCTGAACAAACGGTGGTCCTCCCTCGAGACGGGACGTTACCAGGTTTGGTGGATTCAAAGAAAAGGAAGCTATAAGAGGCCCTCGAGTTTTACATTACTGGCAAACATAGAGATGGAATCCCTCTTTTGAACTCAAGCGCTTTGGAGCGGGACCTCAGGGAGAGGCGCGTCTCTGGACCGGCGCGCCGTGCACTCACTTATCTCCAGCTGGCGCTGGATGCGGCCTTTGCTGCGCTCGCGGAACAGCGTCTGCGCCTCGTTGTACTCCGTCATGGCTTCCACAAACTTCCGCGACAGCACCGAGTGCTGGCAACACAGAGAAGCGTCACACTGACGTATAGCGGTCACTGCCCCACTGAAAGGGGTACGTAAAAACCTTACATTTGGAAACGCAGACCAGGCATGACACGCCTTCAAACAGAACATACGATGGCAACGCGGCCCAGAAGAGAATCTGTGCTGGGAATTTTGCATGCGTCACCTAATCCAGCGCTCACAGAAACCCTGCTATGCCACTGCCACCCCCATTTAAAGAAGAGAAAACCATGATCTAGGGAGCTCGATCCACCCAAAGCCACAGGCTTCACTGACAGAGACTGAATCTGGGCCGGGGCCCAGCGGGCCGAGCCCAGAGCAGAGCTCACTGCTCCGTGCCCCTCTTTGCTGCTCCATAAGCCCCTAAAAGGTGAGGATCCTACAAAAGCTACCGTCATTTGGACAATTCTCTGCTCTTCAGCACAGAACTCTGCTGATGGGCTGGACAGGTCTTTCTCCATAACAAGGAGACGGACTCTATAAATACTGCACCCTTTTTATGCAGGAAGGTCGTGAGGACAAACATGACAGCAAAGATGAAAGTATTCTGAGCTTGAAAGAACAAAGTAAGAAGACTCATTCGTCAACGTCACTTCACTCTAAATGAGGCTGATCTCAAACCTGGGTTCTGCGTATCCGAAGATCTACTGAGGTCCGGTTCCCACTCTCGTCCTGATCGAAACTTTGTTCGATGGCTAGAAACAAACAGGAAAGAGTTACTTTTTGAATTTAAAAAGGTTTTTTTTTTTCTTTGAGACAGAGTCTCGCTGTCATCCAGGCTGGGCTGACGTGGCGTCATCGTAGCTCACAGCAACCTCCAACTCCTGGGCTCAAGTGATCCTCCTGCCGTAGCCTCCCGAGCAGCTGGGACTACAGGTGCACTGCCACACCCAGCCTTAGTTCTTTGTTTAACCTGAAGTATCAGTGAGAAATCATGACTCATTTTATCTTTAAAAAAAATAGCCCTAATTCTGTCCACTGAAAAGGCCTAGAGAAAAATGACCAAATCGCCGCCCTGTACTGCAACACACACCCACAGCATGCCCGTCTCGGTTTCTAAACACCACCGCGCAGCGGAGCGGGACTCCTCGGAGAAAGGGCTGATGCCAGACTTCCTGTCTGGGACAGGAAGTGTACAAAGTGCACATGGATCATCTTGTTGTGACAAACAGCAGGAAGGCTACAAAGACTACGGGGTCATGGCGAAGACTCAGGAATCAGCTCCTGCTGGCCCACGAGGGACCATCGGAGCATCAACAGTAACCGCAGCAACCGTGTGCTCAAAACGGCATCTTAGGAGGATGCCAGGGAACCAACCCGTGAAGATCGTACCAAAGAAAAAGAATCCACCACGATCCCCTTTCCTACGCAATCTATACCTCAGATGACTAAGGCTCCAGAGAGGGAAGGTTCTTTATAGAGAACTATTCTAGCTATTAAACAAAGAAGCAATAATAAAATCAAAATAGCACTGTTTGCAAATTCTAATGAATTTATGGATCTTGGAAATAATCATTAATCTTTGATAATATCACAAAATAAAATGTTGTTATATCTTTTTTTTAAGAGACAAGGTCTCAATATGTTGCCCAGGCTGGTCTCCAACTCTCTCACGTAGCTGGGACTACAGGTGTGTGCCACTGAGTCCACTTGCTGCTGTATCTTAATGTAACAATTTACATCTTAATATAACCACTAAGACACAACACCTGTAATCAGATGCTGTATCTTTACATTAAAAACCCACAAAAACCACCTGAATCAGCAAGTTTGGAGACCGTAACTACCAAGCTACCACAAATACAGAGAATGGTGGAACCTACTAGAAACACTACAAACTTGAAGCTTGCCAAGTTTTGTAGGACAAATGACCTGGTTTCTACAACTAAAAGAAAAAAGTGCTAGAAAGAAAAAAGATGAAGGGAGAGCTGATTTTCAAGGGTTTTACAAGACATATCCACCAACCAAGGGTTTGCTCCTCATTTTGGGATCCAAGTCAAGAAAACTGTTCAAAAAAAAAATTGTTAAGATCACAGGGGGAGGGGCATGCATGCAAAAATCTAAGGGATGAGCACAGCAGATGAAAAGAACATCAAATTCCCCACCGCAAGAATGAGGCCGGGCACTAGCACTCTGGGAGACTGCTCGAGCTCAGGAGTTGGAGGCTGTAGTGAGCTATGATGATACCACTGCACTCCAGCCCGGGAAACAGAGTGAGACTCTCAAAAACAAAGAACTTTGCGATTCATTTTAAAGGCTATTTCACCTACCCAAACACCTGAAATTTAGCCCAAAATGTCATAAAAAAATAACAGTATAACAATTTATAAGCAAATACATAATCTTACTGAATATGAATCAGAACTTTGAAAGACATACAAATAATTTATTTTAAAGAAGTCACAATTTTAATTTTTGAAAATGCAGAAGAATAAAAACCCTATATGGAAGAAAACAACAATTACCCATACTTCCACCGTTGATAATTAAACGTAAAACTTAAAACTTACCCTTTAACTTGGCTCGAATTTTATTAGCCGTTTTCTTGATTTCTTTGTTCAGATCTTCAAGCTCTTCCTTTATTTCTTTAAAAATTTAAAACAAGGCATCTGAGCTATAACATCCAATATAAACAATGCCCGATAAATTTAAATGAAACAGTGTTCTTGGTGACCACTCAAGTCATCCTCCCCCACCACGGAAGAAAACCTATCGCTTACACCAGCGGTTCTCCGAGAGTGGTGCCCAGGCCGACAGCATCTGTCTCGGGCGAGAGCTTGGCAGAAACGCGCATGCTTGGGCCCTGCCCTGCACCTGCTCAGTCAGAGCCAACAAGCCCTCCAGATGACACCTAAGTTTGAGACGGTCTATACCAAGCAATCGATGGATTAGCTGACTAAATCCATTGCTAACACTCACACCTGAAAAACGAAAGCGGAGATTTAACCATATTCTGAAGGAAAAAAAGTCTCCACGTGTCTGGTGTTCTCTCTGTTGTCATGCAGAAGCCACCACTCTGCCCACCCTGGAGCTTCCGGGACAGCCAGGGCTCGAGCGGGGAGACGCCCACCAGCCACACTTGCAGCGGTGGACACAGGTGGACTGACGGGCGAAGGCCAGCGGGCCAGAGCAGCGCCGGTGCTCCAGGATGGAGCTGGGGACAGGGGCGTGTGCTTTTGTGCCCGGCTGCCTCAGATGCCACGGCAGGCATGGGACGTCTGCCCTACACTGGAAACTCGAGTCTGCTAGTGGCTGAAGTGGCTGAAGCGACCTGAGATTTCCTTCCCCTGCACAGAAGTTGCTGGGGAGGCAGGAAAGCCCCCGCCTGTCTCGGGAACCCTTTTGTCACTTTAGAGAGTCCTGCACTTAACTCTCACCCAGCCACACACACATCAGCCAGGGAAAAGGCACGAGTTACCACCGCAGACCACCTGACCGAGAAAAAAGAACAAAACCTCCAGAGATGCCGATGCTCTTCCTGGCAGCCCTGCCAGAGCACCCACGGCGACACCCCAGCACCTGCCGAGTGTTCCCCAGCCTCAGCTCCTGCCCTCAGAGCAGCACGCGGCCGCTCTCAGAGTCACACTGGCTCCTGGAGCTCGTCCAGAGCCAGGCCGCTGCCAGGTATTCTCCAGAGGTGAGAGGTCGGGCACCGTAACCGGCCGACAATCACACGATCCCGTGAACACTCAGGGAGCACTTTACGTGCAGGAAGACTTGTGTTAGCACCGAAGCTTTCTGAGCAGAGATGGACGTCAGCAAAGCCACGCATCAGAAAGAGCGTTCTGACCATGGATGGAAGTGGAAGGAAGGAGACCAGAGGCAGAGGGAGTCTTCAGATCTCTTCTGGGAACACATTCTCCAAAGAGAGATTCCCAAAGGAATTTGGGGATTTGCGTAGTGTTTCTGGTTATCACAAAGACCAGGGAGAGCCACTGGCACCCAGAAGAAGGGACCAGAGGTGGCAGGAGACAGGCCGTGCAGCCAGAGGCCGGCCTGGTCGTGAGTCTGTGACTCTCAGCCGTGCGCCGGCGCTCCTGTCGGTGCGAAGGCCCGCTTTCCTGAGCCCAGAACCTGACTCCATCTTACAAATAAACAGAGTTTTCACTTGCATAGTTCAATATGCTGTGGATTTTCAAGAATGCAACTACTGTTAAATTGAGGCAAAGTTGTACTTTATTTCATCTGAAACTTCAGCAAGAGCTTACTGACGACTTTAGAAAAGTCACACGAGAAGACTGCTAACAGGATCTGAATCGCCAACACGACACACCTCCATCACTCTGCGTTGCTAGCTCTCACAGTCGCGACAGATTTTGAACAGGCGCAAGCACCTGAACTTTGCCTAACGTGGCCACGCCTGAGCCTGTACAGTACGATTTGTATTTCGATATGTAAATGACTTTCATTTTAGGTCTCCTTTACTTTACAGTGTAGATGTATGTTTTTGAAAAGCACGGAGGTAGATAGGCTATATTATCTATGAATTTCATTTTAGAATGATAAAGTCAACATCGAACAACTGTTATTAGTATAAAATGGGCATTTAATGGGACTTAGAGAGACTCGCTGTGAATAAAGAGGGAGGCGGGTCTGGGGCTCAGCCTCGAACCCAGGCCCCGGGTCTGTGGCAGGAGGGCGCTGCCTGCAGGGCTGACCCTAACACCCCTCACACCCAGCCACCAAGCAGCGCCTGGCCACCGCCGAGGACACCCAGGCCGTGGGGTGGTCGTGACCACGGGCAGCAGCAGAAGCCGCGAGCCTGCCGGCGGGTGAGAGTCCCACTCTTGCACTGCCACGTGACGGCAGGACTCACTCCCGGGGCGAAGAAGCCCTTCAGGGTGGGGGTGCTCAGACAGGCAGGGCGGGCGCAGGCAGCTAGAGAATTAAGAGAGGTTACTACACTGACCTTACATGTCACTGAGAAAAGAACGGGAAACTAGGAACCTTCTCTTGTAGCGGACTAGGAAACCCAGATCAATCCTCGCTGAGAACAGTCAGAAAGGGTGGACACAATGTTCTTCTTAAATCCACGTAAAGCCAGCAGAAACTCACGCGGTGAGGGAAGACGACAGGGAGGAGGAATGTCAGAGAGGCGGCCCAGCACTCGGGACTGCTGAGACCAAGGGCACCTGCCCGTTGCACCAGTGCCAGGGGGCAGGAGCTCTGTGCCGCCGGCCGCGCCCTGCGAGTGAGCCCAGCTCTGACCATCTCAGTCTCTGGAATTAGACCCAGAACTGCCAGTGCCCCTGGCCATCTGCTAGAAATAAAAACAAGTCACCTCTGTCAAAAGAAAATACCATCTAGGACTCAAATTTTGCCACCAATAATTCTTATACAAAGCCCAAAATTAAATAAAAAATAACCAGGCAAACAAAGAAAAAATATGGATGAAACCCAACAAAAACAACGGACGACACAAACAGATCCACAGGGCACCAGTGAATGGAGCTATCAGACACAGACGTTAAAATAGTAATTATGTTAAAAGGGGTAAAACATACAAGAGTATGAATTTTGTCAGAGACTAGGATAGTATAAAAAGGAACCAAACAAAATTCTAAGAGTGAAAACCAACCCAAAAGTAACTCTACGGATGAAGAAAGATTCCCTGACCTGAAAGATAGTAGCTGAAAAGAGGTCAGAAGACAAGTCAGAAAGAAAGCTAAAAAACAAAACATGGAGAGACAAAATGATGGCAAATACAGAACAGACGGTACAAGACAGAAAGGTGAAAAGGTCTAAAATACACATAACTCAAGTCCCAAGGAGAGACGGCAGAAAACGGAGCAAGGACGAAACATGAGGTAACGGCCAAGTTTTCTCCAAATCTGCCAGAAAACATGAATCCAAAGATGCAAGAAGCCTTATAAGAAGGATAAATGAAAAGAAAACCATATTTCAAAACATCAAAGAAAATTACTAAACCAAAGACTAAAAACCAAATATCTTAAAAGCTCTAATTAGCTGACTTTAAAAAAAAAAAAAAGACAAAAGACACTGGAAAAATATCCTTAAATCTCT
>VBSM01000883.1:507927-523390 GCA_008086735.1 Cheirogaleus medius | reverse complement strand
ATGCCACGGCACTCTAGCCCGGGCAACAGAGTGAGACTCTGACTCAAAAAAAAATCTGGTTAGACCACGTGTCTATTAATTGTATAAAACAATATAAAATAACACCTTGGGATGGAAACATGTAAATATACTCGTATACACGCCAACAACATGTAAATCAGGGGGATGGGCCTGAAAAGCAATAAAAACGCAAATTTAGATCAGACTTTCACAAGTCAAGAATGCACACTATAACCTATAAGGCAACCAAAAAACCACAACACATAGTATATATAAGCCAGCTAACAGGAGAGGGGGCAAAATTCCTAAACATCAATCCAAAAGAAAGTATGAAAAGAGAGAAAAAATAGACATAGAACAGGCAAGAAAAATAAAGAGCAAATAAGAGTATGAATTTCAATCACATTATATCAATAATTCCAGTAAATAAATAGACTAGAAGTACTAAAGACAAAAAAATTATCAAATTGGATAAAAAGACAAACTCCCACTATATTTTCCTCACAAGAGAGAAGAGGAACATCTAAAATATAAGGATACAGAAAGATGAAAAGAAAAATGAGAGTAAAGCAGGGACTATGGACACACTAACCCAAAGACAACTGGCAGAGCTCCATGGAAACCAGGCAAAGTGGCGAGAAGGCACAAGGCGTGACCAGGGCAGAGAGCGACGCTGTGAGGACGAGGGGCTCGACCCCGCAAAGACAGTGCGGCCCAGACGTGCGGTCCAGGCTGCGTCCGCACCTGCACCTGGGCGGAGGCTGGAGAAGGAAGCTCGGCTGCAAAGGTCTTGCTGGGTCAGGTCTCGAAACGAGAACACGGACTGGGTTAGGCAGTAGCAGTTCGCCCCGCTAAACGTCCCGAGTCAGTTACACTGTGGGACGCAAGAGAACACAGACTGCGGATCAAGGGATAGTATTCTACCCGTTAAACGTGTCCAAAGTCACGTGGGGAACAAATGGTGGAGCCGGGGTTTGAAGCCAGAACCAGAGCAAGACGAGGGCTTTCCACACTCGCCAGGTAGCCAGCAACCGCCGAGTGTCCCGCTGCACACGCCGCAGGTGTGGGACCCACACAGGGGCATCACGCTCAGAAAAGCTCACCATGCACAGGAGCAGGAAGGTGCTGGACATGGGAAGCCAGGCGGGTGCAGCGTCCTCGCGTGGGAAGAGAGAGGCCGTCCAGGGTGAGGACCACGGGAACAGGAGAATGTGAGCGGCAGGAGTGCCGGCAGGATGGACACACCCAAGCGCGGAGGAAAACAAGGGCTCTGGCTCCCGACAGGAGGAGCTACCAGACCTACCGTGAATGAATAAAATCTCCACCACTCACAGTAAATCCTGGCCATGTCATCACCAGGATCCAAAAAATGGGATCACATACATTTCATGCTCCTGCAAGGCTGGATCCGTGTTTCAGAGGGCCTGAAATTTCTACATTTTGCAAAAGCCCTCTCTAAAGAAAAAAGCAAAGAAATACTACAATAGTAGAAAGTGAAAAAAGAAAAGTGCAAGTAAAAGGGCCCTTCGTCAGGATCTCAGCAACTCTGCCCGGGTCTTGACACTGCAGGTCAATGGCAGGACAGGGCCACCAGCCCCGGGCTCTGGGACCCACCCAGGGCCAGGCTGTGCTCTGGCGCCACCTGGCGGCCGCCGTGCTCCAGCGCTGTCTGGTCCGCGGCTGGCTGGGGCTTCCTGGAGGGCAGCACCCCAGGAATCTCCCTGTTCACTGGGAACCCCGCTTCGGGCCCATCTGGAGCCAGGGGGAGAACACAGAGGAGGCAGGGCTCCAACTCCCCTTCCTCCCCTTCTCCACAGGAACCTGGGCTACCCCTTTCTCTGGGCACAAGGGCAGGGAGGGGACAGTCACCACCTGCATTACCACGGGCCCATTCCTGGAGAGAGGAGTAACTGTATTCTGCTGTTTAAACACCAAGTAAGCAGTAGCACATTGCTTCCTACATTTTGTTTCACATTCTGTCGTAAAACAAACAAAAGACAAAAGCAATGGTTTTCTTTGAAGCCCAAAAGGAACTATTATGAAACATTAACAGCTCTAAATGTATTCAAACAATAGTTGTATCTGCTATTACTTGGCAGTAAAAATGTTTTGGAGGTAAATTACTCAAGAGAAAAAGGATACACTGATGTTTATTCAAATTCAATTTCCCTAAGAATTAAGCAAGATGTTAGTTACATAAATAAAAAGTCCTGTGGGCAAACAGGTTTCCTTAAAGCAGGATTCCTCAGAGCCCTGTTCTGAGGATGCTGCACCTGTGGGGGGGGGGTGGCATGAAGAAGCCACCGACGTGTCTAGCCACAGACCTTTGTTTCACAGACAGACGAGACTTTGGCCACAGGAACACATTTTGGGAAACACTCTTCTAAATCATAGATGGACAGCAACAGAGGCTTAAAATATTATTTTATAAGACATGCAAAACGTTAAAATGTAATACTGAGTTCTTATTTTGTCAATGTATGGCTATACTAAGTAATTCTCAGACAAAAAACACATCTGCTTCCAGTGTCCCTGGAGAGTGAGAATGAGGGTGCTCCCCTCACCACTTCGAAGCTGTACTGGAGGTCAGCGCAATAAGACAATTAAAGACAAAAAGCTCAAGAGCTGAATGGAAAAACTGTCATCATTCACAGGTGACATGAATGGGTGCAGAGCAAGCCAACAGAACCTACCGAGAATATCAGAATTAATAACTAACTTGGCAAGGTAATGGGATACAAGGTCAACATACAAAAATCACTGTACTTCTACATACTAGCAACAAGCAAATAGAAAATGAAATTTAAAGCAGATAGGATTTACATTAATATCAAAACACCAACTACCTAGGAATAATGTAACAAAAGACGTGTGAGACCCTCACACTGAACCCAACAAAACAATACTGAGAGATACTAAAGAAGACCTAATGGTAGGACAGGCCATTTCCATGGATTTAAAGACTCAATTTTGGGAAGATGTCAATTCTTCCCGAAAACGATGTGTGGATTCTCTGGCTTGTTCAGATTCACGTCCCTTCTGAAGTTTCAGTATTTACCATTCCAGATCAACGAAACCCTCCTCACAACTACCAAACCCCCACCCTGAGTTACCTTAAAATCCTTTGCTCACACGCTGTTCTCAGCAGACACGGAGAACAGCACAATGCACACAAAAGCCCTTCCTGAGGACTTTCAGAAACCCCTCTCAGTCCGTGGTCATCTTCAAACCTGCCCCAACAAGTGATGGTATCCAAATCAATCTCTAACTAACTGCCCTCTACATATAAAATCCCGTCCTTCTCGCCTAGCTGTGGACGCACCCCGACCTCAGGTCTGTAACCGACGGTGACTTCTATGTATTCTTTTGGATACTGTGCGCCATGGTCCTCGCCCAGCCGCACACCAGACGGTGCTGGGAGCTCCAAACCCCACCTGGACGAGGCTCACTTGGGACCACAGCCCGAGGATGCCCGGAGCTGGGCAAACTCCCGGCTCAGTCCAGCGTGACGCGGGGGCCGAGAGCTGTGTAGCAGACAGCAAGAGCAAGGCACACAGACAGAAAAGCTTTTTTTAAGAGCCATCGACTTACTTCCTTCTGGGTTTGGTGCAGAAAGAATGATGCTGTGGTTTTTCTTTACTTCTTCCACGTATTGAGCTATTTTACTGATACTGTTTCTAATCTCCTCGACCTAGGACAGACAGAAAGAGTCATCAAGACGTGGCAGTGCCAATTTGCTGCCACTCTCCATTACCCAAAAAGAGAAGAAAAAAGGAAGGAAATAAATGAATAATTACCACATCAAGAAATAAAAGCCTTTCCCATTCTCAAATTGATACCATTTAATTTAAAAAATAAAGGGAAATGTACCAGTTAATGTGTCTACCTTTATGACAAAGGCAGCACCAGTCAACCTTCACTGGCAAAGCCATCAGGCTGCAGAGATTCCTGCGATCCGGTCCAAGTATCGCCAGAGACGGCGCCAGCTGGAAGGGTCCCACCAATGACGCACCACGCGGCACATCGAGAAGCAAACTCAGCCCTCGGAAGGTGCTGGCAGTAACGTGCTCGCGAGCAGGTGTCTGCAGTCCACCCGCCTCACACGCGCTGTCCCGGGGCTCTACGTGGCTCACGCTGCTCAATGTGTGTTTCCAAATGCGGCGCGCTTACTAGCGCGACGTACCCAGGTGGAGTCATGACATCCTCTCCAAAGCCCTCCGTGGCAGGCCCAACAATGGCCCCACAGACGGTTGGGTCCTATCCCTTGGAACCCGTGAACGGTACCTTACGGTACCTTACGGGCAGAAGAAATTCTGGAGATGTAACCAAACTAAGAGTCTTGAGATGAGGGGACTAGGCCGACTACCCAGGTGGACCCTCCACCCAAGCACGGGTGTCGGAGGAGACACAGCAGGGGAGGTTGGGATACAGAGCAGCAAAGCAGCCACGGGAGCAAGACACCACACTGCGCTGCTCCCTCCTACCGCAATCACAGACCCTTGCACGGGTGTGGCACATGTCCACACCCTAACCTGGAGCCTGAGGATGTGTCACCTCGCGTGACAAAGGGACGCTGCAGACAGGATCAAGTTCAGAGTCCCGCCATGGGGATGATCCTGACTATCTGGGGGTGCCCAGGGTACCTCAGCATCCTTCTAAAACGCAGGCAAGAGGATCAACGTCAGAAAGTGGAGAGGATCAACGTCAGAAAGTGGAGAGGTGACAAGAACAGCGGCAGGTGCCGTGCTTTGAAGATAGAGGAAGGGGCGAGCCAAGAACACTTGTGTGGCCTCTAGAAGCTGTGAGAGACCAGGGAGACCCCCACACCCCAGCCCACCTCCCGCCAGAGCACAGCCCGTCACCACCTTGGTGTTTGCACGGCTCATCTCAGACTTTCGGCCTCTGGAACTATGAGATAATAAGTATGTGTTGTTTTAAGCCACAGTGTCTGTGCTAATTTGTTGTATCAGCAATAGGAAACTAATACATGTGTTAACATGAACAACACGACCGGGCGTGGTGGCTCACGCCTGTAATCCTAGCACTCTGGGAGGCCGAGGCAGGCAGATCGCCCAAGGTCAGGAGTTCAAAACCAGCCTGATCAAGAGTGAGACCCCGTCTCTACTAAAAAGAGAAATAAATTAATTAGCCAACTAAAAATATATAGAAAAAATTAGCCGGGCATGGTGGCGCATGCCTGTAGTCCCAGCTACTCGGGAGGCTGAGGCAGGAGGATTGCTTGAGCCCAGGAGATTGAGGTTGCTGTGAGCTAGGCTGACGCCATGGCACTCACTCTAGCCTGGGCAACAGAGTGAGACTCTGTCTCAAAAAAAAAAAAAAAAAAAACATGAACAATACATCTTTATGACAAAAAAATTTTCCCCAAAAATCAGTGCAAATAGGATCAGTAATTTACATTTTTTGTAAATCTAATTTCTAGCTTAATTGAAGGCATCGTGATTCTCATGTATCCTCCTGTGTTTAGTGTGTTGGCCCTGAGACACTCCGCCTTTGTACATTCTTGAGAGAGGAACAGTGAAAAGGTAAACGATAGCTTACAATCATTACAAGAATAGTTCTGACGTGATCCACTTGAAAGAGTCTCAGAGACCCCCAGTCCAAGCCTCAGACCACATTTGGAAAATCAAAGCATTAAAGGATGGTCTAACACAGAATTCTGCTCTTAGAACAGTTAACAACTATTCCATCAGGCCTGGGTGTTATTTCCACTTACACACAATTTCTGTAGAACTTGATATAACTCACATACTTTCAATTTTATCAATCATGTAAAAACCATACATACAATAAAACTGATTCTTTTAAACTTGCTATTTCATCATGAAGCCTTAAGCACAAGTAATGGCATTTGGTTTTAGAACAGAGATCTACATTTCATTTTGCCATCTTTAAAATATCATTTCCAAAGTAGTTCCATGCTACACTGAACATAGGAAACTAGAAAGAACATTGTTTTAACCCTTTGAGAGTTCTGCAGCACGTACCACTGATAACTCTAGCAGAAGCCCCAGTGAGGTTCCGGAAGACAGGAACTTGCTGGGCTCACTCAGAACCAAGAGAGAAGCACAACAATGGTGACAGCCACCATTTACGCCCGTGAGTTACAAGACACAGGGGCTCTTTCTGTCCATTATAAATCATCTTTACAAAAAGGAGACTCCCTGGCCACACTTCAGAGCACGATGTTAGCCTTTAGCTAAATACTGGTATGTACAAAATCCATTTCTTTTGCAGCATTCTATGATAGTGAAGATGTGAGGGCCATTTTCTAAAACTGAGTTTATATTAACAAACATCATTTGCTTCTCTATTTGTCTAAGAAGTCATTTCACAGAAGTTAACTGCAAAATAAATTGACTATTTAAGAAACGAAGTCTTGGGGCCGGGTGTGGTGGCTCACGCCCGTAATCCTAGCACTCTGGGAGGCCAAGGAGGGCAGATCGCTCAAGGTCAGGAGTTCGAGATCAGCCTGAGCGAGACCCCGTCTCTACTAAAAATAGAAAGAAATTAATTGACCAACTAAAAATATATATAGAAAAAATTAGCCGGGCATGGTGGCGCATGCCTGTAGTCCCAGCTACTCGGGAGGCTGAGGCAGAAGGATTGCTTGAGCCCAGGAGTTTGAGGTTGCTGTGAGCTAGGCTGATGCCATGGCACTCACTCTAGCCTGGGCAACAAAATGAGACTCTGTCTCAAAAAAAAAAAAAAGGAACAAAGTCTTGAGCTTAAGTTAGAATCCAAATGAGGTCCATGGGGAACCTGTTTTGTACACATCCCTGAGACACCAACAGCAAAGATGAGTTAACACCAGACAAGCAGAGACTACAGCTTAGTAGCACTCAGTGAATTACTACATGGAATTTTTCTGTTAAATACAGCAACATGGCTGGCATGGTGGCTTCACGCCTGTGATGCCAGCGCTTTGGGAGGCTGAGACGGGAAGATGGCTTAAGCCCAGGAGTTTAAGACCAGCCTGGGTAACATAGTGAGACCCCATCTCCACAATCAAGCAATCAATAAAACATTTAATGCTAGGAGATTCTTTAAAATAAAAAATAAATTTTTACAAGGAACTCGCATGGAAGAGTTAAGCAACCAGGTAGGGGTAAAATATGCACAATAATAATCTGACAAAGCGGTTAAGGAAGCTAAAGACAAAAAAATATAAAAAGAGTTTCATTTCCAAGAAGTTAAATAAGGAAATCCAGTATCTTAACTCCTTTTTGCCTTAAAATAAGTCCTTGTATCTAACAATTTAATCTCATCGGGAACTAACAAATACTTGAAAACCAATGATTAGGCTTACATTAGGCATTCCAGAATTTCTGGTTGAATCTGAAAAACTGATAACTTTTAGTGTATTTTGATTAACATATTACATATTTTCAGGGGGGAGGGGGCGTGGGCAATATACATAACCGTAATATTTGTACCCCTATAATATGCTGAAATAAAAATAAAAAAAATTTAAAAAAAAAAAAACATTACATATTTTCAAATCCATGCACGGATAGACCAGTTTAGACTTTGGACTGAGCTATTCTATAGGTTCGGCGTAACCAAAATGAGTCCTGTGAATGACATGTCCGTCATTAAAAAATACACTGGTCTGTTGGTGAGAACTTTTAAAACATCTATCAAGGGGTGTGGCAGGCTCTCCCAGAGGCAGCCTGCAGGGAGGAAGTGCATCCAGTAGCACCCGGCTACACGTCACAGGGGCAGACCTGCCTGGCCAGCACCCCCCACCCACGTGCACGAGCCTCCTCTTTCTGTTCTGGGAGGAGAGGGTCCCACTGCACTCCGCACCCACGATCCTACCATCCGCACCCCATCCCCTCCCAGGCTAGTATAAGAAACAGTGATTTGCATTTTTCGCAGTATAACCAATGTTTTGATAATACTCGTAACTCCAGAGAATTTACATGATTAAAACAGCAACTTTCAAAAATAGTTTAGTACTGTTTCAAATATGACAAATGCACAATTACATTAACACAGCTACGTGTAAAGAAAAGTCTGTGACGGGGTTTGATTCAGCGCTCTCACCTGGTGGAAGAAATCCTCCATAAAATGGTCCTTCTCAACAACAATGGTCGTGTCTCCATCGTCATTTTTCCTACACTAAAATGGAAAATATAAAATGTAAAATTCAGATGTTTAAAATTTTTATGTAGGCACAAATAGTGAACTGAAAGACGAAAACAATTCAGGACCCGCAAGATCTCAACTCACTAGAGCAGTGGTCCCCAGCCTTTCTGGCACCAGGGACCGGTTTCATGGAAGACAATTTTCCCACAGATAGGGGACGCGAAGAGCTCTGCAGCCCGGTCCCGAGGAAGCGCGGGCCGGGGACCAGACTGGGACACGCCAGCAGCGCCCCCGTCTGAGGCGGCTGAACTCTGTACCACTTTTACCACGGCAGCTAAAGCCCCGGAGAAAAACAAGGTTTGGATTTCTCAGAACCAAGTAATTGAGAATCATTCATTCCACTATGTGAGTCAATAAAACATAAGCCAGTTTTATCTTCCAAAAGTCAAACTGGGCCAGACGCATTGGCTCACAAGGCAGGAAGGTCCCTTGAGGTCAGGAGTTTGAGACCAGCCTGAGCAAGAGCGAGACCCAGTCTCTACTAAAAATAGAAAAATCAGGTGAGAGTGGTGGTGTGCGCTTGTAGTCCCAGCCACTCGGGAGGCTGAGGCAGGAGGATCCCTTGAACCCAGGAGTGTGAGGCTGCTGTGAGCTGCGATGGCACCACTGCGTTCACCCTGCACTCTACCAGGGAACAGAGTGAGACTCTGTCTCCAAAAAAAAAAAAAGTGAAGCTGTTTGTGTTGCATGTTTCTTATAAAGATTAAAAACACTGACATCACTGAGACGGGAGGATGGCTTGAGCCCAGGGGTTTAAGACCAGCCTGGGCAACATAGTGAGACCCCATCTCCACAATCAAAATAAAACATTTAATGCTAGGAGATTCTTTAAAATAAAAAATAAATTTTTACAAGGAACTCGCATGGAAGAGTTAAGCAACCAGGCACGGGTAAAATAGGCACAATAATAATCTGACAAAGCGGTTAGGGAAGCTAAAGACACCCTAACTTTCCTAAGGTGATAATTTTCAAATAACTTTCACATATATTAGCTGGCATTCCTCCTGTTTTCCTAAGTAACTCCCCATCACACATGCACTAATAGTCAATAAACACTTCAATAAGGAAAGACGTCTTAAAGAAGAACTTAGTAAGTAAAACTGAGGAAAGCAACTGCAGTGACCGCTGGCAAGAGCCAGAAAGACGCTGGTGTGTGAGAGTCTGTTTACGAGAACACGGAATGATGGAGGAGGAGGAGAGACATCAGGACCCGCTCTCTAACTGCAGCGGCACCAGGATCTCGGGCTGGCTGAGTGAGGCTGGCCCCACCCAGGTGGCTGACTCAGCAGGCAGGGCGGGAGGGCAGAACCTGCATTTTAAGCAGCTGCAGGCCATGCCCAGGAACAGGCCCAGGGACCCCACTTGACAACCATCCTTCTAGGCAGTCAAAACAATCTAACAGGGAAAAGCCTAACTAGGAGGAAAGAGATTTTTGCCTATGGCTACGGGGAGAGGAAACAATAAAATGACCCCTGGGAACTGACCCTAACTACACGGTGTCCATCAACCCTTGAGAGCAGCCTCCATGGCGAGGCCTGACCTGACCGGCCGGGAGCCACCGCCCTAATGCTTCTCCCCAGGGACAGCTCAGCTCCGACTCACAAAGCCGGGTGCAATGACCCTCAGGACCTTCATGACCCTTCCCCAAGCCTCAGGCACAGCTTTACTGATCTACAGCCCACCAACATTTGGAAACAAAATTCTACTCAAATTTAGCTAAGAAACATCTCAACACTTAACAAACGTGCTAAGAATGCACAAATCCTCCCTGTCTACCATCCAGGGCACTCACCAAGGCAAAGCCAATTTGGCCTAAAACCACCACACTGACTCTGTCACCCTCTCTGGCCCAGGGCCTCCTGCGTGCAGATAAGACACCCGGGCAGCTACCGTGCAGGGAGGGAAACGCGCTGCTGCCCTGGGACAGACGAGCTGGCACGCCAACAGCCCGCCACCAAATCCACACTGCACAGAACAGATCCCTTTATTAAAAGGGTCTGTTCTGTAACATTTGGATTCAGTCAGAAGGTCGCAGTCAAGGATCCAGAAGGCCAGAAGTGGCCCCAAGGCCGCAGGTTCCCCACACAAGTCGGAAAGGAAGGACCCTGCTGGTGGCCCCTCAGAGCTGTCAGTGGCACATTCTGTCACACGGACTTCCCGGCACCCCTTCTAAGTGGTCTTCCCAGGAGCCCTGGGTGACACTGAGCCACCAGCCTGTTCTCACCCGACACCAGTGTTGAGTGAGACACCTAGAGTTTGGGAGCACTGCTACCGAGAGTGTTTTATTAGTGCGGTGTTAACAGGCAAGGGCTGTGGGTTCAAGTCCTAACCCCAGCACCGCGGCGTGTGAGCCGTATTTGGGAAGAGGGTCGCTGCAGATGCCGCTGGTTAAGATAAGGCCACACTGGAGGAGGAGAGGTGCCTTGTGATGAGGGGGCGGAGACGGCAGCGGTGCCCGTAGGAGCCAACCGCCAAGGGCTGCGGCCACCATCGTGTTTGGAGGAGGCAGGGAAGGACCCTCCCCTACAGGCTTCAGAGCCGGCAACTCCGCCTCAGACTTCCGGCCACAAGACCTTGGAGGGAATAAATTTCTGTTGTTTTAAACCACCCAGTCTGTGGCCTTTGCTACGGCAGCCGCAGGACACTGACCACCACGCGCGGGCAGAAGCACACCTGCACGGCCTTTCTCTAATCAAGACATGGACGCTTTACTCCTTCAGCATGGAAACAGCACGCCTAGGAGGAGGAGCACCGTATCAGGAATCGTCAGGGCCCGGAGACCGCGCCTCCTCACCAGCAGCCTCCGGCCCAAGAAACAGAGGTGCCCGCCCCACCTCCCTCAGGATCGGGAGGGCAGGACCCTGGCTTGGTGAGGAGGCACTCTTTCCACAGGTAGTGCACGGACCAGTAAAAGCTTCTCAAAGTGTTTCCAGCCATAGTCCTACTTCTAAGCAAAGCAGCACTTGAAGACAAAATGGCAATCGACTAACAAGCGACAGAGAGTAACATCAAGGTGAAACACACAGACCCCAGCACTCTTCTCCACACACATCACCCTTTTAGGAAAAACACAGATCCACTCGTGGGTGCTGCATGTGGTGCCCAGGGGCTGTAGGAAGCACTTCGGGTGCGTTATCGTGAGCGCAGTTAGTCCTAACAAACCCCACTGTGTGGCACGTGTCCTTCTATTTCATACACGGGAACGCAAGCTCCAGGGCTAAGGACCATGCCCGGGGTCGCAGAGCTAGAGCGGGAGCCAGTGGCTGCAGCTGGCCTGTCCGGCTGCACAAAGCGCCTGTCTGAACGGCTACACCATGCCGACCCTCTGAAAACACTAAGAGCTGGCTGGCAGGCGACTTAAAAGGCTTTAAACGCCTTCCAGTTTTTATGGTCCCATTTTGCTGGCGAGGAGCTGAAATGCGATCTGACTCCACACACCCTGCTCCTCCAGGAGGAAGAAGCTCGCTGCAACGCCCTGCCCTCCCCCGCCCCAGGCGTCCCCCTTCTAGAGGTTCCTCTCCTCCACCTGGGCACCCGGCCCCCCCAGCTTGCTCCCTCCCTTTCTCTAAACACTCACCTGGGCACAGGTTTCACCATATTTCCCTGTGCTTATCTGTCTCCTCAATTGTGGGGTCTCAGAAGACACAGGGCCAGGAATGACAGAGTGAAACATCATCACGTAAGTCATTACCTGCCTGTGAACTGAACCACACGAGCCCCAGTGGGAGAAGGAACGTCAGTAAACGTGCCGGAAACCCTGCTGGGGACGGCCCTGGGGCCAGAGTCCCGGGAGATGGACACGCACGCCCTGCCCGTGAGTGACCGCATGGCTCTCGGGGCATCTCACATCTCACAGCTCTCAAAGTCACTCTACGATCAGAGATGCCTCATCTCTGGTTGCTTCCCTTTGTATTATGGACAACTGCAAGCGTATACAAAAGCAGAGTAATATCTCCATCAGCCAGGCTCCATGAAGATCCATCCACAGCCTGCCCTGTTCCAGCTGCACACCCACAACTTCCCACCCTACACCCCGAGGCCATCCTGAGGCAAATCCCAAGTGGCAGACACTCGTGTGTGTGTGTGTGTGTGTGTGTGTGTGACGCAGCGCAGAGCCCAGGCTACTTCACCTGCCGCTCCAGGAGAGAAGCTGTACCTGTCTCAGTACCCGGGAGAAATGGTCTCCAACGTCACACTTTCCCTGAGGAAAGTCAGCTGTTTTCTCATCATATCGCCCCATGCGATACACCTGCACTCCACACAGTGACAGGGAGTAAACAACTGGAGAAGCTCGATCCCTCCTCAACTCTCTGAAATCCATGTTACGCACCATTTTTGTCCATAAAGTCATTCATTTGCCGGTAAAAAATTTCTCTACCTGTAGACCAAGAACGAGTCATGTGAATAGAGATACATTTTCTCTAATGTCCTATTTCTTATTGTTATTCTTAAGCCTTTATTTATATTTCTCATTTCTACCTGGAAGTCTCAAAACTATTAGATATTAGGAAATAGACCAAATGATACTGTTTTCCCCTTCATAAAAAACAAAAAGATTACTACCAAAAACAGTGATATCTTTGGCTTTATGCCTAAGCTACATTACTCCTGTCTTCAGTGAACACCGTGTTCAGTCCTTCATGCTGAGATTAATACAAGTACAGCAGCCATGTTTACCACAGCACGTTTACAGTAAATAAATGTGGCAAACATTTACTGAAAGCACTGGGAATATTCTCCAGTGTGACATACTTGACTTCCAAAACGTCAAAGAGCAGGATAAATATTCAAATATCAACACTCTGTTTAAGTGTTAAAAGAATTATCCTTAAAGGTAGCATTATAGTAAAAAAAAAAAACAAAAAACAATTCTCCCTATGTGAACACTATTGTCAGGAATAGGCAGGAAGAAGCTTCCTGGTTTGACATGATTTAGCAGAAGTTAATAATCTGTCATTGGAATTTTCATCATTTAGAATTCAACAGAAGGCAGAGGCGAGAGGATCCCTTGAGCAGAGGAGTTTGAGACCAGCTTGAGTAAGAGCCAGATTCTGTCTCTACAAAAAAAAAAAAAATAGAAAAATTAGCTGGGCGTGATGGCACGTGCCTGTAGTCCCAGCTACTGGGGAGACTGAGGCGGAAGGATCGCTTGAGCCCAGGAGTTTGACGTTGCAGTGAGCTGTGATGACCCACGGCACTCTAGTCGGGGCAACAGAGCAAGACCCTGTCTCAAAAATAAATAAATAAAATAAAACAAAATCAAATTCAACAGAAGCTGAATTATCTCAAATAAGTAATAATTACCAAAATTAAATATTGACTTTATCTATGAAAAAACACCACCCATTTAGAAACATGGTTGTGAATAGACATTCAACTACTCCAAGAACTACTTGGATATGACACATTTCGGGGAGGGGCAGAATTTAAACTTATATTTGGCAACTTCAAGATAAATTTTTAAATATTAAAAGCTGTTAAACTTTAAGTATGTCGAATTCAATGTTGACTTACTATTTTATACTAGGGAGAAGGCTGCTTTCACAACTTCCTGAAAACATAAAGCTAGTACATACTGATAACGCTTGTAAGTACATCGCATTCCTCCCTCCCACCTTCTCCCAGAGCTTGGTAAGTAAGCTTGGTAAGCTACCTGGCGCTGAAAAGTAATCTATAGAGATAACACAACAGGAATTTGCTGTTTAACATGGTGGTCTGTGGGCTGCCAGGAAGGTCCAAATATTTGACCATTAATAAAGAGGGAAGGAAAGAAAAATCCCGATGAAGAAACTTCCCTGGAATGGGTACAAACATAACTCCCATGATCCTAAGAATGAAAGAATGAAAGGCATTCACTGCCTTTCTCAGAGTTCCTCATCTGACCCACAGAACACATAACGATTTAAGTGGCTATTCTATTTTGCCATGTGTAGCACATAACAGCTCCATTCTAGAAGCAAGGAGAGATGGTAACTCATCACGCACGCAGTGGATGCCTTAGGGCCGTGGGCCTTAGCACCGCTGGTCTGAGGCTGTCGGCAATGCAGGGGGCAGAAGCCTTATCTGTGAACTGGAAACACAAAACAGTGAACACTCAGCGCAAATTAGTGCCTGTTATTGTTTTTTAAAAAAGCCATGGCCAGGTACCCTGGGAGGCCGAGGCGGGAGGATCGTTTGAACTCAGGAGTTCGAGACCAGCCTGAGCAAGAGCGAGATCCCGTCTCTACCAAAAACAGAAAAAATTAGCCGGGCATGGTGGCACATGCCTGTAGTCCCAGCTACTTGGGAGGCTGAGGCAGGAGGATCGCTTGAGCCCAGGAGTTTGAGGTTGCTGTGAGCTAGGCTGATGCCACGGCACTCTAGCCCGGGCAACAGAGTGAGACACTGTCTCAAAATAAAAAAGAAAAAGTCATAACTATTGCTGTCGGCCTAAAATCATTTCATCCCTTAGGCATTCTATAAACATCCACTACAGCTCCGCACCACCTTTATGTGGCACAATGCATCTAAAATTGTACCACTTTTAAGCAAACTGCTTTCCTCTTGCTAAAGTAAACGGTAACTTGCTGTTCTGTCTGTCCGCCGAGTGCCCGCGCACTCTACCAGCTGGGCGTGTTAGGTGTGTTCACACAGAGTAAACACACATACAGTCCTAGATCCCAAAGCAAAGTGTTTACCGGGGAAAACACAAGACACGAGCTGTTGTTTGGGGCTCACCCCACCCCAAGCATCCAGCACTACAAGGCGCCCACATTTCGCACGGATCTGTTGACTGCTACCTGGCGCAGGGTGCTGTGTCAGGCCCTAGGGATGAAGCGGAGAGCAAGAGGACCCAGCCCTGCCCCCAGGGAATGACGCCACTGGGGCTGACCCCACGGGGCCTGGCGGACGACAGTTAGACCAGTGACCTCCGGCTGGGATAAGCGCTGGGCCAAGAATCAGACAGAGCGAAGAGTGAGCTCCACGCAGATGTCAGCCCGGGCGGCAGCAAGGCCCTCTCGGGAAGGGGTCAGGGCCCAGCCCTTTCCCCTTCCCGGTGACTCTAGGCCAACTGTTTACACTCTCAAAAACTCCGGGTCCCCATCTGCTGAATGCACGAGGTCAAGGGTCAGGGAAGCTTCCAAGACTCCAGCCAGCCCTGGGACCCCGCGGAACACCTGGGCCCCAGGACAACCCGAGCCCCTGCCCTGGGGACCCCACCCCCAGCCCCTGCCCCAGGGTGTCCCGAGCTCCCACCCCAGGACACCCCGAGTCCCAGCCTTGGGGACCCTCTCCCTGAGCTCCCAACCCAGGA
>VBSM01000883.1:401228-411678 GCA_008086735.1 Cheirogaleus medius | reverse complement strand
TGCAGGTGTCTTTTTTATAGAGTGTCTCTTGTTCTTTTGGGTAGATGCCCAGTAGTGGGATTTTCCCAGCCTCTCTTTGGAGCCCAGCATGCCTCAGTGTCCTTTCCTAGGCAAGACAGTCCCGCAAGGAGCCCGCCTGGGCATCGCCTGGTTCTTACGATGAACCCTCAGACCTTCCCCTGCTCCCCCGAAGTCTTTCCACATTGCTTAAATCTCTGCTGCTTCCCCAGAGAAACATCTCCACTCATCATTTAATTTTTTTCTTGAACAGCGAGTCAAGTTTTAGCCCCATTCCAGGAACTCATCCATTTATTTAAGTTTGCATCTTATTAATTTTTAAAGAGCAGTTTCTCGAGCAGCTTCACCAGAAAACAAATTAGCTGGCGAATATTAGACTCCAAACATACAAATTTATTTATGTTCATTTCCAACTCTCAATAATTTCCAACACCCTATAAAATCACTCTTATGGGACTTGGGAATTTTTCTACTTTGTGATATTGTAATTATTATTAGTAGTATTATCTTGTATATACATTCCAAAGTATCCAAGTGTCAATAGCTATGTTTGGAAGCAATTTTTTAAAAATGTTATTCTTTATTATAAAAATACATACTTGTAGAAAATGTGTTAATTATTGATAACTGAAAGGAAGGAAAAGAACCACCTATAATTGTGCCACTGAGAGAACCACGGTAAATATTTCATGGCTTTTCGGGTTATATGGATGTGAGAGTCTGTGTGCACACACATACATGCGTGCATTCTACCTTCATGAAAATGGGTTCATTCTACATTTTTTCAGCTTCATTGAGGTATGTAAGAAAAAGGAATTACATGTATTTAAGGCGCACGGCTTGCAGCTCTGTCTGCCTTGCACGACGATCAGCACAAGCAAGGAAACCGACACACCCATTGCCTCACCGTTACCGTTTTCTCCCCTCCTCCTCCTCCGCCCCCTTCTTCCTTTCATTTTTGGTGAGAACACTTACGATTCGCCCTCTTAGCGCATTTTAAGTACACAATACAGCATTGTTAACTGAAGTCACTAGGGAGGCTCTTCGAAAAATTAAAAATAGAGCCACCATCTGATCCATCAGCGCCACTCTGCATGCACGCCCCGAGGAAATGGAATCTGGATCTCAGAGAGAGAACCACTCTCGCATGTTCACTGCGGCGCCGCTCCCAGCAGCCAAGACGTGGAGACAACGTGAACAACGTTCTTGAAAGGACGGTGATAGAGAAACTGTGAAATCTCTGTGTGTGTGCATGCACCTATCCACGCGCCCACACGCACACACAGTGTGGAATATTTTCCAGCCGTAGAGGAGAAGGAAATCCTGCCATCTGGGACGACACGGATGGACCTGGCAGACCTCAAGCTAAGTGTGAAACAAGCCAGACACAGAAAGACAAGCACAGCACAATTTCTCACTTACACGTGGGATCCGAAATAGGAAAACCCACAGAAGCTGAGAGGACAATCGTGGTTGCCGAGGCCGGGAGGGGCAAATGGGAGCTGCTGTCCAAAGGGTTCCAACTATCTTGACTTTTTTCTTGATACAATGTAGCGATACAGTGTGACTTTGTTTCTAACGACATTAATCATTCTTGCCTAGCACGAGCTGTCCTCTGGCTGAACGTCGGAGTCCCCAGGGAGCCGTCAAGAGCACACAGATCGCCGGGCTCCCCCAGAGGCTCTGACCGAATAATGCTGACACGGTGGTGAACAGCGTCCTGTCCTAGGGACGCCTGAGTTCTCTGATTTAATCAATGTCACATTATTGGAAATGGGGTATTTTTGCCATTATGTTAATACGTGTATATGGGGTGTAATTGCCGTTAGAAGAGCATGTTTGTGGATACATCTTTGCATGAATTGGGTATGGTGGATACATCCTGGAAACTGGATCACTGAGTCAAAAAGAGCCTTCATTTCGCTCTGATGTGAACTGTCACTCACACTCAGAGAGGGACCGGTGACACCGCACAGCAGGGAGCCTGCAGGGACTTACCGCAAATCTGGGCGCTGGCGCTTTCGCTTTCTTCCCGTTGACAGGTTTGGTCCCTGATTCACTTCCTCATCGGGTCTAACTGCTCAGCCACTCTGGGCCCGGCTCCTCCAGCTGCTGGGGCTCCTCAGTGACTCCAGACAGACGCAGCCCCTGATCTCGCGATGCTCCCAGGCCAGCGGGAGGCAAGCCTGGATCCAGGAGCTGCAGACGCTCACGCGAAGGAGCCGTGGCAGCAGCGATGAGGAGAGACTTGCGGCGCCGTGGGAACCTGTGATGGGGGCTGACCGGGTCGAGGGGGTCAGCGTGGACTCCCCTGAGGACGTGACACTCACTGCACCCTGAGGAGCAGGAGGTCTGAGCGGGGCATGGGGCCGCAGGAGGCAGCACGTGGGGACGGGGACAGTGTACACGCAAATGGGCGAATCCACTGGGAGTGAACCACCCTGCAGTACAGCAGGCCGTGGGAATGCGGCCAGGGCGCCCCTGGACCCCAGCGCCCCGGTGCTTGCCTGCCTCTGGGAACGGCCCACGGGGCCACGTGGTCTGGCTCCCATCCTCTCTTGGCTCCAGCTCCCTCTCTCCCCGTTCATTCTGCTCTGGCCACAGCGTTTGAACCCTCAGTTCCTCACGCCCCAGGCTGGCTCCACTGCACACGCTCTTCTCAGCAACCCCCACCCCAGAGCTGCCGTGTTCATGGGGACAGGGCCAGCCGCACGGGCACGCCACTCAGCTCTCACTCGGGCCCTGCGTGCTCGGCTCGGCGCTCTGCTGTTGCTGTCCGACAACCCTTCATTTCTGAACGAGGGGCCCTGCGTTTCCATCCTGCAATGGGCCTTGTGAATCACGCAGCCATTTATGCACGAAGGATTTCGGGTGTAAGAAACGGAAACCGGTCTACGCAACTTGGGGAACGAGGCCTGTGTAGGAAAGGGTTAACCGTGCGGGCCTGAGCTGTCCACACCATGCGCTTTCCCAGGGTCCTCAGGACTGGCCCACGGCCAGGCTCCGGGGAGATGCAGCCTCTGAGTCCCCAAGTGTCCTGCCCCATGAGACTATTTTTGTCTGCCTGAAGCCCCCAGGCCGCCCACACTACACAGTTTGCGCCACTGGAGTGACTTACCGCGAATCTCTATTTTGTTTGCCTGAAGATGGGGCCACGCCGAATCCACTTGACCGCCGGGGGCCAAGGCCTAAGCAGCTCAGGTTGGTCACGCAGACGCCACACGTCTGTACGGCCGACCCCCCGTGGAAACCCTGGACACCACGGCTCAGGGGCCTCCCTGGCTGGCAGCGACGTAACCGTGTTGTACACGTCACAGCTGGGAGAGCCAGGCGCTGTCCGTGTGGGCTCACTGGTTGGAGACACCTGGAAATTTGAACCTGGTTTCTCCTGGACTCTGACCTGCGCACCTTTTCTTTTTGCTGATCTTTATCTGTCTCCTTTCGTGATAATTAATCTAATCCCAAGCGTAACAGCTTTTCTGAGTCCTGGGGGACTCAGTCCCCCTATCGAATTGTCAAACTCGAGGGTGGTCTCCGGGACCCCCCCCCTCCGGGGCCTTGATGCACTTCACCGGAGCCTGCTGGGGGCAGGGGTGCTGCTGAGCCACGTGGCCTCAGGAAGGAGGAACCCACAAACCCACCACGTCTCTTTCCCTCCTCTTCTCTGTCACTGTGATTCTCAGCCCCATTTTCCCGTGAGACTCAACCTGCAGAGCTTGGTATGAGGTTGGTGCAAACGTACCTGCAGCACAGAGTGGACTAAGCCAGACTCCTGCGTGCACAGAGGCAACCTGGGGAGCCGGGGACAGCTCAACATGCAGGTCAGCGCCTGTCACCTTGGACGCAGGGCGCGGACTCGGGGCTGTGTGTCCCCCGCCCTCCCACCCCCCGAGACCGTTGCTGTTCATGTTCTTTCCAGCCACGGCGGCAAAGGCCAGCACAGCCCCCACAGCAGCGAGAACGAAGACGCCTGAGACCGAGCCCCTGCTCCTCTTGCAGGGGTGGGGTGGCGAGTTCTATTTGGAAGAGGCGGAAAACGACTTGAGGCAATTTCGTGGTCTTTGGGCTTGTGTCTCCAAACCCACTGAGACCCACGTGTCACGACAGAGTCCCTGGAAAAGCTTCCGGCCTCCTGCTGAGCCAGACGGTCATTCCCTGGTGGCGTCCACCTTTTCCAGTTATGTTTGTGCCCTCGGCAGGGCTCTCGCCTGGGATCCGACACAGCCCGCAGGGGCTGACAGGTGGCGCCTAACGGCAAGGAGCCCTCCCACGGGCTGGGGAGGCCGTGAGCTGTTCTGCTGCCGTAAGGTGCTTGGGCACAGTCTCTGGAGACAGACCAGGGACCCTGTTTTCACCACTGACGACGCGTGTGACCTTCAGGGAAACACCAGGCTCTGAGGTCTCCATCACTCACCTGCTGGGTTCTAAAATCTCAGCTCAAATGTGATTTCCTTGGGACTTCTCTCCTGAACCCCTCGGCTGCATGTTCCCATACATGCTTGCACTTTTCCTTTGCAGTGTCTGCGAGTTGGCTTCTGTGCTGGCTGGCGAGCTTTCTCCACCCTCCTCTACGTTCTTCCCAGACTGCGCGCTCCCAGGGGCTGGCTCTGTCTTCCGAGTTCTGTGCCCTCATACAGACTGGCTCGTGGGAGAAACTCAGAAGATGCGAGCTGAGTGACATGGGGCAGAGCTCCACCAGGGTCCTTGCCGGGCACAGGGGTGAGTTATACACACCATTGAGACTTAGCAAACGAGCTGTAACAATCACATAATTATCCTCAAAGGATCTGTGTCCTTTTCCCTTCTAAATACATTTGTATATTATGAGGCTTTAATTACAAGGAAGGCGGGTGTCACTCTGTGCTAAGATCATGCATAACAAATGAGGGGTTGGAGACAGGGCTTAAAGGGTTCGGGTTTTTATAATGCAAAGTAATTGCCACGCTGTTCCATCCGACGTCTTTTGTTCTTGAAAAACTGAGATTGACTTTGATGTCTTTGGAGAGACTTAATGCATTATTAATTCACATAGAGCTCATTTCTCTATGCTCCACTGAAAGCCATGGGGACAGGTGACATTCTGGGAGTGGAGCTGGGGGTGAGCTTGGGCAGAAACGCTGTAGTGAAATGGTCCGGCTCCCAAGCCCGTCCCCTGCTGGGCAGGACTGGACGAATCTGGAGTCCGGGAGCAAAGGGTGAGGGGTGCCAGTCCTATCGTGGCTGAGTCATGACAGTCAGGGAGGTTTGCAGAAGCGCCTTTCACTCCCGGGGTGCGGGCCCTGAGCCCAAGGCTGTGCTGCACCCCCAGGACAAGATCTCTGCCAGGGACGGGTCATGGTTCCTGCAGGTCCAGGTCTCGCAGCAGACCCGGACCCCGGCCCGTTCAGATGAAGAGGGTTCACGGAAGGGCCCCCATCCTATGTTTACATGCACATGAGTAGCCAGGTATGATGATCCCCATTTTATAGACAAGGACCTTGACCAAGGTCACATGCCCAAGGACTCCACATTTTTCTGCGTTATGCCAAACACCTGAAAAGTTGGAAACACCTTGACATTTAATGTATTTCTACCTGAACTTGGGAGTCTTTTGCCCCATCCTGAGGCCCTTTGCTGGTCACAGGAAGGAGAAAGGGAGGGAGCTTGGGTCAGAGCAGCCTCACAGGTGAACATCTGAGAAACAGCGTCCTCCTGCATCCTGGCAGGGGTCTCCTTGAGGACCCGGTGGATGACGACATCTCCCAGGGACAGCTCCGTCCCTCAGCCCCACCTTGGCGAGTGCTCGGCCGAAAGAGAGCATGCCCAAGTCACCTGAAAGGCGAAGAAGTGAAACTGTGCTCAGGGTAGAACTTCCAGGAGCGGCATCACTTCCCATTGTTCCATTAACAAAATCCACCTGCCCCCAGGGTCCTTGGCCTCAGCCTTTCTTTGCGCTCAGGGATGGGCACCTTCCACGCCAGCTTCCCGTCACCTGACCCCAGCTCTGCTGGATCTGGGAGGTGTCTCCAGTCTCAGCTCAGCAGCTACGCTGTCTCTGTCCCGAGTAAACCCACCCCCCGGTACGGGGAGGGTGCCTGGGCAGGCCTTGCAGCAGGACATGACCAGGAAGATTCATGAAGCAAGTGAACAAAGAACGTCTGTGTAAGATCTTTTTTTTTTTTTAATCTAAGAAATAAAGGCTTCATGGCAAAGTACTGCACCGGTGACACTGAAAAGAGAAATCAACTCCTGAGGATTATCTCATTCAAACACCTTGATGTTGTTCTTTTCTGCGGATGATCTAAGGATAATGATTTAGAGTTGTGATGTGCGGTACGAAGGAGGGGCCAGACCCACGCACATTAGTGCCGCCACCTCTCCCTTAGGACCACGCAAGACGGCTGTGGCCACTGCCCTTCTCTACCCACCCTCCCTGGTTTCCAGACACGCTGGCTTTCCCAGAGCACTGGGCGTTTGGAATAGATGGGAATATTGGCCCCACACCTAGTCCTTCTCCAGTCTTATGTCTGAGTCTGGGTCCAGGGTCAGGCTGTGTGCGTGTCAAATGTGTGCTGCCGTGTTGCTGGTCTGTCTGTTGCCTGTGTAAATGGCCTGCGCCTTACCTGTCTGGTTCCGTGTGAATTGCCCGTGGGTGTGACTTATGGACTGCCAGTGTGTTACCAACGTACACAGTACATGTGTAACGCTGTGTGTCACCTGTGTGTGCCACACATGTGCTGATTCTCTGTGACATACATGCTACTGTGTGTGTTCCTAGTAAGCGTGTCATCTGCGGGTGTTTCTCATGTACTGCCGTCTGCGTGTTATCTCTGCATATGCCACCTGTGTGCGACATTTATGCTGCCGTATGTCACCCGATCACATGCACCCTGCATGCTGAGCACGGATCTCTGGGTGTGTGCGTGTGTGTTGTCTCTGTTACCACTTGGCTGCATTCCATTCGGGGCTTTCCAGGTATTAACTGCACGCCGTCTGTGCGCAGCCTGCACGTGCGCTCGCGTGGGGAGGTTGCCCGTGGGTGCTGCTGTTACGGGCTGGGCTGCTCGTGTGTGCGGCCTGCATTACCTGGGTGTGTTACCTGAATGTGTCACCCTCTTGTGTCACTAGCGCGTGTCACTCGTGTGCTGGTGCTTGTGTTGCCATGGAGTCTCTGTAACCCACCCTCCCTGTCACCTGTGCGAGCACCTGCTGGGGGGATGTTTCTGTGCATCTGCCGGAACACAGCCCGTGTGTGCCACCGCGTGTTAGAACAGCAGCACAGCCCCACACGTGCCCACTCTGGGTGGGTGCGGACTACTCACAGGCGTGTGTCGCCCACGACGGCTGGAGCAGCCCCGCGGCCATTGGAGGAGGAGGAAGGCACGCTGTGTGCTGGGCCTGCCCTCGGGGGAAGAGGGGCCTGGACTCCACAGCCCTGCGGTCCCTTCGTGCTGGGGGACAGTCTGCCTCAGCCATGGCCCCTTTTCCTGGTCCGTGAGGCCCCATAAGGTCCTGTCTCCTCAGCACCCCGTCTTGACTTTCCCACCCCCAGGCTGGGCACCTCTGGGATACTCTTCCTGTCCTGTGCCTCAGGGCCTTGGCACTTGCTCTTCACGCTGCCTGCTGAGGGAACATGGCCTGCCCACCCCTTCATTTCAGTCCAGTTAGATCCAGATCAGACTTCTGACCTACAGACTCTCAGAAAACACATTTGTGTTGTCCCACCCACCAAGTTCGTGGTGATTTGCTAGGGCAGCAGTGGGAAGCTGATGCATGTGATTATGTTTCTGGGAGCAAAGAGAAGCTGACCTTCAGCTTGCAGAGACTGGAAGGCTGCTCCTCCTGGGTCCTGCATGCAGGGGACTGGGAGGGGAGCCGACCTTGGGATGGAGAGTAGAAATGAGATGTGGTGAGGACGCATCCACCCGCCCAGGAGAGAAGGTCGGTAGCATTCACCAGTGTCCTGAAAAGTAGAACAAGGTGAGCTAGCCCCAAACCACCAGCACCATGAACCGGAATCCCGTAAGCTGACTGCCTGCTCACCTGTGCCATGTCCTGATGCTGCCATTTGCTCAGCACACTTGGCAGATGATCAGCAGAATGACCCCATAGAAATGGTTGGGAAAAGAAACAGGTTTGGAAAATGTGTGATCTGCTGAAGTGTTTTTTCTATTGAAATTGTCATGTTTATGCTTTTTCAGTCCTAACTGTGAAAGGATACATCTAAAGATTTATTTTGTTAAGAAAAGTGCTCTTTGCTTGCTATGATTTTCTTATACTTTCTAAAGATTCCCACAGAGGGGGTTATTTTCTTTTCTCTGGCAGGTCTGAATCACACGCCATTATTTACGGAGTAGTCGGGCAGTTTCTCTCAGCTTCCCTTGTTATCGCCAGCTGCACCGGCTCTGGCACGGATCCCAGAATGTCGTCTGTGACCTGTGGCAGGTGACTCCCTCTGTTGAGTCTGTGTACAGGTCTCTGTCCAGGAGAAGAGCTTGGCTGCGTGGTTCTGGGAGCGTGGTCTCCTTGCACACTTCCCTGACGTTCATTCTGTGACCTGATCTTTGTCCACTGTGTGTTGTGGGCCAGGCCCTCCCCTGGGTGCTGGGCGTGAGCCTCAGAGGGAAGGGTCAGATCTTGCACATCAACACACACGTTAGAGATCCGAATGCCAGGAGGGAGGTTATTTTGACTTCACCCCAAATATTTTTAATTAGATTTTCAGAAAATGGATGTTTTCTCACCAGTGTGACAAACCTCATCCGTGCCCCATAGTCACAGAACCCAATTTTATATACAGGACTTGAGCATCCACCAATGTGTCTATCTGCAGAGGGTCCTGGAACCGATCTGCTGAGGGTAACGGGGGACAACCGTATTTGGGAACCAGACTGAGGCGGTGACTGCACGACACTGTGAATGCACGAAACACCACTGGATGGTTCACTTTAAAATGAGTTATCTTATGTTATGTGAATTTTATCTTAAAAAGCGGAGAAAAGGAAATGATACTGGGCCGACACAGGGGCCTAAGGGAAAAAGAGAAAGTTTAAGTTCGAGCAATTTCAGTTTTCTGTCAGGTGTAAATAAAAATAATCTACAGTGAGTTAACCGAAAACCCAGGGAAACCCCTCCGGATGGGGGCAGGAGAAAGGAGATAGGAAGAACATGAAACGATCGCTGCGGCTGAGCGACAATGACCACACGCAGTGCGAGAAAGGCAGGGTTATCCGAAACCCAGAAATCAATTCTAATCTTCAAAATAATAAATAGCAGTTCTAGTTCCTATTTTTTTCTCTCTCTCTCTAGTTCCTATTATTCTTCCGAAACGTAGCTGCAAGCATCGAGACGGAGGTGACAAGAAATCCGGGTTTGGGAACATAAATGCACATTTTATGTAAACAACTGAGTCCAGGGTGCTACTCAGGAGCGACGGGACGGCGTCTGATAAGCGCTTCCGGTCCGCTCCTGCGACGACGGCACCAGCGCCAGGGCCGAGCCCAGCGCCTGCGCAGTCCGGGCGCGGCCTGGCTTCTCCCAGGCCAGACTCAGGACCGACAATGTTCCCAGGGCCCGTCTCTCTCTTTCTGCGTCAACATCGCGTTGTGCTTCCGGGTCGCCTCCATCCTATGAGCGCGCCGTCCCCGGACGCAGAAATGGCCGCGGCGTCCATGACCTCACGTCGGGCTCAAAGTCGACTGCGCTGGGCGGTCCCGACCAGGGTCCCGGCATGCCCAGCGGTCATCTCATTGGCTCTCCCCGTGTCACGTGTCCATGTCGGAGCCAATGGCAGGGAATCAGAGCCCTGATTGGTGCACGCTTAAGCAGGTCACATGGTATTGCCTGACCAGGCTCGGAGCCCGCGTGTCCTGAGCTCCGGCCTCTCCGCGGGGGGAAGGGTCCCGAACATGGGCGGATGGGTCCCCGGAGACGGGAGGACGGTTCCGGGGACGGGAAGATGGGCTCTAGAGACAGGAGGGCAGAGAGGACAGTCCTCTGAGATGGGAACACGGGTTCCGGGGGTGGGAGGACCGTCCCCAGAGATGGGCTGCACTGGCTCAGCGAAGAAGGCGGGACACAGACCTCGCTGCTCCCTGCCCTGGAAGGCTGCTCCCCCGCTGACACCAGCCAGTGGTGACTCTCTGCCCGGGACAGTGAGAGGGATTGGGGTGCCCGCTGGCAGCAGCTTAGGGCTCAGTAACATCGGTCACAACCTCTCTCTTTCCCTCTGCTGCAGTCAGTGACATAAACAGATGGGACAAAGCCACAGCTGAGTGAGGGTGACAGAAACATGCGTGAGGAGCAGCCTTTGTGTCATAAAGCACGAGATCTGCGGCGTGTTTGTTACGCAGCAGAACCCAGCCCGTCCTGACTGGCACAGCCGTGTCTCTCCTGAGTCTCCCCTTCTCCCCGCAGGGCCGAGTCCACAGGGGACCCACAGACAAGCCCCTGT
>VBSM01000883.1:301514-313986 GCA_008086735.1 Cheirogaleus medius | reverse complement strand
GAGCAGCTGGCGGGTGCTGCGCCTGCCGGGCCCAAAACCCCGGGCGAAGCAGACAGAGGTCCGATGGTCTGCTGTCCCCTGTGACGGTGCCACTGGGGGCGCTGCTGCTCCACGGCCCTGCCCTCCCACCTAAGTGGGGGGCCGTCACGGCAACGTCCTCTGCCCCCGAAGCTGCCCCACAGAAAGCACACAGGGTGTTCACAGGGTGCAATGAGGGAGGATCCCGTGGGCCCTCCAGGGCAGTGGTGGTGGGGGGGTGGGGGACAGGTGTAATTCATATATGATAAATGTGCTCCAACATTTCTGTCTGCCTAAGCCTCGGGGTTATGGTAGGATTCTGTGTTGTGTGCAAGTCGTCACCTACTTAGCAGCATAAACGACTCACATTTGCAGTCTTGGAGTTTCTGCAGGTCTGAGTCCTGGCCCGGCTGAGCTGGTCCCCTGCTCCTTGTCTCACAAAGCAGAAATCATGGTGCTGTCGGCCTATTGGTGTCTGGAGGCTCAACTGTGAGCACCACTCACAAGCCCTCCAGGGTGTTGGCAGAGTTCGCTTCTCACGGTCCACGGCTTCATGTTTCTTCACACCCAGTGATGGAGAGAGAGACCGCTGCTTTGAGTCTTCTATTCAGAGAAGGTTTAAACCCTTTTTTTTAAACAACCATCACTGGGGGTTGTTATCTGAGACACCCCCATGTGGTCTCTCCTAGGGCTTGGATTTGTCTGTGACATGGAGGCTGAGTTCCAGGAGAGAACTGCACCCTCTTTAGAGCAATCCTGAGCAGAAAGAACAAGGCTGGAGACATCACACTACCTGATTGCAAAATGTATTGCAAAGCTATAGTAACCAAAACAGCATGGTACTGCCATAAAACAGACACATGGGCCAATGGAACAGAATAGGGAGCTCAGATATAAATCCATGTATTATAACCAACTCACCTTACAATGGGGAAAGGACAGTCTCTTCAATAAATGGTGCTGGACAAACTGGGTATCTGTCTGCAAAAGAATGGAACTAGACCCCTGTCTCTCACTATACACAAAAATCAAGTCAGAATGGATTAAAGACTTGAATCTTAAGAACTGAAACTCTGAAACTACTAGAAGAAAACATTGGGGAAACACTCCAGGACATGGGTCTGGACAAAGATTTCTTATGTAAGACCTCAGAAGCACAGGCAACAAAAGCGAAAATAGACATTTGGGATCACATCAAGCTAAAAAGCTTCTGCACAGCAAAGGGAACAATCAACAAAGTGAAGAGACAACCCACAGAATGGGAGAAAATATTTGCAAACTACCCATCTGACAAAGGATTAACAACCGGAATATATAAGGAGCTCAAACAACTCAGTAACAAAAATAAATAATCCAATTTTAAAACAGGCAGAGGATCTGAGCGGCCATTTCTCAAAAGATGTACAAACGACCAGCAGGTTTATGAAAAAATGCTCGACATCACTAATCGTCAGAGAAATGCAAATCAAAACCACGATGACATATCTCACCCCAGGTAAAATGGCTTAAAGTCAAACAGGCAGTGACAGATGCTGGCGAGGATGTGGAGAATGGGGGACCCTCGGCCACCACTGGTGGGAATGTGAATTCCTACAGCCACTATGGAGAACAATAATGGATGTTCCTCAACAAACTAAAAATAGGACTTCCATCTGATCCAGCGATTCCACTGCTGGGGATGTGTCCAAAGGAAAGGAAATCAATGCAGCAGAGAGAGATCTGCACCCCCATGTTGACTGCAGCACTATTCACAGCAGCCACGATACGGAATTGCTCTAAGCATCCATCAGCAAATGAGTGGAAAAAGAAATGTGGGGTGTGTACACAACGGGATAATCAGTCTTAAAAAAAGAATGAAATCCTGTCATTCGCAGCAACGATGGATGGAGCTGGAGACCATCATGTTAAGTGAAATAAGCTAAGCCAAGCACAGAAAGACAAATACTTCATGTTCTCATTTGTATGTGGGAGCTAAAAACAAGTGGGTCTCCTGAAAATGGAGGGTAGATTGGTGGTTACCAGAGGCGGGAATGGGAGGGGAAAGGAGAGAGAAAGCAGAAAAGAAAAGAACATGAATATATTTATTACCACTGACCTGTACACTTAAAAATGGTAAAGATGATAAATTATAGATTTTTTACCTCAATAAAAATTAAATAAGGAGCTCACCTGATGAGACTGAGGCCATCCAGTATAACCTCTATTTCGATTAACTCAAAGTTAACTGATTATCGGCCTTAATTAAATCTGAAAAATCTCTGCTTCTTTGCCAAAAAAGCCATAACCTAATAACAGGAGTGAAAATCTGTCCCACTGATGGTCCCCTCCCGCACCCAGGGGAAGGGACGTCACAGGGCTCGTGCATGCGCCAGTAGGCAGAGGTCTCAGAGCCGTCCTGGAATTCTTTCCAGCGTGGATTCCATCCTCCACGGCATTCCAGAGAAATCCTGGCAGCTAGAGCTCATTAGACGTCGGCTGCGGCTGAGTCCGGCTGTCAGCCAACCATACGAGCACGCAGTCAGAGCCCCTCGGGCTGCAGGAGAGACCCTGTGGGCTCCCTGGGCCCCTCCAGCCCGGGGTCCTCAGCCCCCACTCCCGTCCGCCCGGCGCTCCTTCACCACCAGGCCCGTGACACAGCCCAGGGCCTTCTCGCCAGGCCCCTGCGCTAGAAACCGCCGGCTCTGCAGGGACCCGGCACAGCTCATTGTGCGGCTTTTCAGAGGGAAAAGATTCCCGGCGAGGTTCAGAGAAACTCGGCCGCCTTTAAGGATTCCCTCCACACCATTCAAAATGACATTCTGTCTTGGCCGAATAGCCTGTTGCCCGGGAAGAAAAATGAAATTTTAAACAGCATTAGAGTTGGTGGTGCCGGGCGGCCAGCGATGGAGTCGCGAGCGGAGCTTTGCATGTGGACGGCCCAGCCTCAGAGTAACCGCCTCTGTCGGAGGGGCAGTTGGGGTTAGAACATCGGCCGGGCTCTGACGGAGCCTGGAAGGAATCAGCGTCGCCTCTGTGACCAGAATCCTGAGGCACTTTGTTCTCTGCTCTCGGGAGTTCCTTAACACAAAGAACAGAAAAAATCTGGGAGGAGAAAGAAGCACCATCTTCAGAATTTTCTTTGATTCTTAAAAATTGTGTTTCATCCCAGTCCATCTAAGATAAAAGTGAGTGAGGGTTTTTCTCTGCATATCAAAAAATCCGGAAGCCTCAGGAGAAAACATTGCTGTGGCTGAGTTCCAACAACCGCTGAGCTCCAGCTGCCTGGGACCGGGTGTGGAGGGCCCTCCCGTCACCCTAACCCTCGGGGAGGGTCCCGTCCTGGCTCCAAGGAGCCCACGCTGCGCTCTGCTCCGTCTCCTCTTTCCTTCCCGGCCCTACTGTGTCATTTCTAGAAGTGTGAGACCTCAGAAACAAGAAAGCCAATTTGCAGCACCATCACCAAATACTATTTAAAAAAACAAACAAACAACAACAAAAAAAACCCTTCCTCCAAACAACTTCCCTTTGTCCCCTTCCCAGCAGGATTCAAAGCAGTCACAAAATAACCGCAGCCACACCGGCAACATCATCACGAAGCCCCAGGTTATGCCTTGTTTTGTGTCCATCATTTTCCTGGAGCCCTCCCGTGTCTAGTATGTTTCGACCACTTCCTTAAGGATTTTCCACCCAGGTTTCAGTTCAGGGCGGAAGCATCTGAAATAGTTGTGGTAAGTTTTTTTTTCTTCTAGAAGTATTTTTGAAACTATCCTCACATTCCTTTCCCCTCGGGGCCAAGGTCCGATTCGGATGCATGACTGGAAATCTCCGGGCCTGAGAAGAGAGCCGGGTGGAGACGCCGACACCGTGCGGCCCGGGAGGACTGCCGCGAACCCGCCACTCCTGCGCCCTGTTTACAGATGCACAGACTCACCGACCTCTGCAAACTGCAGTCGTCCCTTTGTGTCCTCGGGGTTTGGTCCCAGGACTGCCTCCCCTTCCCCCTCACCCCAGCCGTGGATACAAAAATCCTCGGATGCTCGAGTCCCTCATACAAAACGGCAGAGGAGTTGTGCATAGCCTACCCACGCCCTCCTGCACGCTTTAAATCATCTCCAGATCACCTAATGCAGTGTATGTGCCGTGTAGATAGTTACTATGCTGCAGGGATTTTATTTTTATCATTTTTATTGTTATTTTTCATTGTTTGTTTTTCTTTCAAATAGTTGCGATCCTTCCTTGGTTGAGTCCGCAGATGGGGAACCCGCGGCAGCAGAGGCCACTGTGTCTCTCCCCTCGGCAGATGACGCCCGGCCATCGTCTCCGGCCATCGTGTCCAGCTTGCCCGTGCTGCTCTGCTCCGTGTCAACCCCGGAGCGCCGGGTCTCGGTGGAACCACTGGGTACGTTCGGGGTCAGGCGTGAGCCGGGTGCTCTGTGGAGTGAGGAGGAAGAGAAGAGACTGTTTGTGCTATCCACTGACGGTCGCTCACGCACCGCCTGCGCCTTCATGTTCTGAATTTCTGTTTCATCTTCTATTTTTAGGCGTGTTGTGAGTCAGTCGAAGCAAGATTAGCGGTCCTCTGAGGTTCCTTCCAGTTCTGGGAATCTGCTGTGGTTTTATTTAATATCGAACAGGCTCGTGGGCAGAAGTGACGGGCAGGGAAGTGTTTGTGAGCTACAGAGACACCGGCTGTGTGTGTGGGATCACAGGTTCACCTACCGCTGCCTCTCGCCCGTCCGTCCTCGCAGAGTGAGCGCCTGGCCGTGTCGGGTCGCCTGCTCCAGGGCACGTTCTGTGCCACAGCCGCCGAGCTCGCCTCGCACTCGGGCTGGTTGGGCGCCGGCATCTGCGGTAACACGGGCCTGGAGGTGGCCTTGGGGGGCTGTCCAGACCCTGGCAGAGCGGCTTCCCCTCCACACGGCTTCTCTTCTTCCTCCCCCGCGTGGTTCTGCGCTGTTTTCCCACCTGAGCTGGCGTGCGCAGGCGCTGGCCATGGTGGGTGGGGCACTGTCACCATGGCGCTGTGTGACGGGTGTCACTCTGGGGAGGCCGGGGTGCTGGTTGTCATTCAAGCGTCCTTGGACTACCCTTACTATTTTTTGGTTTTTGTTTTTTTAATTCAGGATATTACAGGGGTACAGACATTTTGGTGACATGTAATGCGTTTGCCTCGCCCAAGCCAGAGCTGCCAGCGTGTCCCTCCCCCATGCAGTGCGCTCCGCTTCCAATAGCTGTGGGGTTACCGCCCCCCACCCCCGACCGGCGCCCAGTGAGCGTTGCTACCGTGTGAACTCCTCAGTGTGGATCAGTTAGTAGCAATGTCATGGCGACCACATGTGGTGCTTGTTTTTCCGTCCTTGTGATGCCTCCCTTGGAAGGACAAGCTCAATCTGTCCAGGATAACACAAGAGGTGCTCGATCGCCACTGGTTTTTGCAGTTGAGCAGAACTACGTGGTACACATGCACCACGTTTTGTTAATCCACTCGTGTGTGATGGGCGCTTGGGTTGTTCCCGCATCTTGGACTGCCCGTTTTTATGAATTCTCCCCACACCAGTAGTTTTGTGGGGTTTTTGGTTGATGTTTGTTTGTTTTTCCACCTTTGGAAAGCTGTTGTGGAATACTTCATCATGGCCTTTTCCTATGCCTGGAAGACCTGACGTTTTTGTTTGGAGAATTTAGTTATTAGAAATATTCAGCAAAGATCATTAAAGTAGATGAATTAGAAAACTGAAGCTTCTCAATTAGCCGCATTGCAATCTTAGTGTAAATTTTTCCTTAATTCGTGTCTGAGATGGGTTAGTTCTGATTAAAAATACCATCGAGGCCCCGGGTTTTCATTTCTCTCCAGTTGTCTGTGACACCGAGCCTGTCCTGATGGCTGTATTTGCGTTTCCGAGGGCATCGTCCGGTGGACAAGTGAGGTGGAAACAACTCGTCAGAGTGTTTGCTTTTGCCGTGTGGCCCTTTTGAGAAATCCTGGGAAAAACCAGTTTAAAATCTATTTATTATTGTTTAGAATTGAATAGTTTACATTCAATATTTACTGCCTCGGTCTAATTTCTGTGCTGTTTCTATGGAAACGCACATATTTATCGTGAAATGTAACACCATGTGTGACTATGATTTATTTATTTTCTAAGCCCAGTTTTGGATGTCGCCTCCTGTTTCCAAGCCCTTCCACACTGCCGTTTCGTCTTTGGCGCGGAGCAGGTGTTGGCTGAGGCAGAAACATCATCAAGGCGAGTTCCACCATACATAATGCAGACATTTTGCATGGGGAACATCTGCATTTAAAGTCTTTATCAGAACTGAGCAGGACATCCCAGGTCGAATCCCACACGTGGCTTTTGCAGTTTTGCTGTGACCAGGAACACACAGTTCAGTGACCAGCCACCCCGGGGAAGTCAGGGCCTCCTTGCTGTCATTCAGTCTGCAGAAAACGTCCCCTGTGCCAACAGCGAGACTGAGAGTCGGCAGTTTGTGATAAGAGAGACGCACCAGGAAAATCGGCACAACACCCCGGCTTCTCCGTGGCTGGGCAGGAGAATTTGTTGTATCTCTTGTGCTGCTCGTGGGCTGCTCGTGGGCGCACAACTGGAATCACAGACAACCGGCTTGCAGGGGAGACAGACCCAGCCCAGGCCCCTATGGCTGCGGCCCCTGCCATGGGACCAACGGCCGCCTCCCTGTCACCCGATCTGCAAGACAAGTGCGTCATCCCTCCCCGGACCCCCTTCCTCCTCGTCTCCCTGTCAGAGGAGAGGGCGCCAACCTCCTCTGCTGCTCCAGTGACCTGCCACGAGTCACCGTGACGGCTGGTCTCCTGGGAGCCTGGCGGCCCAGAAGACACCCTGACACCCTGAGGTGTTGGCTGCGTGGAGGAGCAGCCGCCAAGGTGAGAGACCGTGGGGATGAGGAGGGCGGGTCCCCTCCGTTCCCAGCCAGCACGATGTCCCGCGTCAGCCCCACTTCTCCTATGGGAGCCGCCCTGGCGCCCTTGGTCTCTGGATTCAGGGCTCACGCCTCCCCGTGCACCCCAAACCCAGGGCCCGGGGCGCGTGCCCGGCTATCTGGGCTGTCCTGGGGGCCTGGGGCCAGCAGTTGCTCGATGCACATTCGAGCAGATCCGTGCGGGCTCTGTCAGTGGTGACTGTGCCAGCACCCAGCGCAGGCCCTTCGGTGAACACGCGTGTGGGGCACGCCTAGGAGTGGGGCTGCTGGGGTGGGGGCAGCACGCCTTCAGCTCAGGCGACACTGCCGGACATTTCCCCAGGGCCCCCTACCTGCCCTCCCCCGTCAGCGTAAGAAAGTTCCAGGCTCTCCACACGCCACGGAGTGCTGCCCTGCCGCCGAGGCTGCGAATCACCGCTCTGTGCTATGCACGGGCACACACACGCACACACGCGCGCACACGCATACATGTGCACACGTGCACACACGCATACATGTGCACACACATTTCCTAAACTCACAGACACGGTGTGTGGGCCAGGGGTGTGCGCATAGCTGCACACGCATGATATGGGCCAGGGCCATGTGCACAGCAGGCGTCTCCACTTGCCAGGCAGCGGCCTCACTCCGGCCCCTGGCTCTCCTGCCCCGGCAGCTCCCGGCTCAGCCGCGCCCTGGCCCGGCTCCCACAGGGCGCTCGGGACATTGTATTCCGGAAGGGGAGGCTGCCGGTGGAGGGGCCGGTGGGCGGCTGGGGGACCCTGTGGCCTGGCCCAGTCCCGGCCCTTCCTCCCCCACCGCTGTCTGTGCCCCACCCCCACCTGAGGTGAAGGTCGCAGGGGTCAGTGGCGAGGAGGGGGCTGCAGCTGGGCCGCTGGGTGAGGGAGGCAAAGATGAAAGGCCCTCAGAGAGCCACACAAGGCTGCCTTGTCTGGGGAGCCCCCCAGCTCGGGGTTTCCTCCCACGTGAGCAGGAAGGGGGCCGGGGCCAGGCGGCGGCCACCACTGTGTGGCTGGGCCGGGGTCACTGCGGGTCATTTCCAGCTCCCGCCTTCCCCGCACATGGGTGAAGCTGTTTGCAGCACGAGGCCTCCGGCCCCCTGCAGCTGTGACCTCACCAAAGGCAAAGGTCACAGTTCTCGGGGTGGGAGGGGACAGAGGGCCCAGCTGGGAGGGGGACTAAGCTGAGGCCTCAGCAGGACCGAGAGGCTCCCCTGGGGGCAGAATGACTTTCCCCTACAACCTTCCAGGGCTCCCCAGTGCTGTGCTGGACAGTCCATGCCCCTCCTTACCCAGGGCTCAACCCTGTCACAGCCACCCTCAGTCCTGCTCCTGTGACCTCCCTTCCTCTGCCCCTCCCTCCCTGGGCTGCAGCCTCCCCTCCCTCCACCTCCTCCATCCTGGTGGAGACCAGCAGCTCCCAGGCCAGGCCAGGGTAGGAGGGTCGCCCGCTGCACCTCGCTGCCCAGAACAGGGCTCTGCGGGCTTCCCCAGGAGGGGAGCGGGGGGGGGGGGACAGGGAGAGGGAGAGGGACAGGGAGGGAGAGGCAGAATGAGCCTCAGGACAGACCGAAGCCCCAGAGGCAGGATGGGGCCACGTCCACCGTACAGAAAGCTCCTCGTTAGTGGTGCAAACCCTGAAGTCAGACTGCACGGGATTAACAGCTCTGCGTGACATGAACCGCTCCGCTTGTCCCCTCTGGTTCTGCACGTCACGCTCTGAGTCACTCGAATGGCTAATTGCCTCCCTCGGTGACAGAGGCTGTGTCCAGGCAGGAACGATGGTTCTGGTGTGACAGTGTGACAGTTAAACACAGTGGCATCTGATTAAATGAACACATCTATTCTTTTAACCCAGAAGGACAACAGGTTCTGAAGCAGGAGGTATAAATCTCACGGCCTCCTCTGGGCTCCGCCAGTGGAAACGTCGCAGTAGAAACAGGCCAGAGACAGACACAGACCCTCCCTGACCCCACTGTACTCACCCAGCCCCCTCATTGCTGGCCTGCCGTCATCCTCGGTGTCTGGTGAGGTCTCCTGGGACAGCCGGTGGGAGGCGCTGGTGCTGCCGGGTGGTGGGTGCGTGGAATGAGGGTGCACAAGAGGGTCGTTAGCGAGCAGAGGAACAAACGGCAGACAACAGGATAATGGGTTACAGTGGGGGTGGCTGTTACGTGGATGAGTGGGTCGTGGGAAGATAATTGGTATAATTGGTTAAAATGGGGATGGTTGGCTACCATGGGGGATGGGTGGATGGGTGGATGAGAGAAACAAGAGTGGAGGGAAGGCTGGGTATGTGTTCAGATGAATGGATGAGACTGATGGACAGATGGGCTGGTAGGTAGATGGATTAGTGGGCGGCTGGATGGAAGGAAGGATTGATGGGAGGGTATGATTGGACACATGGATGATGGGCAGACTGATGGATGATTGGCTACATGGATGGATGGATCGGTGGATGACTAGACAGATGGTTGGATGTTCAGTGAAGGGTGGATGGGTAGGTCTATGGATGATGGATGGAAGAGTGGTCATATTAAAGGAAGGACAGTAGAATGGATGAACGAATGGGCCCTCCACCTAGCCACCCACTCACCCATCCATCCGCCCACTCACCATCCATCTATCCATCCATTCACCCACCCACTCACCCGTATACCCATCCACCTATGCACACATCCATCCACCCACTCACCATACATACATACGTTCATCCACTCACCTACTCGCCCATCTACACATCCATCCATGCACCTGTCTACTGACTCGCCCATCCACATATCTGTCCATCCATCCATACATCCACCCAGCCAGCCAGCCAGCCATTCAACTGTCTCTCCTTCCACTTACCCTATAATGAGGAGACAAGTCGCGAAATGTTCGATAACTCCTCAAAGCAGCATTTGCTTCCCATATTTTCAGTATTTGTTGAAATATGGGTCAAACTAGGGACTCAAAATTTCTGGTTTTATGTCGGCTTTCAGCAAATCTATTGTGCAAATGATTTCACATTTCTTCATCTTTAAAATCCTTTACTGCACGAATCCACTTCTAGTAATTTGTCCTATAGGTAGACACCCACATGTACTCAAAGAATTACGCAAAAGATTTTTTTGTACTTTGCTGTTCTTTTTTTAAAGCGCAATTGCCGCTGAGGATGTGCAGCCACGGGAACGCTCACAGGCAGTAGGGCGCGCCCACCGTGGACGCGACTCGGCAGCCGCTTATCTAGCTGCGCACGCGCTCTCTGCGCGGCTCGGCAGCCCCACTCCCGGGCACTGCCCGAGTGGGATGAAAACTGTTCACACGAAACACGCAGATGTTCATGGCACCTTCGTCTGTCATTGCAGACACTGGAAACAATGCCAATGTCCCTCAACCAGGGAGGGGACAGCGAACCGCGGCGCGTCCCTGAGGTGGAACAGCACTGCGCCGTCAGAGGAGCGGGCTGTGGGCACAGGCAGCACGTAGGAGGGATCGCAGATGAACCCCGCTAAGTGCGGGGAGCTCCGCACTGCACCAGCCCGTTCCCACATCCTGTGGAGCGACAGAGAAGACAGCAGCGGTTTCCAGGGGTGACGGCTCACACCCGACAGGTGCACACTGAGGTCCCTCCCCACCCCGTCCCCAGCCCCCTCTTGCCCACCCTGCTCCTCCTCCTCACCCCAGAGAACGTCCCCACCAGTCCCCGCAGGCTCCGAGCCAGTGACTTCATTATCCCCACTTCCGGGATGTCAGTCACTCCCACACGGCCAATTAACCAGGAAACCCGGGGACACTCTCATCAATCCTCTAAATTGGACGACACAAACCTGAACGCCGAGGCCCTCGTGGGGCCAGGCGGGGCAGGTTGTGGGCACAGCAGCAGGACTCCGGGCCCTGGGCCCCTTGCTGCCCCCGTCCCGCTGAGTTTTGTGCGGGAGAAAGAGCTCCGCCCGGACCCTCCCCACAGGGACCCGGGGCTGGGTGAAGCCGCTGAGTGTGTGGAACGTGCCCTGCAGGGACAGAGCTGGCCCCTGGGAGCGGGGCAGGGAGCCCTGGCCCTCTCCTGTCCCCGCAGCTCAAAGCCCACGGGTCACACGGCACAACCCCTGCGGGGGCTGGGAGCTGGGGTCCCAGGGGCCTTGGTGAGGACCAAGGCTCTGCCCCGGGGGATTGGGTAGCAGGGGTCTGAGGAGCAGGTGGGGGCCCCCGAAGTGCTGGAGGTGAGGGGACCCCAGGATGCTGTGCAGGGAGCTGCCTGGGGCCTGGTGCAGCAGCAGCCAGGGGGACACCCCACAGGACCCAGAGGAGAGGTGACAGGTCCCCAGGACAGTCCAGGGACAAACCCCAGGAGTGCAGGGCAGGGAGGCCGACGCCACATGCGGCTGCAGGCAGAGCCTGGAGGACTTCCTGAGAGGTCACAGAGAGCTCAGTGTGGGAAGGAGGGAGCTGTCCCATTCCTGACGGCGGAGGGCATGGGGGCATGGGTGAGGCGGGTTCTAGACAGAATCACCTGCTGCCCCGACCTTGGGCGGCTCGGCTGGGACGGCTCAGGGCCAAGCAGGAGCAGAGCCTCCCGGGAGGAGCTCGGGGGTCTCAGGGCCGCAGCGGCTCCCGCAGCTTCGGGGGCTCCCGGAAGGACACGAACACGGCTCTGAGCCTCGGGTTGTCCGTCCTCAAAATGGATCAAGGAAAGTTCCTGATCCTTCTTTCCAGAAGGGATTTTTTGGGGGTAAAGAGCAAATAAAGTGGAAAGACGTGGAGGCTTAGCCGAGCTGAGGCCTGAGCTAACTGCAAGGCAAGGTCGCTGTCCTTGTAACCGGGTGCTGCGCTCAGATGCGCGTTTTATTGTGATGACTTGAATCTGGGGATGGAGACGTGAACCTAGGAGCCATCGGTCCCACACAGACAGGCCTCCCTGTGGCCACAGCAGGGGATGCTGGGGAGGGTGGATTTCCGCCCACTCACCCACCTCTGTGGTCAGTATTTCAGGGACCGGGGCCGCCCCTGGGGCTGGCAGAGCCTCCTCAGCCCGCCTGTGACCAGTGGCTCTGCTGGCTCTGAGGGAGACAGGAGCAACGGGAGGCAGGGACGAGGACAGGCGGCGTCCATGCCAGGAGCTCCCACAGCCGAGCTGTGCCCTCCGCCCACCCCAGGAGGATGTGTCTCTTCGGATAGTCGAGCCCGGAGAGCCGGGGATGCACCTGCCTCCTCCCTCCTGTGAGCAGGGTGGCTGCGGGGAGGGACGTCCCGTCTCTGCCGTCGTGCGCATCCTGGCAGGTTGCTTAGCTACGGGGGATCTTCGGCGCTTTGTTCTGTGCAAACAAAAGAAGCGTGTTTTGTGCCTGGACCCAGCCTGGCGTCTAAATAAGGAGACAGCAGCGGGGTCGTTGCAGGTTGTGAGCAGCAGATCAGCCAGTGTGCGGGAGCGCAGGGGAAAGACATGCAGCCCAGCCACGCCGCGGACACGTGCGCAGGGCCACGCACAGGGCCACGCGCAGGGCAGTGAGGGTGCAGGATGCAGGGCTATTGTCACCGCG
>VBSM01000883.1:276834-294050 GCA_008086735.1 Cheirogaleus medius | reverse complement strand
CCGGTCCCCACTTTCCTCATATTAAAACCAAACATTTGAGACATCCAAAGTCCTTTTTGATCGCCCACCTCCCCTTCTCCGGTGATCCCTTAGGGGTAAGCTGCTCTCAGCTGTTGGGCGTGTGGCATCTGCCATCGTTTCTGCGCATTTTGATGCATTTGGATTTGCCCGCGGATGGTGCTGAGAACTGACAGATCACAGATCACAGCACAGCCCAGCGGCACGGATGGATGGACGGCAGCCACGGCCAGACCCCCTGCTGTGGCCTGAGGAAGCTGAGCGGTTGTTTAGCCTCCTGTGCCCCCCCCGTGTCATGTGTCAGACAGGGATAGTCACGGCCAGGCTTGAGGTTGGCTTGAAGTCTGAATCGGGTGTTGAAGTGAACTTCCTGAGCCGTCCATGTTACCAGGCACAAAAGCTGTTTGTGTATGAGTCACTGTCGTGATCTTTCTTGAGGTTCACATCATGTTGTCTAGCTCCAGTTCGTAGGGCTTTAAGAAAAACACAGTTTCAATTTCCAGTGATTTCAAGTGAGGAAAATTTGAAAATGTTAGTTTGTAGACTTGTAGCCAGGAAAGAATTTAGGATTTAGCCTAAATTGTAGGCAAACAATAAAAACTTAAAAACAACAAGGCTAGAATCTAGGAACAGGTGTACTATATGTTTATTTTTAAACATAATTTTTTTCTCTAGTTTTTCTTTTTTGCTAAGAATAAATTATAATGGGACTAATTTACTTATAAAATAAGTTTTAGTCTTATCATACTTGGCCTAACTATTTGTATAAAGTACAGCAAGAAAAGTGATTGGCCACGCAGGCTTTTTTAAAGTTGGCCTTGCTGGAATTTCTTATAAGAAATTTAAAAATTTTTTTGAAAGCCTCGAGGCTGGGAAGATTTGCCCCTAGACTGTGCCCATAATACCTGTATGAGTCCAGTGAACTTCTCTCCTGTCCACGTCTTAAAATATCTTCAGGTTCCTGGGCCTGTCAGAAAGTGACATTTTTTACTTACCATAAGATCACGAACCTTGTAAGGGACAACTACCAGTCCAGTCTTCCGGAAGGTTGACTCTACAAAGTCCATTCTAATTTCTCGAGGCAGTGCGGACATATCTGAAAATATGTCATTCTAGCCAGAGCCTTGGTGGTATAACCAGTGTCCCTAATTGTGTCTTGTTACAGAAGAGAATAGGAGTCTAGGGGTCTAGTTTCATTTTTGTGCATATAGATATTCCCAGCACCATTTATTGAAGAGACTGTCCCCTCCCCACTGTTATTTGTGCCTTTGTCAAAGATAAGTGGGCTGTAAGTACATGTATTTATTTCCGGGTTCTCCATTTTGCTCCATTGGTCTATGTGTCTTTTCTTATGCCAGCGTCATGCTGAATTTTGTTGTTGTTGTTCTTGTTGTTTTGTCTTGTGTTGTGTTTTAGAGACAGGGTCTCACTCTGTCACCCAGGCTGGAATGCAGTGGTGGGATCATAGCTCATTATAGACTCCAACTCCTAAGCTCAAGTGATCCTCCTGCCTCATCCTCCTGAGTAGCTGGGACTAGAGGCATGCGCCACCATGCCATGCCTGGCTAATTTATACACACATATATATATATTTTTTTTAGAGATGGGGTCTCACTATGTTGCCCAGGCTGGTCTTAAACTCCTGGCCTCAAGCAATCCTCCTGCCTCCGCCTCTTAAAGTGCTGGGACTACAGGCATAAGCCACCATGCGTGGCCTCGTGCTGTTTTTGTTACTATAGCTTTGTAGTGTATTTTGAAGTCCAGTAGTATGATACCTTTGTTTCATTCTAACATTTCAGCCAAGTGCCAGGTACAGTAACACAAACCTCGCTAGTTTATAAAGAATATGCAGACTATCCAGATGGCAAAAAAGCATTAAAGACTTCATTTGCCAGTTTCCAAATAGTTCCTTTTCCTTTTTCAGAGTAGTCCCCTAAATTGCATTTCCAAAAGGTTGGCTGTTCAGCAAGGCAAGGTAGAAAATTTACATCTCAAAGGCAGGCAGCTTAGAGCACAGGCCTAAATACCATTGTTGGCAAAGAAAGGAAGGTGTATAAAGGCCCAGTTGAAACAAGATGCCAGGAAATGGACCTCACACAAAGGTAATGTAAATTCAGTCCAATGCGTCTCCTTTGTAAGGTTTCTAGTGATTGTCCTTCCTCTGTGGTTCGGAGAGGTAGTCACCCTTACAAATACACATTTACTTTATAAATGTAAATTTCTCTTACAAAAGGGTTTCAAAGTAACTGGCTGAAAACTGTCCTTGTGCTAGAAAGGCACATTTTGGAGACTAATTCAGCTAGCTAGGTGGCTTCCCAACCCAGCTTGTATTTTTAAACTAGGTTACTAAGTGCGGGGAAGCATTTTCTATGTCCGGACTCAGCACGGGCAGACCAGAATGTTTGACAAGTGTCAACAGTATTTCTAATCTTGCTTTGCGGTCAGAAACTGGTTCACCTTTCCTCTGTTTACAATTTGAGTGACAGGCCAGTTAGGGCTTTGTGACCTTCTTTTCCTGGAGAGCTTGTCTCAAGCAGCTTGTCTTAACCGGGCCGGCCGATACTTACATCCTTCTTTCTTTCTTTGCAAATGACGCCATTTAGGCACAATGTCTAAAGTCTGTGCCTTTGGATGTAAAGATTTGGTTTTATGGAGTTTCTTTAGGAAACATTTTGGGGATGGATTCTAAGACATCTTGTGTTCTTTTCCCAACTTTGGCCCCTGAAAGACTGGGTGGTTGGGTCCTTGGTATCTTTCTCAGGCACCTCCCATTTGGCTCCAGCCATCCAATTACAGGTTTCCCAGCGCCCTGTTATCATGAGAACAAACTGGTAAAGATCAAGAGTCCTGGATCGCATGGACAATGAGAATTTTTTTATGTCTTTGCAAAGTTCTGGTGGTTTTCACTGCTGCTCTGAACTCACGATTTTGAATGAGGCATCAAGGTGGTTAAAGAAGCAGACCCAGTTTGCCCCAGGGCCTACCTCTCTATAAAGCATTTGTGTAGCTTTCTCTTTGGTTTTGGAGCAAGAAAGGAACTAAGCTAAAGGTCAGTAGATCCAGAGAAGGCAGAGGAGGATGGAGAGAAAGAGAGAGGAAGGGGGCAGAGTTAAGTTAGTCAACCTACAATTTTTTTTCATTAATTAGCTGCTTAAGTTTTTCATTTGCCTTTTGGAAGGAGTCTTCTAGAGAGGCAATCTTTTGTTCATGTAAACTTTTAGAAGCCTCTGCATGCCAATCAAAACTATACCCCACTGCTTCTGAGGTGTTCAGGATCCTGTCTTTCCTAATGCGCCGTGCAAGTGAGTAATTTTGTCTAGGTTAAAACTTGCTCACTTTGGCCATTGTAACTCCAAGTTACCTTTGGTAGGTTTACCGGTTTCTCTGGAAAAGCACAGATTCTGGGTTCCTAGTTCTTATACATGAAATCAGCTGGAGTTCCAGATGGGGGACCAGACTCCCTGGATCCAGAGGAACCCAAGATTCCCTGTCTTCTTGTCATCTCACCAACTACAGGCCTCAGACTGGACCCAGTCCAGTTTCCACTGTGACTTCTGGGCCCAGATCAGACCAAAAATCCTCAAATAAACGTGGAGAACTCGACACACATTGTGCAGCTTGTACCTGAGCAGGACCTGCCAGTGGTGACCTCCAAATGCACAGCAAGGGGCAGTGGGCACAACGGGCTCAGTGGGGCAGGCTCTCTGTGCACTGGCTACCGACTTACTCTGAATCCGTGAGACAGAACACCCTCATAAGTAACAAGTGACATGCAGTGGACCTACTACTTACAGACAGGTGGCCAGGGACAGCAGAAGCCCGGGCCTCACTGTAAGCCAATCCCCCCAAGGCTCAGAAAGCTGCCCAGGGCAGATGGAGTCCTGACTGTGTGTGCCCCACTCACACCACAGATGAGAGACCCCAAAAGGCAGCTCACCTGGGTTATGCACCTCAGGGTTACACGAGTCACCAGGCTAGAGTGTTGAAGAACATCCCGTTTCTAGGGGAGGGCTGGAACATAGTCTGGGCTGTTTCAGCCAGTCCCTCCCTACCTCAGAATGCTACACTGCCAGGTATTCTACAGTTACTCTTGAGAACTACAAGTGAGAAGGGGGGAGAACTGGGTCAGTCCAAGGCCATCCAGAAAGCTGTCCTGCAGTGGGGCACCTGTACCTGTTTACTTGTTGCTCCAGGGTCATCCCTGGGGGGATGGGGGAGGTTTCCTTCAGGTCCCATTCCTGAGACCAGAACTGCTAAAAGAAAAACTTTAGACAAAATAAATTCCACAGTTTATTTGAGCAAAAAGCAATTCATGAATCGGGCAGCACTCAGAACTGAAAGAGGTTCAGAGAGCTCTGCTCTGCAACATGAGCAACGAGCTTTCATACTGAAGGCGGAAAAAAAGCAGAGAAATCCCTTGATTAGCTGCAGGTAGGCCTTTGCCTTATTTGGGTATGACCCAGTGTAAAGGCCCCGTTAGAGGTTAGTGGTTTCTGATTGGTTAAGCTAAGTTTCATGTCACTTTTTAAATTGAATTAAGTGTTGGTTTTTTGCCTAAGAGCTATAGTTACAGAGACAACCTGAGGCTACTGGCCTTCTTATTTATTTTAACACCCTGCTCCTTGAACCCAAGGGAAAGCCTGAAGGGAGCCCAACACCCCAGTAGACCAGTACACACCTGGGGGCAACCAATGTGGGATCCATCATGTAACCATGACACAGAACATCCCCTTCAGCAGCAGCAGGTAAGGCAGAGGCAGACAGGAAGATGCCGGCCTGGCTGTGCCCACCTGCCGGCCCACTCATTGTGCGGGTATTAATCACCATGTGCCCCCCCCATGCTGGATGTTCTTCCAGGCACTGAGGATGCTAAGGGGAACCGAACAAAGCCCCTGCTCTCCTAAAGCTAACTCCAGTGGAACACTGAACATCTGACATAAGGGCAAAGTGGTGGTGAATGCTACAAGACAAATCAGCAGGGCCAGGGGACCGACAAGTGAGGGGAAACTCTAGACAACGTGGACAGACAAGAGATGACTGAGAAAGGGATGGCTCAGTTCAACCTGGGTGGGGAGGCTGCCCAGTGAAGACAGACTGTGACCCAGTCAAGGGAAACCGGAATGAAGTCTATTTGGTGGGAACCGCTTGCTGCTGAATTTTCAAAAACCAGTTAACACTCATAAGCTTTATCTCATTTCAACATTGCTGGTGTGGACGGAAAAATCCAAACTCTGAAATATCTGAAAGAAGTTTATTCTGAGCCAAATTTGAGGACCATGACACGGAGCCACTCCCAAGAAGCCTTGAGCAAGTGGACTCAGTGTGGTTGGGCTCCAGTTTGGTTTTATACATTTCAGGGAGATAGGGGTTACAGGTAAAGTCATAAATCAATATGTGGGAGGCATACATCGGTTTGGCCCAAAAATGTGGGACATCTCGAAGGGGGGGCTTATAGGTTATAGGTGGGTTTAAAGATTCTTTGGCTTGTAATTGGTTAAAGACATGAAGCTTTGTCTAAAGACTTGGAATGTTTCAACATAAGGAGCTGTTATCAGAGGTAAGTCACTGGACATAGATTTGTTGTGTCAATTAAGGACCTGCAGGTTTGTCTTGCATCCCCTTAGGCCTGTTAATGGGTTACAAAAGGAAGTCCCCAAGAAGGGAGGGGGGGCATGATGAGGTATGTCTGACTTCCTTCCTCCTGGCAAGCAATTTAGTTTTAGGATATTCCTTTGGCCATGAAGGGGTCCATTTAGTCAGCCGGTGGGGGGGGGGTGAGCTTTAAAATTTTATTTTGGTTCACATGGGTAAAAAGACATTGTTATTTTACAGAGAAGGGATCTGACACCCAGAAAAGAAAACATCTGCCTGCTGTAAAGTTTCCCCAGTGTGAACTAAAATAAAATTTGAAGGCTCAGCCCCCACCGGCTGACTGAATGGACCCTCTTGTGGCCAAAGGAATATCCTAAAATTAAATTGTCTGCCAGGAGGAGGGAGGTCAGACATGCCTTATGCCCCCCTCCCTTCTTGGGGACATCCTTTTGGAACCCATTAACAGGCCTAAGGGTATGCAAGACACACTTGCAGGTCCTCAATTGACACAACAAATCTATGTCAGGTGGCTTATCTCTGATAACAGCTCCTTATGTTAAAAATTCCAAGCCTTTAGACAAAGCTTCATGTCTTCAACCAATGACAAGCCAAAGAATCTTTAAACCCACCTATAACCTATAAGCCCCCCACTTCGTGATGTCCCACCTTTTCGGGCCAAACCAATGTATGCCTCTCACGTATTGATTTATGACTTTACCTGTAACCCCTGTCTCCCTGAAATGTGTAAAACCAAACTGTAACCCAGCCACATCGAGTCCACTAGCTCAAGGCCTCTTGGCAGTGGCTCCGGGTCGTGGTCCTCAAATTTGGCTCACAATAAATCTCTTTACAATTATTTTACAGAGTTTGGCCTTTTTCCCTTGACCCCAATCACGGGCAAAAATTGGGGGATCCAGTCCCCAAGTCTGAACTTTGGCACTGCAGCCCCTCCGACCTGAAATGCTAAGCAAAGACCCCAGTGGAACCTCAGATGGGAAAACCGCAGCGCGGAGGAAGCGCACTGGGCACCATCGCGCCGCCCCCGGGCGACCTGCCTCCGAGACTGGGGTCTCCCTGCACCACCCGACCACCTCCCCCGGCGGGCGTCCCCGGGCTCTAAGATCCCGTCACCCGCGAGGGCTTTCCGGCTCACAAGCCCCCGACAGCCGCCCGGGGAACCTTCCGAGGTGGGCGGGCCCAGGGTCGCGTCCCCGGTGCGACCGAGAAGGAAACGGCGTAAGGAAAGGACAGCACCGCCCCGGACAGAGCCCGACCCGCGCGGCCCGGCCACTGCAACGCGGCGCCCGCGGCGGCCCGGCCTCCTCCCGGCGCTTCCGTCACCTCCCGACCGGCCGCGGCGGAGCCGGCGCGCGATCCCACGCCGCGCTTTCGTCACGTTCTTGATGGCCGCCCCAGAAAAATAAAAGTTAAAAAATGCGCTCTCCCCTTCACGAAGCAGCGCCGATCGTGGAGACGCATCTGGATGCGAGAACTAAAGTCAGCATATTTTCCAGAGGCTCAACCGGCTCCGAGCTGTGGCGAATCTGCCGGCGCCGTCACCGGAAGTGCGGGCCCTCCCGCCGGAAGTTGCGCTTCCTCCATTTTGTGGCCCGCTATGGCGGCTGTGTTGAGGTTGGGGCCGGGAAGCGACGCCTTTGACTGAGGGGGTAGGCCAGGCGGAGGCATCGGGGACGTCGCGCGGCGCAGAAGAGGATCGGCCTGGACGCCGGGGACGCTGTCATGTACGGCGCGGGCGGAGGCCGCGCCAAACCCGAGAGGAAAAGCGGCGCGAAGGAGGAGGCCGGGCCCGGCGGCGCCGGCGGTGGGGGGAGCCGAGTGGAGCTGTTGGTTTTCGGCTATGCCTGCAAACTGTTCCGGGACGACGAGCGGGCCCTGGCCCAGGAACAGGGACAGCACCTCATCCCCTGGATGGGGGACCACAAGATCCTCATCGACAGGTCGGTTCCTCCCCCCACCCGTCGATCCTCCCCTTCCCTCACCCGCTCGATTTCGTCCGATGTTGACTTGATGGCCAGGACTAAAAATGGGTTTTCTGGAGCCAGCGGGGGTCTGGGGGACGCCCCCCTCCCCGGTCCCCCACCTCCTCCTGGTGTTCTCGGGGTTGGGGGACGGTGAAACCTGCCCTAAGGCACTGGCTGGAATTGCGTGCCGCGTCTGTCGCCGGAGGGATCGTCTCTGCTCCCACAGCCCCCCTCGGCCCCTCACCCCTGTCGCCGGGCTGCAGTTGGCGATTCCGCGCGGTGGAAGCTGCCGGTGCCTGGGGCCTCTCCTGACCGGCGCCTCGGGCCTGCCGCCCGGCGCCGCCGTGGGGTCGTGCGCTCCCTCTGCTCGGTGTGCTGGGAGGGCAGCCCGGGAAGCGCGCTTTTTATTCTTCCGAAACGCCGCACACTGAGGCCGTGGGTAGAAGCCTCTTTTGGACCCTGTGAGTTGGCCCGAACCTTTTATGCCCCAGCGCCCTCAGTGGAGCGCCTGTACTTGGCCGGTGACATTTGACTCCCCCCAGCGGCCCCCTCCCCGGTGGTAATGCGACGAGTTTGACAGATTGAGGTAGTGGGTTAAGTTGCCCGTCAGTTGGGGGGTCAGTTGACTTCGTGCGGATCCTGGCCCTGCTCTTAGAGGTTGTGTTCTTAGGGCCGGTTTCACTGTCTCTTAAAACTGCAGGGTGGGAGCTGGGACGCAGATGTGTTGTTTCTTTTCAAATCAAACCTGCTTTAGGTGATCACCCTGGAAGCTGTTTAGCGACTATGGGCAGAGGGGGCCTGGGATTCGGGATTTCTAGAGGTGTTTTGATTTGAAAAGGATGACATGACATGATGTAGGTTGTTTGCTCCCCCCTCTCCTCCCATTTTTTTCATTCCCCCTTTCCTTCCCCTCATACCTGCATTTTGGGGGTGGGGGGGTGGGTTTTTTAGTTTCGTTTTTTGCCAGTTTGGCAACACTGCTTCTGGGGCCCGGACTGAAAAGCTAACGGTCACCAACCATTAAACTGTGGAATAGTCTCTCCAAGTGAATGAAGCCCATCGATTGAGAGACCATTAAAACTGGATTCTGCAAAGCCCTGGAACGTGACTGTAGGGATGACCTCTGAGCTGGCCAGAATGGACACATTAATGACCAAATATACCTTTTTCCATCCCTGACGTTTCCGTATGGAATTAGATCTAGAAAACAAGGAGTCCTGCAGGGAGGGTTCCCAGGTCAGATCAGGTCTGGATCTGATGGCTCCGTGCTTTGCTGAAACATACTGTGACTTTAAACCATGGTTTATACCGAATGTCACCTGAGTTATCAGGCTTGCTTTTCCAAAGTGTTACTTGTGATATTTATTATTAAAGTTTGGTAAGCAATGAAGTCTGAGCTCTTTATGCAGTTTTCCATATCATTCTGTACATGATTTGAGTTAGGTCTTCCAAAACTGGTGGGGAGCAAACGCTACACATGTACATGTGTAATACTTTAAAATAATCTACATTTGTAAGTTAAGGAGGTTTACATCGAAGTAAAATTAATTTTGAAATTCCATAAAATGGAATAACTTGGCTACTCTGGAATTTTTGGCCTTTTCCTTGTAAATTTCTTTCTTTTTTTTTTTTTACATTAACATTTTTGGTCCCCATTACAAAAGTCAGCATTAGAAAATAAGGCAGACTTTTGTTTGTCTCTCTCCATTTGTTTTTGAAACCCTAAATCTGAGTGTTTTAAGTAAAATTCACTAACTCACTTATTATCCGACAGTTACACATTCACAGCATCTTCATTGAATCTTTTATGTCAAAAGCGTAGCAGAAAGTGCTCACATTCTTAATTTGACTATTGGTCCATGTGAGAGAAACAAGGATGTGTCTTCATGTATGTTACTTCCTGGAGGTGTCAAGTTCAGAGGGAAATATCGATACTGCATCTTCTAATAGTTTTGCTCTGTTTCCAGTGAACCTCCTTAAACTGCATGTATGTGTCGCTGTTCCTATGTATGTGTGTCTCTCTATCACATAACCCAGCACTTATTTCCTCAGCCAAGTGGCTAGGGGGCGAGCCTAGCCAAGATTTTACCTCCCATGGACGCAAGTTTCTTTGGTGAAGATCTCTCCTGAGAGTTCGGGACTAGCAGAAAGAAGCGAGGAAATTTCGACCGTTTGGTTCTTACGGATAGGTATTTATGTATTCGGTTTGTGTGAATGTAAGCTATGATATTTGACTTCTCAGAAAAAAATATATTTTTTTTTTGCAAGTGGCACTGAATAGTTGACCAAACCATAATGGTAAGAACTGCCAGTGAAATGGATAACATTTATGCTAATAAAGGATTGTTTGCCTTTAATTGTAAGTTTTATCATACTGTAGAAAGGCATTTTGACTTTGTTAAGATAATTTGAGTTTAAAAGTAGGTGAGATATGACTAGCAAAATTAAATATAAATCTCAGAAGAGTTTTTATGTTTTAATATTTTCATTTCTTTATTTTAATTGGTAAGTATATATATATAATATCACACACACGCCAATCTAGACATTAATTTCTTTTTATTGACCAGCGTGTTCATATTACAGATATGATGGACGTGGTCACCTGCATGACCTTTCTGAGTATGATGCTGAGTATTCCACGTGGAACCGAGACTACCAGCTGTCTGAAGAGGAGGCACGAATAGATGCCCTGTGTGATGAAGAGAGGTATTTAGCCTTGCATACGGACTTGCTTGAGGAGGAGGCAAGGCAAGGTACTGCTCAAGAAAAACTTACTTAAGCAACAAACTTTTTAAAAAATTTTAAGTATTAAAAATTTACTCCCATTCATTTTTTTATACTCACTCTTTCTGATATTATCTTGACAGTACCCAGTGGATTGGAAAAACAGGAGTCTTTGCGTTCTGAGAGGACCTCAGGATAGTTTATATATAGAGCCACAAAGAATTTTCCCAGCTTTTGAGGGCAGACTGGGATTTGAAAAAAACAAAAACCAAACTCTTTAACTGTTCTTCTTTAACAGTATCGTATAAATTAAAATTGATGTTCTTGTCTTTGCCATAACAATCTTTAATACAGTTCTTAATCCCAAAATTTTCTCAGCAGGAAGAAATATTCCACAAAAGATGTGTATTCAGCTGTCTGTGGGTAAACATGTACTGGCAAAAGTACATATTGATAGATATAAAGTGTGAACTTTTGAAAACATTTTTGACCTCAAAAGGAGGTTGTAAAACGTATGTTGTATGCTTTACTGATAGCTACAACTTTAGAAATATATAAAGTTTTTCTCAGTAAGTTTCCATTTTTGTTAATAAAATTCTCATTTTTATTCAAGAGGAAGAATACAAGCGGTTGAGTGAAGCCCTGGCAGAGGATGGGAGCTACAATGCCGTGGGGTTCACTTACGGTAGTGACTATTACGACCCGTCAGAGCCAACGGAGGAGGAGGAGCCTTCCAAACAGCGAGGTGAGAGGGGAGAGCGGCCTGGGGTGGTGCTGAGGGCCCCGTGCTGCAGGACACGTCTGCAAGCGTGGTCGAGTCTTCAGAACACATTTGCGAACACTAATTATGACACCACTGTGACATGTACCAAAAACGTTAGTGATATTCCTTCTTTTGGTAAAAAAAAACAAAGCTAAACACTAGGGAATGAGTTGTTAACAGAGGTGGAAAGTGAGTTCAGACTCTCATTATCTACATTGGATCAAATTTCCTTTTCATTAATATTTTCTTTGATTCAGTTAACAGAAAATTACTCATTCTAGATTATTTGTTTCTAGATTAATAACACGTATGTTAATATCTTCAGTGATTCATTCCTGGAGCATTGAAAGAATAGGCATTAACTAGGATAATGTTAATGTCACCTCTCCTCACACTGACCTGCTTCCGCATGTCCCCTACACAACTGAGATGATGACACACACCAGGGGAAGGACACCTGTGGAGTCAGTTGTTGCTAAGCAGAAAACAACACAAGGCTTCCTGGTAATCTTAGTAGGACCCAGTATTATATATTTATAATATTTTAAATTAAAAATTTTAAATGTATGCTTTTCTGGCTTAAATCTGGGAACTTTGAATATAAAGCATAGTGCTGCTTAAAAATGTGGACTAATGAAGTACAGGAAAAAATACCCTTAGTCACGTCAGTGAGCCCCGAGTACCAGCATCACAGCACTGAATTACTGCTAGTCGTTAATTATCAGTAACGATAAGGTGAACCTGAAGCACTAATAAGATGGATAACTTATGTTCAGGATAGTCTTTTTTTTTTTTTTTTTTTTGAGACAAGAGTCTAACTCTGTTGCCCCGCAGCTAGAGTGCAGTGGCGTCTTCGCAGCTCGCTGTAACCTCAAACTCCTGGGCTCCAGTGATCCTGCTGCCTCAGCCTCCCGAGTAGCTGTGCCTGGCTAATTTTTTCTATTTTTAGTAGAAACGAAGTCTCGCTCTTGCTCAGGCTGGCCTTGAACTCAGATCCTCCCACATCGGCCTCCCAGAGTGCTGGGATCACAGGCGTGAGCCACCGCACCCGGCCAAGAAGGAGAGCTTTAATTTTAGAAACCTATTCAAATACTTAGAATAATAAAGTGAAATTACATCCTGTGGAGATTTAATTTTAGGGCTAACTTAATCTGTTATTGGGGACTTAATTAATTTCTCCTTAAGTAACAAATCTTTTAACAAGTATGAGGGAATTACAGCAGTTTAATAGTAAAACAGAATGATGTATGCCCTTCTACTCTGGAACTATACTAGGGTTCTCCCCATCCCTGTTCACTGAGGGCTGTGGTCCTGAGTGAACAGTAGGATGTAGGGACAAACACATACATATGGCTTTTCCTTTTCTTTCTTTCTTACTTTTTTTTTTAAGAGACAAGGTCTTGCTTTGTCACCAAGACTAGACTGCAGTGCCCAGTCATAGCTTACTGTAACTTCAAACTCCTGAGTTCAAAGGCTCCTCCTGCCTTGGCCTCCCAAAGCGCTAGGATTACCAGCATGAGCCACTGCCTGGCCAGACTTCCCTTTTTGACCTTTCTTTAGTCATGCTCATTACTTCGTGGGCACAGAACTACTGTTGCACAGCTCTGTTTGATGAGCTTTTAAAGAGACATTCAAGTGTAATTTTAACTGTGTTGAGTTAAAGGCTAATTAAGGTATTTAACATTATTTGTATTGACTTTTGAACCTAGCTGTCCCTCCGAGTTAAGATGGAAATATTCATGCAGGCCTAAGTAGTAAACACCCATTCATTTATCCAGAATAAGTTATCCCTTTTGGGGTTCCAGGTAGTTCAGATTTTGTTGTCTCATCTCTGAACCACATACATCATTTTGGCTTTAAATTCATGGTGTTTTATTTATCAGAAGTAAGGGATACATACTGTCACCATTTCACAAAGGAAGACTTAAAATACAGTCAGCTCTTCGTATCCGTGGGTTCCACATCTGTGGATTCAACCACAGATCTAAAATATTTGAAAGAAAATAACAATGCAACAATAAAAGATACTGTAAATTTTTTAAAATTCAATATAACAATTACTTACACACATCTACATTGTATTAAGTATTACAAGTAATCTAAAGCTGATTTAAAATATATAGGAAGATGTGTGTAGGTTAAAGGACTTGAGCATCCCAGGATTTTGATATCTGCAGGGGTCCTGGAACCAGCCCCCTTAGGATATGGAAGGATGGCTATATGTAAAGTCCACATGTCTTTTTCAAAGTCATAGCAACAAATCTTTAGAAAAAATTCATTATTAATTTCCCTAACATGCTAGGTTAGGGATCAGCCAACCATGACCACAGGCCTGATGGACAGGTTTTTGTAAATAAACCTTTATTGGAACACAGCCATGCTCCTTTATTTTACACATTGTCTGTTGCAGCTTTTGCATTTCAACAGCAGAGTTGAGATGAGACAGAGACCATATGGCCCGTAGAGCTGAAAATACTTAGTATCTGGCATTTTATGGAAAGAGTTTATCAGCCTCTGTTCTAGATAGTAGACCATTGTTTCAGCATAATTATTGGGCTATATGATATTAACTTTGTTATAATTATTGAGTTTTGAGGGCTTCAGCATGCCTTAAGTTTATATTCTAAGTGTTAGTGTGCTTTCTCTTTGACATACAGTTCTCTTTAGCATTTTACATTGTTTTTTCTTTCTATAATCATGTTGTCAGAACTTTGCCTTATATGCTGGTTAATATTTTTAATGGAAATTGGGCCCATGTGAAACTTAAGGCTTGACATTTTATGTTTAACTTACATTATTACTATAAATAAAACATCATATATACACACAGTTTAATAGAGTTCAGTTTGGTACCCAGCACAAACAACAGCCAAACAAATTGAGTGTCATGTTCCTTTTTTTTTTTTTTTTGAGACAAAGTCTCACTCTGTTGCCCGGGCTAGAGTGCCATGGTGTCAGCCTAGCTCACAGCAACCTCAAATGCATGGGCTCAAGCGATCCTTCTGCCTCAGCTTCCCGAGTAGTTGGGACTACAGGCACGCACCACCATGCCCGGCTAATTTTTCTATATATTTTTAGTTAGCCAATTAATTTCTTTCTATTTTTAGTAGAGATAGGGTCTCGCTCTTGCTCAAGCTAGTCTCAAACTCCTGATCTTGAGCGATCCACCTGCCTCGGCCTCCCAGAGTGCTAGGATTAAGAGGCGTGAGCCACTGCGCCCGGCCCCCCCCCCCTTTTTTTTTGGAGACAGGGTCTTGCTTTGCTGCCTGGGCACAAGGGCCAACATTGTTGTGTTTTGCTCACAGCTCACTGCAGCCTCGTGCTCCTGGACCCAGATGGTCCTTCTGCCTCAGCCTCCCTAACTGCTGGGATTAGCCACCACACCCCGCCTAGTGTCACATTCTTTTCAAATAAAAACAAAATAAATATTTTTGCACAAACCATCAACATATTTAAATACTAGTTGATTTCCAGAATTTCTATATTCTGGCATTTTTTAGTATTTTAAAGCCTTGAGATACTAGTCAAAAGTGTTTTGGTGGTGCCTCCTACTCTGGGAACCCCCTCCCCTCTTCTCTTCTTTTTGTACCCTGCTATTTTCAGCCTAGCCTCTATCTGGATTTTTATAATTTTTAAACAAGAAAAGGTTGTTATTTGAATGTATTTAAATCTGAGTTTGTATTGCAGTGGTTGGTTTTTATTTTGTGCTGTTAAAGCCATCTTCCTATAAATAAAGGCACATGTGGACAAACAGATCTCTTTAACCCACATGTCCCAAACAGCTCTCTCAGTTAGGATGCCTTTATGTCTGTGAGCAACTCCACGTTAAGGAAAGGCTATTTGAAGAGACAAAGTTTTTGACTACTTTTTTCATTTTAAGAAAATATAGTAAAAGTTGTATTTTTAAACACACACCCCTCACCTCATCCCCAAAGAGATTTTGAGATAGCTGAGTTGTTACTTGGCACTTTGCCAGTAGAAATCTCTGCGGACCAGTGCTTCTGGTATCTCCTGATTACACTGTATCATTTGGTTACTGGAGCTGCACACTAGGGTTGCTAATTACAGGGAGTTTTGGGGCAGGAGTAATTCTCTGCTCTCCCACTCACTTCAGGTTCTTAGGAGGGAACAGGGATCGGAAACAGGTGAGACCGTGTTACATACTCTAACTTAATAGGAATTTATAATCAGCTTGCATCTCATCAGACTAGAACACCCAAGTTTTTATGTACAATGAAACCTGCTTAAAATTCCCCCTCGGTTTCACAGAATCAGGTTTAATAGGAGGCCTTTGTGAATTGTTGGTCTCTTCAAGAGGCTTCACTATATATAATAGAAACATTTATTTTGATGAAGATTTAATGTTTGTTTCTCTGATGTCATCTTTTTTGAAATAAAAACCCAAGTAGGTTTTGCAATCTCCAAAAATATTAGCTTTTTAAAGTTTTCTACTATATTTTTGTACATTTCACTAAATCTTTTAAAATGAGTAATGATTTGTGTTATTGAGATGTATTTAGGTACTTTAGAATTCAGAAAGTAATAATGTATAGTACCTTGTCTAGCACATAATAGACAGATTATTTGTTAAGTGAACTGTTAATGAATAAATGGAAATGGAAAAATATGTCTAATTGGAATCCATTATCTAGGAATTGATTACCTTGTGTTATGTCAACCAAATGCGGATCGAAATTCCAGTTTTCTAGGGATGCAAGACCCACATACGTGGAATGCCAACTTTTCCTGTATGCTGGTTCTGGGCCGGCTGTGGGATTTGAGCATGTTCAGATTTGGTCGTCTGTGGGGGTCCTAGTACCAATCCCCCATGGGTACCGCAGGACTCGTGTGTGTACAGTCTGACCCTACAAGCATACTCCTCCTGCGGCACCACCCACCTGCGTGGAATTGCGTGCAGCCAGTTTCCTTGCATGTGGTGGAATGGGAGAGAAAGCTGAAAATTGTTTCCAGAAGTAGTGACAAAGATAAAGACCCAGGGGACGCTGGTCACTGCCCTTCCCCCATTGCTGCCTGCGGCTATACTGCCTTCTTTCCTGGTCGTGGTTCTGAACTTTTTTATTTTCTTTTTATACAGAAAAAAATGAGGCTGAAAATTTAGAGGAAAATGAAGAACCCTTCATTGCCCCTTTAGGATTGAATGTCCCGTCTGACGTGGAGCTGGTATGTGTACTGTTCACAAGCACTGGTCATTGTCACTGTCTTCATTTCTAAGTACTGCTTGCTTGAGAACACAGTAATGGTAACCACAGCTACTCTTTAGGCACGCAATGCTTTGAAACTATTTGCGAGTAAATGGAGAAAAAGATCACACCCACTCGTTTTCCTCTGAAAGAAAAGGGAAGAATTACAGCAAAAGAACTATATAATTATAGCAAAAGAACGCCCCCCGAGCGGCAGGGACCTGAGTTGGATCTGTGTCAGAGATCGTGTAGGTGCATCCCCAGATGTCACCAGTGTGGAGAACTAAGAACTGGTGGCCAGTGGGCTGCTAACCACACCCAGGCATAGAAACAGTCTCGCGCAAGGCAACACTGCTTTCAGTGAAGTGGCTTTGTTTGGCTTTTGTAAGTGTGGTGTTTGTGGGCACCTCACCTTACCTCTCGCCTCACGTGTTCAGTTTTCCGTGATGTGCTTCAGTCCCAGTGCCATCGTCGGGCTGCCCTTTCGCTGGTGGGGAACACCCAGCTGGAACACCTCTTCACCCAGGCACTTCGCCACTGTCTGTTCCGCATTGCTCTCACCCACGTTTTAGTGACGTGTTAAATTAAGGTTCAGTTATAACAGATGTTAAAGCCAAAACCGAGATTTTTCTTTTCTGAAGGTTCATTGGGGGATTTGTACATTCTCGTCACTATGCCACGATGCTTTCTGTGTATTACCTCATTTAATGCCAACAGCCCAAGAGTGACTACTGTTGCTGTCCCCTCATGCAGATGGTAAAACCGAGTCTTAGGAGAGTCAAGAGTTTGGCTAATACGTGGCCGGGCGCGGTGGCTCACGCCTGTAATCTTAGCACTCTGGGAGGCCAAGGCGGGAGGATCGCTCAAGGTTAGGAGTTCCAAACCAGCCTGAGCAAGAGCGAGACCCCATCTCTACTGAAAATAGAAAGAAAT
>VBSM01000883.1:241449-265286 GCA_008086735.1 Cheirogaleus medius | reverse complement strand
AAAACCTCCCGTGGTCGCTTCTCTCGTGTGTTGTTGTCCATACTGCAGGCGTGTGTGGCCTTCCTGTCTCTTAAACAACTGGCTTTATACAGAGAAGGAATAACATTCACAGGCATTTAAGTAATTTTCAGAAGAGGGTTTAAATTGTGGACCTTGCGCTTGGGAAAATGCTCTAGTTTCTAGTAGGTAATAAGAAACTGCCTTGAAATTACTAGAATTACTTGCAACTTTTTTTCTTTTTCTTTTTTTTTATTTCAGCATATTATGGGGGTACAAATATTACAGTAACATATATTGCCCATGCCCCCCCCTCGAGGCAGAGCCTCAAGCGTGTACTTACAACTTTCTGAAAGACCCTCAGCTGGGGCCAACCTACAGCCACGTGAGTCCAGAGAGGGCGCGGCTGGGCCCAGGCTGGCTGGGCAGGGCCGGTGTGCAGTGAGCAGCATGGCTTACAGACCCCGATCACCTGTCCTAAGGACAGAAGTCACACACAGGGAGAAAGCGTGATTTAAAGCACGAAGGAGCTCATGCCCTAGGATGAAGGTGGAGGTCTGTGACCTGCATCACACACCACCGCCAGCGTGGATGCTACAGACCAGAGAAAGGCTATGGGTGAAAAACATCGGCTTTATAGGAACGGGCAGAGGTGGTGCAGTCTTGTAGGACTGGCAAGGTGAGGCTGCGCAGGTGCTCCTCCTGTGAGGACTGTTCTGTGTGCAGCTCCCTGGCTCCCCTCCCATTCCTCTCCCTTGGACCCAGGGACAGGCCAGCAGGTCTGAAGGCTCCCTAAAGCCGTTGTCAGTCTTAGCATTTCATTCCAGCTTTCGGGGGAGTGATAGTTTTCGTGATATAGCAGGGAAATTTCATGATTCTAGAGCACAGCACATGTCATGAGAACTAGGCGGTGACACCTGTCTCATTTGAGCATTTAAACGTTGACATAGGCAGTGCCTCCTCCCTGTCGCTGGGGAAGCCCTGGCCTGGCAGAGGCTGGAAGCAGGAACAGCACCCCAGGACTCTGCCCTGGGACACCATTCCCCCCGCCCCCCACAGCTTCATGCCCTACAGCATAGTCTCTGGGTGACAGGAGGTCTGACCCCCTGGATACAGGAAGTGTGATCCCCACCCTAGGTGGCAGCTGAGGGGCTCGGGGAGAGTTGGGAGCTGCTCAGTGCGCGATGTGCGACTTGCCGCCGCCATTCAGGAACTTTGCTCCTGTTGCAGACAAGTGTCCACATGGCACAGCCCACTGAAACCCAACAGCTTGGGTGATGGTGATGCCAGCAGCAGAGGCCAGAGAAACATCCAGGGGCTCTGACATCTGGGGCAGCAGGTGCCAGGACCAGCACAGAGTGTGTTCACTGATATCTGCCACTCTCGAGGACTGGAGAGCTGAGCCGTGGCTGGGTATGCCTCCGTGCAGGATGGCACCTGCACCTTGGGTTCCTTTTCTTGCTCCACACTTAGAATAGCAAAATTAGACTTCTGCTTCTCACAAAGAGAATGATTTTGTCTGTCTTGGCTAACCAAGACCTAACCCAAGAAGACTTTAAAATGAGCGTGAAGGGGAATGAGAAGAATCCTGTACAAATGAGAGAGTGACTGAGCCGCGCGTGGTGACTCACACTTGTAATCCCAGCAGTCTGGGAGGCTGAGGCGAGAGGATTGCTTGAAGCCAGGAGTTCAAGACCAGCTCAGGCAACATGGCAAGACCCCGTTTATAAAAAAAGTACCACAAGACTACACGTACGTGGCATCTGTAGTCCCAGCTACTCGGGAGGCTGAAGCAGGAGGATTGCTTGAGCCCAGGAGTTGGAAGCTACAGTGAGCTATGATGATGCTACAGCACTGGGTGACAGAGTGAGACCCTATCTCAAAACAAACAAACAAAAAAATGGTGACTGTAGGAGGTCAGAGGGCACAGAAACCCATGCCCACACTCCCCTCCTTACCAAGCTTAGCGCCCGCCATCATCCGTTTCTGCTGCGCTCTCAGACCCAGTACGGTTGTAAGTCAGACAGTTGTGTGTGTGCGTTTGCGTGTGTGAGCCCCCTGGACGCTTCGTAAGGACGAAGACCTTGACCGTCTGCTGGCCAGCGTACCCTCTTCTGCTCCTTCCAAGGGGATGCCGGGGGTTCCTGGGAATGTTCACTGAGTGAATAACTTTTAAAAAATGAAGAATAAAAGTTCCAGACGCACCTGGTGCTTCGTAGGAGGAGACAACTGCATAGGCACCTAAGGTTGACTTGACCTGTGTAAATAAACATCTCACACACGTGTCCCGAGGGGAGGGCATGTGGACCTGGGGACGGAGCTGCTGCCGCTGTAGACACTGTCCCGGCTGTCGGGACACAGGCTGGGACCGGGCCAGGCAGTGAGGGCAGGAGCACCTGCTCCCAGAGGCAGGCACACCAGGCAGGAGTGCACACTGCGTCTGTGAAGGTTTAACCAGAAGAAGCAGTTTAAGAGAAAAGCTCTACTGCTAAAAGCAGAGGGGAGCCTGCCCTCCCCTGTCTGCCGTGGCACCGGCCCAGCCAGGGCTTCCGCAGCGTGTTTGAGATAAGACAGTGCAGCACAGGCCCGTGGGCCCCAGAGACAGTCAAATAAAAATGAGTCCCTAGGACGGGAAGCAGCAAACTCACTAAGAAGGGAGGTCTAGCGGGAAGAACAGCACCAGGAAGAGCTATTTGGGAAACAGATCACATCGGAGCCTCACTTCTGTCCAGCAGCAAAATCACTTCCAGACGTAAATGCCAGATGTGGAAATTCTTAGGAAAGTGAAGACACTTCCGCCGGATGAAGAATCGTCTATTTTCAGGCAGCAGACATTATATTATATTCAACTAATGAAAAAAATAAAACCGTTGAGAAAGCAGGAAGAAGATCTTTAATGTATAAGCAGCTCTTACAATCAAATAGGGAAGAAAACCTGATAATAGTCACCTAAAACTAGTAGAAAAATCAACTGCAGTATAAAAAATAATCCACGGAGGCAAAATGGCCCTGAGTTTTTAAGGTTTGTCCTGCTGCCCACTCACAGGCATCATATCTGCTGACCGGAGAACCTCGCTTCCGTAGAAACGCAGTCCCGGACTTCATTTCCACCGACTACAGCAGATCACCAGGGTCCGAGGCTCGTGTTACGGAGGAAGGGCCGCGCTCACTGCACACACGGATTTGTAGTCAGAGAAGCTCAGGAGCAAATGGAGGTGTTTAGGCTGTTGCAGTGTTATTTCATGGATATAAGATTGGGTATTTTAATAATAGAGGTTAGTGCTTACTTCGGCAGCACGTACATAAATAATAGAAATTAAGTAAAAGAAATGCAGATGAGACCCACGGCAGCGTGCCGCTTTCAGCTGTCACTTAAGCAGAGAAGGAAAGGATGACAGGACTCATATATTATCGATGGGAGTGCAGATTTGTTCCACCGACGTAGAGGGCCAGCCGGCGAAATGTGGGCCAGAGTTTAAATGCACGCGGCTTTGCCCAGGATGGCTGCTTTAGTCCACAAATATACGTGTGAAGATACAGCTACTAGAATATTCACTGCAGGTAAGATTTTCAGTAGTAACCAAAGACAGAGTCACCTGTGTGTCGTCAGTGGGGGACTGGTGAACTATGCTAGTGCCCTGTCCCCACGGGCTGCCGGGACGCTGCCACGAGAGGAGGGTCGGTGCTGGTGTTCAGTGCAGGGAAGCGTCTCTGTGTGCTTCTGTGTCAGCGTCCAGAAGGACAGGTCAGAAACTCGTGCCAGTGGTCAGCTCTGGAGCAGGGACCTCACCTGCCATTTGTACTGCTTGGATTCCTGCAGCGTGACTTACACTGCCTGCTCAGAACCCTGCGGACTTGTGTAATGCTTATTTTGAGACTGAACTAGCATCCTGAATTAATTCCATGCAACATCAAGAATATTTCATCAGCTCAGTGTGTTCCGTCAAGGTGGGAGCCGCCCCTGTAACATCTTTCTCCCCCATCAAGACTCTCCTGCCTCGCACTGCCGTGACTCATCGCAGGCGATTAGAGTCACTGAGCTTCTCCATCCTCTCTGATATTACTTGGTATTTAATAATCACTGGAGGATATACTCAGTCGTTCCTTGTTATTTACTTTCTACCGATAGAGATTTTCCTGGTTTTTGGCAGCCAGGGAAGAAAAGCATCTATTTTTATTTTAAACGAATTTTTTTACTTCAAGTCCAACAGAGCTTTAAAAAATATACACACACACACAAATTTTTTCTAGAAGCTTTATAAATATAGGTATGTAAAACTAATAATTTCTTTCATTTATTAATTAGCCTGACAATGTTATCATGCTTTTTATTTTTTGTTATTATTTAGTTGATAAATAGGTAAAATTAATTATGCAAGAGGCAATAATGTGGCAATACTAAATAGTGTTACGGCCTATGATTTTTTAAAAAATAAAATGCCAACTCAATTTCTTTCATGTTTATTCTATAAATAGCTTAAGTGAAATTAAACCATTTCATCCAGCTAGGCTAGAGCTTTGCTTCTATATCAATTTTGTAAATGTGCCTTTGCTGTTTATAGCATATTTTTTCCTACAAATCATGACCTTGAAGTGCTTTACTTACTTTCCAAGCCCTTTTTAAAAAATGGTTTGATTGTAAGTCAAGAAAAGTAGAAGGAGGAAAAAATACTTCCACCCAGAAATAGCCGTTATTAACAGTCGTGGACGTCATCAACACAGGAAAAGACTGAGGTCGTCATGGTGAATGAAAAGGAAAATAAAGACCCTGGTGTTTGTGGCAGACAAAGAGCATCTTTATGTAAAGATATTGAGAAAGATAAAGCCTAAAAATTAGCATGTTTCTAATATTAAGAATTCTGTACCATCAATAAATGTTTAAAATTTAATCTCTATTTCCCTTACTCCTAGAGAAATCATAGCATAAAGTTTTCTCCTTAAATAATTTTCAAAGGGTCAAACTTTCTTTAACCTCTTCCTGAAGTATTCTAACTTAAGAAAATTCATTTGATTAATGATAATTTGGGGGAAGGCCTACCATAAAATAATACAGGTATTTAAAAATTTTTTAAAGATATATATTAAAACATTGGATATGTCAGTAGAAATACTTATGTTAAACTAGAGGAAATTAGTTCTTATAAAATACCTTCCCTTAACTCCTGGTTTTTTTGTTAGAAATAGTATTTTTCTACTGTGAGAATTTATAAATGGTACTTAAGTTCTGCTCTATAAGTATAATTTCCTATCTGCCTAGTCTTTTTCATCACAGCTTCTCCACTTGCGCTCTTTATTCAAGTAATCTTTTCTTGGTTGTTTGAATTTCAGAAACAAGTTTTTACAGGGACTCTAGCTCATGAATTCTTGCGTACTTGAAAAGTGCCTGCCTCATCCCTCGTGTAGAAAGGACAGCTTGTCTGGGTATAAAAGCCTAGAGTAACAACACCATCCCTGTCTCTCTCCCTCCGGTCTTTGTAAACTCTGGTAGGATGTGGCATTGTGCCTTTCCGCCGTAGAGACCTGGGCCTGCTGGTGTTTGCCATCGGTTGGTTTTCATCGGTTGCTCCTGGTGCGGTTCTCATCGTTCCCTCGTGTTTGGGAACGTTTGCCTGCTGCCTTCTGACACGCGCGGCAGCTTGGCAGGGAATGACACTGAGTCACACTTGCCTGGGACTGAGGAGCTTGGCTCCCCACCCTGCTAGGTGGGTGCCCTTTCTGACCAGACACCTAAGGAAGTTGAGCTTTGCCTTTAAACTTTATTAATTTAATCATGCATTTCCTATTTTTCCTGGACTGTATTGTATACCTTGCAATCAAAGATTCACTTCTCACTTCAGGGAAATTCTTTTCCGTTGTACCTCTAAAAGACACCAGGTCATTTGTTTTGGTGGGTTTTTCTCTCTTTTTTTTTGAGACAAAGTCTCACTCTTTGCCTGGAGTAGAGTGCCATGGCATCAGCCTAGCTCACAGCAACCTCAATCTCCTGGGCTCAGGCAATCCTCCTGCCTCAGCCTCCCGAGTACCTGGGACTACAGGCATGTGCCACCATGCCCGGCTAATTTTTTTTCTATATTTTTAGTTGGCCAATTTCTTTCTATTTACAGTAGAGACGGGGTCTCACTCTTGCTCAGGCTGGTCTCGAACTCCTGACCTTGAGCAATCCCTCCCCCCCTCCTTGGCCTCCCAGAGTGCTAGGATTATAGGCGTGAGCCACCGCACCCGGCCATTGGTGGGTTTTTTTCTCATCTAGTCCTGTCATGCCTACGATTTCTTGACTTTGGATCCTCTTTTTCTTCCAAGTCCACCCTTCTCTCGGTGCAGATTTATTCTCTGTGTTGTCCGGCGTTCAGCATGCATGTGTCCACCTTTTGTGTCAGCGGCGTCCGCTTCACTCCTTGCGGTGTGTTACGGGCTGTGTGTCAGTGCTGTTCTGGGCCTCTGTTGCGTTCTCAGCCCTTCAGCGGGGCTGGCAGGCTTCCGCCAAGGCCCAGAGGGTAGGTAGCCCTCCCTGCTCTGCAGCCTTGAGGCCTGTCCGGGTTCCACAGCCATGGCTAGAGCAGCCACGGACAGCCACAGACCTGCGAGTGAGGCTGGGAGTCAACAAAACTTACTGTGTGGACACTGAAATTTGAATTTCATATGATTTTTACATCATGAATTATTATTTTGGTTTTTTCCCAGCTACTTAATAACGTAAAGGCCATTCTGCTGCTGGGCTGCACGGCAGCCATGGCACGCCGCTTTGCTGACCCTGGCTTGGCAGTCTCCCTTCTGATCGCATTTGGCATTTTTCCCTCCTCTTTGTGCCTTACTGAATCCCTGTCTTCCCAGATTCGTCTGTGGCTCTGAAAGCTCACAGGTGCCTCGGGGCACATTTTCTTCCAGACTGAGCTCTTGCCACTCTCGTGGGCCAGTCCTGCCCTCCGCTCCTCTGGCTGGAGTGTGCTGCAGAGTCACGAGCCTCCGCCCTTCACCATCCCCCTCGCACCGCGCCGGCAGCCCCCTGCCAGCCTTTCCGTTCTGATGCTGTGTGGGCAATTCTCCCTGACACGCGCTCACCTCCTCTGGCTCCTTCGTCTTCCCTTCCGAGAGCAGCCTTCTCTGGAAGACCCGTCCTCTGCTCTCTTGTGCGATCCTAAAATCATCCCAGAGTGGATTTCCTTCCCGTCAGGAGCCCGCCAGGAGACGTTCTTAACTAGCACCCTACTCCTGCCGGGCGGGGCCCCACAGCACAAGCACCCCTCCCCGCCACTGTCAGGATCCACTGCGGGTTGGGGGCCTTGTCCCCACTTCCCTCCATGGCAGGGGGACGGAAGGCTGGCTTGCTGCTGCTTCTCAGAGGTGCTCATGTGGCACAAGCGCTAAACACAGTGCCATCTTTTTAACATTGTTTTATTAATAAAATAGGTGTGCCTTTTAAGAATTTACATATTTTACGTACTGGGAGCTGTGCAGGCTGCTGAGGTGTTACCGTTACTGTTTGTAGGATGTGGAGCCCTTGGGGCCATCACTGCACCCACAGTCCAGGTATTGCAGGAACCAGGGGATGTGTGCAGGGTCCCACAGGAGGCCAGGGCAAGGGCCTCCCGGACCTGCCTGGGGCCGGAGCTTCTCTAAAGAGGTGGCCCTGGACCCCTGCGTGTGAGCTGAAGAGAGGCTTCCCGCAGGTAGAGGCAGAGGGCGGGCTGAGCAGGGGCAGAGACCCCAAGAGGCTGGCCGCAGACCACTCTGGGGGCCCTGTCGTGGCGCACCTGCCACCTGGGGCTCAGGGTCGATGGGGAAGGCCTGATCCCACCTCCTCCCTGAAACATTCATGTCCCTGACAGTCTACAAAACGAGAATCCGGGAGAGCTGGCCCGAGAGCCGCGTAGTGAAATTCATGAGCCGCTGCTGCCGCGTGGGCTTCTGGGCTGCTGGCAGCGTGGTGGTGCCAGAGCGCCCGCCGGCAGTGAGCGCTCCCCTGCGCCAGGACACAGGCGGCTCCTCTCCCAGAGTCGTTCTGAAATACAGGGAGATTTTCAAACTTAATTCAATCTCACTGGGAAGAATCAGGAAGTGCGCACAGAGTAGTCCTAGCATACTGCGCCGCGGACGCTGCACACACGTTCTCCCCGTCCGTCTCGAGCCCTGCCGTCCCGCAGGAACCCGGGCTGGGTGGAGGGTGTGCGCAGAGGGCGTCAGCTGGGCCGGTTCTCATTGTGGGCACCGCCGCAGCCAGCTGTGGGCCCAGGCCTGGGTTTGTCCCAGGAGGCGTTTTCAGGTGTGGGGGTTAGTTTTATTTCCACACCTGGAGACAGCCACTTTTTCTTTCTGCAAGCTCAGCTGTGCACTTTAAATGTTTCGTTATATTTTAGCCAACATTTTTAGATGTTTGTAGTAGGTGAATTTCTGAGTTAGTCTGCCATCTTTCCAGCAGTGCTGTTTTTTAGCACTTTGTTTTCATCGTGTTTAACATGATGGAAGGTTCAGGAAGGTCATATAGACTAACAGTCTGCATATTAGTACTTTCTGTTTTTGTTTTTTTTTTGAGACAAGGTCTTACTCTGTTGCCCAGGCTGGAGTGCAGTGGTGTCATCACAGCTCACTGCAGCCTCCAACTTGGCCTCCGGAGTAGATGGGACTACACGTGTGAGCCACCATGCCCAGCCTGCATGTTAGTACTTTCAAAGGAATGATACTCAGTTTTGAAAGCAGTAAGCAGTTTATTCACTTCTATTCAAGTGTGATTGTCCTTCTCTCAGCATGCATTTACATAAACAATGTATCAAGTCAGAGCTGCGTGATACATCTAGTTGAAACAGTTATAAACTTTTTTGTCTGTTTTTATGAATTCAGATATCTTTCTTGTGGCTACCACTTAAAATCTACTTGGGTTTCTTTTTAGGCAAGAGACTGACAGTCCAGGACAGGACATGGGGTTTCTATCCTTGCTGCTGAGTTGTGAAGCTTGGGCCGGCAGCAGCCGGTCAGCACTGTGTCGGCTCCATCTGGCTGGCCGCCCTCCCAGAGACACAGGGTGCCTTGTTGGGCGCCCCTGCGGGAGGCCAGGCCACCTCCTCCTCTGCTGTGCTGGCTGTGCCCACGGCTGAGAAGTAGGACCCACAGTAGCTTGATTGTTCAGAGGGGAATGGGTAGGAATGCTAATCCCACTCTTTAAAGGATGATGTTGTGTCTTACGTAAGCACGTGCTTATGTTTGAATGCCTGACTTTGATAGGAGACATCTATCTTTGAACCACCGTATCGGTTTGTCCACCCAACAAATACTGTGTGCTCAGCGCTGGGGTTGCAGACAGAATGCAGACAAACCCCTGCCCCATGGGAGCCCACAGAGCGCCTGTCCTGCTGCCGGCCCCTCCCCAGCCACAACTGCATCAGATGGTCTCGCCTTGGTCCCGGCCTTTCTCCAGAGACGTTGTTTGCATGTTTCTGTGTGAAGACAGTGCAGTGCGCACAGCCCATTGAGGCACCTGTCTGTCTTTGAAAATAGGGAATGTTGCCGTTCCTGTGTAACAGTGGCTTGTGTGTAACGTTGAGCCAGAGAGTGACAGTTGGGAGTTCATATGTGTATAATTAATAAACAGTGAGTCGTTAAGGGGTGAGTGTCCTGTGGCACATAGGAATTGCGCATCTCTCTGGCCTCAGGTGGAGAGGCCGTGATCTAGCTATCCCTGAGAAATTTTTTTTTTTTTTGAGACAGAGTCTCACTGTGTTTCCCAGGCTAGAGTGCCGTGGCGTCAGCCTAGCTCACAGCAACCTCCAACTCCTGGGCTCAGCGATCCTTCTGCCTCAGCCTCCTGAGTAGCTGGGACTACAGGCATGTGCCACTGTACCTGGCTAATTTTTTCTATTTTTGGTAGAGACGGGGTCTCGCTCTTGCTCAGGCTGGTCTCTAACTCCTGAGCTCAAATGATACGCCCGCCTCAGCCTCCCAGAATGCTGGGATTACAGGCATGAGCCACTGCGCCTGGCCGTCACTGAGAAATTTAAAGTTGCCATGTCTCTGTGGTCCTTTTCCCACATAACATACTTTGCTGGAAACCGTGTCAGTGTAAACCTTTCAGTGTTTTAATGTTACTGTTTTTAAATGAATTAATTGAAAATGAAGATAAAATTTCTTAATTAAAAAAATCTTTTTGCCGTCCCCTAATGGAGAGGACATTAACTCTCTGTGTAGTGGGAACCAGTTGCTTATCTACAGCAGGATTAGCAATAAAAATTCGTAATCATACCCTTGCATCTTCTGTAACTTGTGCTGGACATTTTCCCCCTAAAGATGGGTAAATTTACAGGATGTCTAACTGTTAAAACAGTGTGCTGTTATCCTATAGGTATTTGCATGTGCACAAAGTAGGTAGGAAACCACCTGAGTGTCCATCAGAGCGTGTTAAGTGCACGTGGCGCGTGTGTGTGGCAGGGTGGGCGTCCGGGGCAGTGGTTGGGACGAGCAGCACAGCTTCACACACGGGACGATTTCCGAGAGGAACGTGCAAATGAGGAAAGTGGGGTGCCGAGAACGCAGAGCTGCCATTAGTCTGGGGGCGCCAAGGGCGTCGGTGTGCGTCCGTGTGCATGTGTGCTTCTTCATAAGCACAGAGCAGCTTGGCGGACCACATAGAAAAAGGGTGACCAGTTGCTTCTAGAGGGGGGACTTTTCCCATTCTGTACACTCTGAAGTTAGGGAGAACATTAATTTGTCTAGAGAACATTCACGTCGGGTTGCTTGGAATGTCCTCACACCATTCACTCTCCGTTTGTCCCTGGTGTGTGTTCCGGCTTCACCTAGTTCTAAATTGCACATGGCGTGGGCAGCCTTTCTCGTGTCAGCATGACAGGGAACGGCCTGGTTGGAAACGGGCAGACACTACACTGCGTCTGGGGAGGCACCCCGTTCTCACTGTGGTGTAGACTCACAGCCTTGCCTTGCATTGGCCACACTCACTCCCCAAAAACCGTGTCTCTGCAGCAACGGTGGCAGCCATGTATTACAGCTACTACATGCTGCCGGACGGCACCTACTGCCTGGCGCCTCCCCCTCCGGGAATCGACGTGGCCACTTACTACAGCACCCTCCCTGCTGGCGTGACCGTGTCCAGCTCCCCCGGGGTGACGACCACTGCCCCTCCACCTCCCGGGACCACGCCGCCGCCCCCACCAACCACAGCCAAAACGAGCAGCGGGGCCACCTCCACGACCACCACCACAAGGTAAGCGTGCTCGGCCCCCTGCCGCCTGCCGGAACCACTCAGCACAGCAGTGACCGGGGACATCTCTGTCTCCGTTGAAGGGTGGTGATCTGGATCGCTCCATCGTCTGAGTAGTTATCATCCAAATCCCCAAGTTACAAAGTTGACAGGGAAACAGAAATTGTCATAACATGAGAATTCTTAGCAAGGAAGTCCAACCGCTTAGAAACTCTCACTCTGGTCTCGCATCCGCACCTGCCCTCAGCCCCAGCATCTGTTCTCGCGCGTTCTGCTGATGGACGGTGCCAAACTCTCCATGAGGTGGAGCTGCAGTTGTTTGCCAAACGCGTAGGGTGTCAGAGAATTGCCGATGGTGGCATTGGGGTCCTTCTTGAGTCTCGCACAAGCTGTTGGCAGGTGGGGACCTGGCAGTCCCCACGCAGGTACCCCATGCAGACAGCGGGCACCCAGCCCTCCAGCAGAAAGGGCTCCTCAGTGCTGTGGGTGGACGAGTGCAGAACAGGTGCCTCATCAGAGGGACTGGAATGTCCCATGTTTACAAGAGGCTCTTGGGAAACTTAACGAAACACTTGGATATTTCTGCAAAGATGACCCTCTTTCGGATCATGCTGAGAAAGTCAAACATGAAATGAAGGATTTTGAGTCATGCTAGCAGACTTTTTCAGTATAACAAAAAACACTCCTTGACTTATTCTTAGTTGTTTCTAAGAATTAGCTTGTGATTAGAGGGGCATGTTAGCTAGAAGAGGAAGAAAATGAACCTGTTCTTACCACGTTACATCTCATTTTTCAATAAAATCCCCATTTTCACTGTTGATGTCAACGGTCTCTGTCTGACTGACTTTAATTAGCTTCACCTTTCATAAAGAGCCTTCCCCATGCATGTGTGACCCGAGCACCCGTGTGAGTGTCTGAGCTGGGAGAGGCCCTGCTGGCAGTTCACGGGGCGCTGGGGCGCTTGGCTCACGGGGCTGTCCTCCACAGTGCACTTGCTCCCGCTGCCGCCATCATCCCCCCGCCCCCCGACATCCAGCCCGTGATCGACAAGCTGGCGGAATACGTCGCCAGGAACGGCCTGAAATTTGAGACCAGCGTTCGTGCCAAGAACGATCAAAGGTCAGATGAAAAATTTATATATTAAGTGTATGGTATTTGGGGTTTTAGTTTAGCTTTTGTTAAATCTAGATGCATAATTCTTTTTTTATGTTTTTAATCCTTTTTCTCCACTCAGATGTTTTTAGATAGATTTATACTCTTATTGTTTAGAGTTGGATTGGTGTTTTTTATTGCATTACCTGGTTTCATTTCAGTTTGCCTTGTTTTGTTTTTAAGTAAAAATATTGAAGCTACCTAAAATAAAAGGCTGGAATTCATGCTTTTCAAGGCTCTGCCTTGGAAATGTAGACACAAACCTTTCTTTTTTCAAATCAAATAACGTTCCATGCCTCAGGTAGTAAAACGGAAAGCACAGGGTTGCATTTCCAGTGTGACCTGGGCAGATGATCCAGCCTCCCTCTGCCTCGGTCTCCCGTGTCTGAACGGGCAGCCGTAAAAGCAGCGACGTCATAGACTTGCTAAGAGAATGAAAGGGCCGCCGTGGAGTGTTTGGAACAGCGCCCATGTCGCTGCCTGCGCTCGTCTGGCTGAGTGGCTGCTTCCTTGCTCTGTGCAGGTTTGAGTTCCTGCAGCCATGGCACCAGTACAACGCCTACTACGAGTTCAAGAAGCAGTTCTTCCTCCAGAAGGAGGGAGGCGACAGCACACAGGTACGTGCCTGAAGGTAGGGATACAGATACAGAAATAGCTTCCTGTTTATTCTCAGTATGTGTAAAGGGCTTATTGGTTCTAGATTTCTTTTTAATGTGTGTATGCTGTCTTTAGCTTTCCCTGCCTCAGAGTTAAAACTTGTTTTAGATCTGTCGAGAGTGTTCACTCGTGCTCACAGTGTGTTGATGATCATTTGCCCTGCACGTTCTAAACAAAAAGTCCCGTTTCTGCACGCATTTGGTGTTCTGGCTGTCTGCCGTTTCTGACTACTCTTGTGTGGAATTAACACGCGTTTGAATGTGTGAAATGTGTGAACGTGCCTCACTGCTGGCCTGCGAGTACTGACGGAGTGTAGGCCTGTGTCCTGGCCTGTGCCGGCCCCCACGCCCTCCCTCCTCGCCAGGTCCCCATTGGGAGCATCTGAAAGTCTTCAGTGTCCAGAGAAAAGATAATGAAAATTGACTGGTTCACAAGGCAGTATCCGAGCTGGGAGAAGTACAGAGTCTCCAGAGGAGGGAAGGTCTCCGCTCACCTCGCTTCTCCTTCTGTTGTAGCGGACAGTAGCAATCTGAATTGAGAAGCGTGTCCCTTAGCGCTTCTTGGGCAACAACGTAGAAATGCTATTATCCAATGAAATACATAGATACTGTATCTCTCTCTCTTGACAAATTGTACATAGTTTCTGATGTGGCAGTTTACAGTCATGTTTGATCTCTCAGGCTACGTCAGCGCCAGAGGAGGCTCCCGCAGACTCTGCTCCCGAGAAGCCGGATGACGCCGGGGACGGTGGCGTGCCAGAAGACTCGGCTGAGGCAGGAGGACGTGCAGGTGCGGGCGGGAAGAAGGAGGCGGCGTCCAGCAAGTCCGCCCCGGACGGGAAGCTGGTGAAAGGTACGCCACCGCCGAGCTGTGTCGCCGTCCCGCAGGTTTCGCCCTCAGCTAGCAAGAAGGGCCTCGGTTCTCACGCCCAGGAGCCGTCAGCTGCAGCGCAGGGTGGGACTGGCAGCGCCTTTCCACTTGCCTCAGGGACCTTCCTTGCCTTGTCGCCCTTTCCTAGAGTGGCACTTGGGGTCCCGTGAATGTAAGCGGGTCTCGGGTGTGTGTTTAACGGCCTGTGCTGTGCAGGTTAACAAACCTGTTTAGAAAATTTCAAACAGTGTTTTTATCCCATCAGACTTCCAAAGTATCATTTGTGTGCAAACCGTTGTACCCATGAAATTTATTTTCTTTATTTGCCAAAGCAGATCCCGTGAGAATCTCTACCAGGCAATCCTCTACTCGCTCAGTTTACTTACCTTGTGTTCTTAGAAGGAGATTCTCATCCCGCAAGACAGACGTGGGTGTAAATAGCCGATATAGTAAAAAGCAAAAGGAAAAGGCTGGAGCGGGAATGTTGACAAAGGTCCGCGTGGCAGCGCCTGAGAAGAGCAGTTGATTCCCCTGGGTGGGATGGGAGGGGCTTTGTGCAGAGGAGGTGCTCGCCTGGTGTGGAGGGAGGAACGGAGGCCCAGGAAGGCGGCCCTGGGCCCAGGCCCTGTGGCGTGGGCTGCGCAGTGGACGGTGATGTGGGAGAAACCTGGAGATGCGGGTGTGGTCAGCTCGTGGGGGCTCCCTCGGAGGCGGGTGCTGCACACCTTACAGGTTTAAGGTCGGAGGAATGACCTTGCCCAGTCTGAACAGATTGAGGCAGGGGTGCCATCTCCGGTTTTTGGTGGGTTGGCGGGCTGGAGCGGAAGGTGGCGTGGGGCCGGGCTGCGTGCGAGCACACCTTGCCTGGGCTCACCTCGTCTGGGAAGAGTGGGGATCTCAGGTAACCAGACGACATGGATGAATGACTAACCGGGAAAATGCAGCTTAGAGAGTAAATGCATTTTCAAATTAATGATCGGAATGTGGCCTCGCTATGAGTCAGAGCCATCTGTGTCCTGAACACTGGAGCAGAAAGACTGGCAGGCGCGTCGGCACTGAAACCATGAGTCAGCGAAAGTAAGGGCAGTGAGAATATTCCTTATAAAAAAATCCATCAAATGCGGTGAAACTTTATTCAGAGGAAAATATATGTATAGCCTAGTATGTTTATGTTGGTAAACAAAAAATAAAAATAAAACAGGCTTTGAACTAAGACCTAGCAAGAAACTAAAATGCATCTAAGGAAAGCAGGAAAAAGAGGCCGGGTGCGGTGGCTCACGCCTGTAACCCTAGCACTCTGGGAGGCCTATGCCGGCGGATCGATCGAGGTCAGGAGTTCGAAACCAGCCTGAGCAAGAGCAAGACCCTGTCTCTACTAAAAATAGAAAGAAATTAATTGACCAACTAAAAATATATATACAAAAAATTAGCCGGGCATGGTGGCACATGCCTGTAGTCCCAGCTACTCGGGATGTTGAGGCAGGAGGATCGCTTGAGCCCAGGAGTTTGAGGTTGCTGTGAGCTACACTGATGCCATGGCACTCTAGCCCGGGGAACAGAGTGAGACTCTGTCTCAAAAAAAAAAAAAAAGAAAACAGGAAAAAGAGAGTCAGTAAAAAGGCAGAAGTTCATGAGAAAATAATAAAAAAAGACCAATAAAATACACAGTCATTGTACATGTTTAATATAAAAAAAACAAATGCAAATATATAACATGAATGTGCACAAGAATAATATATATTTAAGTTTGAATGAATTTGAAAAATGTTATTTTCTAAGAAAATATAAATTGCTGAAATTGTTTCCAGAACAGATAGGAAACTGACATAGATCTTTGGCCTGAAAGAATTTTAAAATGTTGGTCAATGAGATACCTCTAAAACCAGGCAGTCGGCCAAGACCAAGGTCAGGTTAATTTACCCTCAAGAAATAGAAAGCCTGTGTCATTAAAGCTACTCCAGAGCATTAAGAAAGATGAAAAATTATGAAACTCTCAAAGCTTAGTAATCTATAGACCATGATCACTTTCAAGTATAGATGTTAAAATATTAAACTGAATCTAGCTATATGTTAGAATAGTAACAGATCTTCCATTGTAGTTTATCACATTGATGGAAGATTTTTCACGATTTTATCGCAGTAGATGCTGAGAAATTTTGATGATAAAACTTATTTAATAATAACTGATATTGGAAAAACAGGCTTTTCATTCTGGAAAAAAATAAGACACATCACATCTGACAACAGTAATTCCAGATAAATTCAGTATTTAAATGTAAAAAATAAGACCATAAAGTTAGAAGAAAATAACGGTAAATTATAAATCAATAAGAAAGTACAATCACTGCAGTAGAAGAATGGACAAAGAACATGAAAAGATAGTTCCAAAAAGAAGAAAATCAGATGGCCAGTAAATAAATTTTTTCAATATATCCTTATTAACAAGCTTTTGGTTTTTGCATTTTAAATTTATAAAGTTTTAAAAAAATACTCAATGGTGGAGAGGCTGTGGGCAGTGGGCATATTGTCTTTGGAAGTGTGAGTTGATAGAGCCCAACGATGTGGACCAAATTTTAAATGTGATGCCCTTCTACCCCCAGAAACATACCCTTACCAGGATGTTTGTACAGGGATGTGCACCATAGGGCCTGTTAGTTTTTACAAATAAAAGAATTGGAGGCCAGGCGCGGTGGCTCACACCTGTAATCGTAACTCTCTGGGAGGCCAAGGCAGGAGGATCACTTGAGCTCAGGAGTTCGAGACCAGCCTGAGCAAGATTGAGACCCCATCTCTACTAAAAATAGAAAAAATTAGCCGGGCGTGGTGGCGCATGCCTGTAGTCCCAGCTACCTGGGAGGCTGTGGCAGGAGGATCACTTGAACCCAGGAGTTTGAGGTTGCTGTGAGCTAGGCTGATGCCACGACACTCTACCTGGGGTGACAGAGCAAGACTCTGTCTAAAAAAAAAAGAAAGAAAACAAAAGAATTGGAAACACTTGTGGGAGGTTTGAAATAAATTGGCATGACAATACTAAGAAATAATATTGCTGTTTTTTTTAAAAAATGGTCTATATTGACACGGAAACGTGTCTGCGCTATTTATCCAGGAAGGTGTTGCTGCTTAAGTGAAAACAGCAGTTATGAAACATAATTTATGATCCCGGTTTTCTTTTGTGTGTGTTTTCCATATCTGAATTGCAGTCGATCTTTCATTTTGCTCGTTTATGTTTTCAAAATTTCCCATAGAGGATGTATATTACTTTTGAAGTTAGAAGTTAGCAATAAAAATTACTGCCTTAAAAATGGAAGCCTTTAGGATGTAGCAGGTGGAGGGTTTGCTCCGGGCGCTTGCTGCTCTGTGCTGGGTGCCGTGCCGCGCCAGTGTGTGCAGGAGACAGGTCGGGCAAGGTCTCTGTGAGGAGGTGCCCCTGGGCCAGCCCTTCAGGGACAAGAAAGTGCCAGGTAGGAGAGCAGGGGCTCGGCAAGGGCAGGGGTGGCAGTGGTGAGGTGGGTGTGGCCTGAGCTGGGGCGGAAGGCGGGGGCAGCCCAGTTCACACAGGGTTTTTAAACCCCTATATGGACACATGGGTTTTATTCTTGATTCAATGGGAAACCATGCGTTAAAGGACATAGGACATGCTTTCCATATGTTGCGATGTGCTTTTGCAAGGAAGGTTCTGGGCAGAAGCAACAGTTCCATGATTAATACTACAGAAAGAACTGATTCTTCATCCCCTGTGCTGAGCTGAGTTACCTTGAGAAAGCCACTCAGCTTTTTCGAGCTCAGTGTCCACATCTGCACGGTGGGGAGCCTGTCTTCCATCTCGAGGAGCTGAACGGTAACTCGAGGAAGGTCTGCAGACCGTGTTAGTCAGTTCTTTAAATCGCTTTTATTTTTATATTTATTTTTCAAGAGACAAAGTCTTGCTCTGTTGCCCAGACTGCAGTGCAGTGGTGCGATCATACCTCACTGTAACCTTGAACTGCTGAGCTCACACGATCCTCCTGCCTCAGCCTCCAGAGTAGCTGGGATTACAGACATGTGCCAACACACCTGGCTGATTTTTAAATTTTTTTGTAGAAACGGGATCCCACTGTGTTGCCCAGGCTGGCCTCAAGCAAGCATCCCACCTCAGCCTCCCAGAGCACTGGGACTGCAGGTGTGAGAGTGTGCGCCCGGCAATAGGTACTAGCTTTAGAATGTCCACTTTGTGTTAAACGTTGGCAGAAAGTGCTCCAAACACTTTCATCTTAATACGTTCTTTGTTGATTGCTAATTTTTCTAATTTGAAGAAGAGAGCAGGTTGTAAAGAATTGTTTCAGAATCATTTGGTGACACAGTTTAGTCTATCCCCTTGAGCGATTTTGATTAACATTTTATGTGAAGTTTTCTCTCCTAGAAGTTTCCTTGACCTTATGTTTATTAAAGGGATCATATTACTATAAGCAGTAAAGGGTTTATTTTGTGAATTTTTTTACTTATGGAAAATTTCAAACATGTACAAAAACAGAAGATGGTCTGATGACCCCCGCTCGGCCCCAGCGCAGGTGTTCAGCAGGTTGCCCTGGGCTGGCCTTGCTTTGAATACATCAGCCACTTTATTGACTTCCACCCCCGGAATGTTCTCAAGCGAATCTCCGTCATCATAGCATTTTTCCATAAATATTATAGTGTGTTTCTCTAACAGATAAGGACTTTTAAAAAATGTAACCACAGTAAAATGGTTACTACAGACTCCTTACAGAATATATTTTTTATCTGATGTGTTATATCCTTGTTCTGGGGGGGTTATGAATGTAAACGTGCACTGTCCCAGTATAGGATACAGTTGCATAACATCGTCAGTAGGAGACTGATTTTGCTACTTTTTATTTTTAACTTATAAAATACTGCTCTGCCATTAATATCTTGGTGTGTACTGTGAAGCTTGAGATCATTGATGAAAGCTTGGTCTGTTTCAAAGGACCCGGGACGCCACATGCTTAGCATCTACTTCACATCACACACAGGTTTATAATCATACAGTGCTAAACGTGAGAGAGAGCCTCAGGGGCCAGCAGGTAACCCCACGCTGTCCTGCTGAGGGAGTCCAGGTGCCACCACCGAGATAGGCCACACCCCTTCTAGGGCCTGCCTTTGTTTACCCAGAATCCTCCTCTCTCTCAAAGTCAGCGGGTTTGCAGTGCTCTTAAAATCCCACTTCATTTTGATTTACTTGAATTTCCTTCATAAATATTTTACTCACAGTTTTTAAAAATAGAGTATCGTATTACATCCAATTAGCTCTCATTAAGAGCTATTTATGGAAGGAGAAAGGGAGTCCATGTTTGTTGTGTGGGTTGGGATGGAGAAGATGTTCTCCTCTTGGGCCTTCGTGTTTCTGTTAAATTAAATTTTCCAAATATTCTAGGAGGAGAAAGTTGCACCACCTGTTATGCCGTGCTTAACGTTTTCTTACAGGTATAGAGAATGACCTAACATAATGCCTACCACAAAGTAGGCAAAAATGTTTGCTGAATAAAGGAATGGATTCCAGAATTTTGCTTTGTAAGAAAAGGTTATTTTATGTAATGAAGTTTTCTTTAAAGATACCTTTTTATAGTGGAGTCACATCCTATGCCTACTTAAGCAAATCCAGCTATATATTGAACCATGAAAAAAAAATTATAAAAGAAAAATGATAAGAATTGACTGCTGAAAATTGCAGGTATCGATGCCAAAGCTCTGGCATCGGCCAGTGCGTTCCTGCGGGCAAGGCGGCCGCCTCTGTGCAGCCCCCGCCAGTGCGGGTCTCCCGGTGTGAGCCGCCTGTGCTGGGTCCAGGGGTGTGGGCCTCACCGCGTTCGACCTCAGTCCCGCAGCAGACCCTGTGTAAGATGTGGCTCCACCCTGGTCCTCCCCTTCCTCCCAGCTGACGCTCAGGCGGGTGGCAGGGCCTGTGACGATTCTGCTCTGTGCTTCCAGTTGCCTAAAACGTGTCATGATTCTCACCTTTCCTCACTAGCTTCATTTGCTCCAATAAGCTTTGCAATCAAGGCCAAAGAAAATGATCTACTTCCCCTGGAAAAAAATCGTGTTAAGCTAGATGATGACAGTGATGATGATGAAGAAAGCAAAGAAGGCCAAGAAAGTTCTAGTAGTGCTGCACACACTAACCCGGCAGTTGCCCCACCCTGTGTAGTTGTTGAGGAGAAGAAGCCTCAACTTACCCAGGAGGAGCTAGAAGCAAAGCAAGGTTTGTCGATAGCTTTTGAACTTCTTGAAAGAAAGAAAATACATAAATATAAGATTTTTCTGCTAAGCCAAAAGCACTGAGACTGCCAAGTGGAATCTCAGGCCTTTGCAGATCAGAACCGTTTGTGAGTTGTGTACTGTGTCCGAGGTTTCCGAAGTTCTTTCTCTGTCAGATGACGAGCTCTGCTCCTCGTTGAGCGTGAGCGCGGTGCCTCTGGCGATTCCTCTTCAGAGGAACCTCGGTGGCCAACTGAAACCTAATGGGCCGCGGCGGAGTGCTTTAATGGAGGCTCTCTTTGTGCTTGGCCGACAGCCCCGGGGTGAGACGCAGCCTGCGCTCCCAGCTCGGGCTGACGCGCCAAAACAGGAGGTGCCCTTTTGTGCGGCTGTCTCCCCGCAGAACCACCCGCCTGCAAGACGGCGTGTGCCCAGCAACTTCCAGGCTGGGCTCATCTTCACGGGTCACAGCCCACGGCCCGCAGTGCTGGGGCATCTTACCGTCCTCCTACCCTGCTCCAAAATAAATTATGTCCTGCGTTAAAGAGTTAATTAATGATTGCATTTGTGGTTTTTACCTATTCTAACTGGTTTTCTCAAAGTGCTTCTTCTGTATGTACACAAACAGATCAAGCAGCATTTATAAGAGGTAATTTTGTAACCACAATATGCCTCACGATCAAGAACTCACCTTGTGCTGTAGTGCTCTCCCTGAGCAGACTTGTGTTCCTGCTTGTACTTGTGTGTGCAGACCAGACCACTGTCGAATGTCTGGAATAGAGCACTTTCGTAGCGCACCGCTGCCTGGCGTGAACACTCCGGACACGTGTGTGTGAGGGCCATTCTGAGGGTCCCGTTATTTCGGCTTTCACTAGTGTGGAATCCATCGGCCTTCTGACTTCACGGTTAAAATGTTAAAAGAGCATTAAAAACTAATTCACAATTTGATTTGTCCAGTGTGTGTACCTGTTCTGAAATTTGTATCATACTCATTTTTTTTAAAATAACTGCATTCATTATGTGACCCTTATACTGCCTTGAAAATTAAGATAGCAAAATACAATACTGCGTGCTCTAAACGTCTCTCTCTTGTCTTGTTTTGTTTTTGTTGTTGTTGTTGTGCTTATTCTTTAAGCGAAGCAAAAGCTGGAGGACCGCCTTGCAGCTGCCGCCCGGGAAAAGCTGGCCCAGGCGTCTAAGGAGTCAAAGGAGAAGCAGCTTCAAGCGGAACGTAAAAGGAAAGCAGCGTTATTTTTACAGACCTTAAAAAATCCTCTGTCAGAAGCAGAAGTTGGGAAAGTCGAGGAGAGTCCTTTCAGTGTAGAGGTACGTCACACAAAGTCCCAGCCGCAGGCCCGGCTGTGAGTCCTCCGGCTGCTCACGTCTCTGGCCTGCGGGAGGGACGTTAGCCTACCGGCTCCTTCTTCCCGCGTGGGCTGTCAGACCTTGCCGCTCTGCTGTGCGTCCGTGAGGCTCGGGTGCCGACCCCCTGTGGGTGCACGTGTGCACGTCCACACCAGAGGCTGGCTGTCGCCGCAGGGCGTCGTCCTCAGACCTCTGGGCCCCGGGCCGGCACCTGTGCTCCAGAGCTGCCCTCACGGGGCTGGCGGGAGGGCCTGGGAGGGCCTGCCGGGGAAGTGTGGGGAACGCACCTTGGCAGCCGCCACCGGGACTGAGCTCCCGTGGCAGAAATCCTTGTGCCAGGGTCTGTAGCAATATCAATTTTAATGAATTAAAAGGAAAAGTAAGATGTGGCCACCGTTGTCTTTCTAAAGGGGGAGTTGAGGGCACAGACTCCGGGGGTAGGTGGCCCCTTCCTCGGTGGTGTGACCAGGGGCGTGGCCTCCAACAGGACCGTCACGTGGCTGCCTTACAAGGCTCTGTGTGGTGGGGTGCTCAGCCGAGGGCCTGGGACCCGCCGGCTCTGCAGTGGCGATAGCGCCAGCCGGCAAGCACGTTCCGCGAAGCTGCTCTTTCCTCGCCCTGTCAATTTAGAATCTCTTAAGTTTTATTTTAGATTCCTTATAGCATTTCACTTCTGAATTTTAGTTTGTATTTAAACTATGCTTCAAAGATATCTAGAGATTCTTTTGGGAGTCCTGGAACATTTTGGAGATAAAACTTCTGTAAAGCAGGAAAAGCCATAGAGCAGACAGATGCCTTGAGGCTTACAGGAGGACTGTCTCTGTGTCGATACACCGACAGCGCCGAGATCCTTGCGGCTGGTCCCACAGTTTTAGACAAATTAAAAGCCTACTTTACGTTCGAACTGTGATAATAGTATGAGTTGTAGATCCACAATTACATAGTAGCTAAAAAGTTCTGGCTTTATGTTTTTTTAAGAGCGGTTCAAAACAGTCATTTTAAAAGAATCTATCTCAACCTAATCTCTTGTTTATAAAAAAAAGGAAAGGTAGTAATGCCAGGAATTTTACTTTTTGAAAAGTTTTGAACCTTCAGAAAAATTGAAAGAACAGTAGAAAACCCCAGCGCACCCTTGCCAGCCGCCCGCAGTGCCCGCCTGCGCGCTCACCTGCAGACCAGGGCAGCCCCCCCCCAGGATGCTCCCGTGTGTTTCTCACGGAGGACGCTGGTGCTGTCGTCTCTGTGAGTGTCCACACGTGTCTTTTGTAGCCAGCTCTCCCCTGAGCGTAGCACAGGCACGTCACTTTTTGTACTTTAGTTATGTTGACATTTCTAAGAGTCTAGACCATCATTCAGAACTAATCCTCTGCATGTAGTAGCTTGGTTTATTTGTTTTTCTGTGGAAAGCAGCATTGAGTTCAGATTTTTACCATTCTTCTGAAGGCTGAATTGGCTTTCTTTTTTGAGACTGGGTCTTACTCTGTCTCCCAGGCTGGAGTGCAGTGGCATCATCATAGCTCACTGCAGCCTCAGACTGCTGGGCTCCAGTGATCCTCCTGCCTCCGCCCTCTGAGTAGCTGGGACTGCAGGCACGTGCCACCGGGCCCAGCTGATTTTTCTGGTTTTTATAGAAACAAGGTCTTGGTATGTTTCTCAGGTTGGTCTCGAACTCTTGGGCTGAAGCAGTCTTTTCTCCTTCCCGCCAAAGTGCCAGGATTGTAGGCATGAGCCACTGCACCAAGCCTTGGATCAGCTTTCTTGTGTCAGGAGTCAGGCTGAAATCCTCTCAAATCTGGCAGGAGGCCTCAAAAATAATAGCTGAGTTGGACTGGGAAGCACAGTGAATGTGAGTTTGTGGGACACCCTGTCGAGTTACGGAATGCCGTGGAATGTTCCTGCTCCCTGAGTCCTGGGTGTTCCAGACCACCTGCTCTGAAACCACCTGTGCTTGTTGTCAGTGGTCCTGACACCGTCTCCCCAGCCCCTCTACACACCTCTTCAGAGACGGCCCCCACTCCAGCCACTTAGGCAGAAGCAAAGAGGACTTGTGTCATTCCTTAGCTTTGAAAAGATTTCTGCAGCAGTAAGGAATGAAATATGCAGCAACTAAAAGTCATGGAGACTGCTGCAACCGCATAGAAAAATGCTTTTGGTATGATGAAGGGGGGAAGGAGAATGTAAAGTATCTTCACTTTCATGGTTGCAGCTATGAAAATTGTGCATATAGCAAGGAAGGAGAGAAAACTTAAGAAAGTAAAGGAACTGTTAGAGTGGTGTGTGGGTTCTTTTAATTTCCTTTATTGTTTTGATATCATTTGTGCAGTGAATAAAGGGGTTAATTATCTTTTTTTTTTTTTTTTTT
>VBSM01000883.1:141493-154480 GCA_008086735.1 Cheirogaleus medius | reverse complement strand
CCAGAAAGGTGCGGGCAGCCCCACCAACAAGGTCGGCTCCCTCTGTCAGGTCCCTGCCATTCTCTGCGTGCTGCACACTGAGGCTTTGAGGGGAAAATAACACATCCACTGAAAATAAGCCCTAGGGTGTCTTCTTGAGGAAAAATAAATATAAGACCCTATCTTATTTTTGGGGAAACACGGCATGTTAATGCATTTATAGGCCACACTGATAAATATCTGCGTAAAAGCAGGGGATGTTAGAAGGCCAGGAGTGCCTATAAACACGTGAAAAAGAGGCACAGTCTCCACAGTGCAAATGAAACCACTCAGACTTACTATGACACTAACCTGATCCGTGGGAATTAAATTGGGTGGAATCTGTTGCTACAGATTCATGTGGTTCTCATCCACTTTTCTTTTTTTTGTTGAGACAGAGTCTCACTCTTTGCCTGGAGTAGAGTGCTGCGGCATCAGCCTAGCTCACAGCAACCTCAAACTTCTGGGCTCAGGCAATCCTTCTGCCTCAGCCTCCCGAGTAGCTGGGACTACAGGCATGCGCCACCATGCCCGGCTAATTTTTTCTATATATTTTTAGTTGGCCAATTAATTTCTTTCTATTTATAGTAGAGACGGGGTCTCACTCTTGATAAGGCTGGTCTTGAACTCCTGACCTTGAGCGATCCTCCCGCCTCGGCCTCCCAGAGTGCTACGATTATAGGCGTGAGCCACCACGCCCGGCCTCTCATCTACTTTTGATGAGACTGTAGCTTGTTTAGTCATTTGGAAGCATTTTGGAAAAGGTGAGCAATGAACCTGTGGCCCAGCAGTGTGTGCTAAGGTATTTGTGCTCTTGTATTTGTGCGCCAGAGCACACATGTAGTACCGCTCCTAGCAGCACTGTTTGTGAGAGCCCCAAACTGGAAAGAGCCAAAATGTCCCTTGGCAGTGGACTGGATCAGTGGCTTGTGTACATTCACACAGAGGAGGACTGATCAAAGTGGACCCTGGCCGCACACGCATCTGTGCGGGTAGCTCAGCAACGGAACGTGGAGGGGCAGAGGTTACAGAGGAGCACAAATGTCGGGCTCCTTTCATGTCACAATCACTAGTGAGCAAAACCAGAGGTTGGGTAGCGTTAAATCCATAGGTGATGGCACTATAAGGAGATGTTTTTTTCCAGTTCTATTGAGGTATAATTGACAAAGCTGTATATAAGTAAATTGTACAAAGTGATTTGATACAGTGAAATGATTATTGTAATTAAGTTAATTAACATATCCAGTGCCTCCACTTTTTTTGGTGAGAATGGTTAAGGTCTCTTTTAGCAAATTCCAGATGTACAATACAGTATTATTAACTATAGTTACCATACTGTACATTAGATCTCCAGAACTTATGGCCAAAAGTTGTACCCCTTTGACTAACATCTCCCTATTCCCCACTCCCTGGCCCCTGGCAACTGTTGTGTTCTGTTTCTATGAGTTTGACTTTTTTTTTTAAGATTGCACTTGTGAGCGATACCATGTAGCATTTGTATTTCTCTCACTCACTGAGCATAATGCCTTCCAGGTTCCGGCCGTTGTAAATGGTGGGATTTCCCTTTTTTTAATTGGCTGAAGAATATCCCGTTGCATATGTGCAATGTGTGCTTTTCTTTATCCAGTCGTCCGTGTGGATTCCATGTCCTGGCTGTTGGGATAGTGCTGCAGTGAAGGTGGGGTGCAGCTGCTTCTTCCAGACACTGTTTCATTTCCTTTGGGTGTATACTGGGACATCTGAGAAATGGGATTGCTGGGTCATATGGCAGTTTCATTTTTAATTTTTTAAGGAACCTCCATGCTATTTTCCGCGATGGCTGTGTTAAGCCGTCGTGCAAGGGTTCTGTAGGGAAATGTTTAGCACAGTCTGGTAGTGAGTGCCTTAGTGGGTGAGGGGCGCATGGAGTTTTTAAGGCATGAATAATATTTTTATGTTTTATTTTTATATTTTATGTGATCAGTACATAGTGATTGCTTTATTATTACTATTTTAAATTATATGTATGTGATTTTCCTTCTCAACATTGTATTGTGAAACTTTTCAAACAAAAAGTTGAATGAATTTTTCAGGGAATGATATCCCACTATTTCAATTCTATGATTAATTTTATTATGACTTTAAAGTCACATATGTATCGTTTATAATTTATTTTGTATGTATACTTCATAATAAATTATAAGACTGAAAGAGGAAAACCAAGGAGTCTCCATTTTGAGTTACAAACTTTTGAGGCAAATATTAGTGAATGTCTAAGGAAGTAAGAGTTGAAATGAAAAACATATCCTTTCTTTGGGGGAAAAAACTCATGCTGAGTTTTATTATTTATAGCCAATTGTAGAATTTTTTAATTGACTAATTTATATTGACTAGTGAAATTCCAGAAATAAATTCAGAATTCTCTGTATTATATATGTATTAATTTCTATTTCCAAAAGATTTTCAGGTGGTAATATTGAGAGCAGAGCTATTGTACACAAAATACAGACAGACGTGCACATTTATTTATTAAAAAACCATTCTAAATTGAGTTTTTTCCAGTCATTTCCCTGTTAGAGAAAATAATTATCCATAATGCCGTCATCCTAACACGGTGACATTTTATATTATGTTACTGTATATACCAGTTGAAACAAGGGTATTTACACTTTTGTGTTTTGTTATTTTGGTAACAAATACTCTTTTATGTTTCATTCACTTTTACTAGTTGTTAGTGTAACAGCTGCGAGTACACCAGGAACCGGAGGACTGTGATTCTCTTAGCCATTTCTCTGATTCCGGCCGTGTCTTTCCTATTTAGAAAGAATTCTTAGGAGCAGCGTCAGCGAGTCGGGGCACGCGTGCCTTCATGGTGCTCACCCCGCGTCACTTTGCGTTCAGCTGAAATCGCTGCTAGACGTAGGCACGTGGTCTCAGTTTTGTCGTTGCGGTTTTGCCAGCCCTGGTAAGTATTCTAAGAAGAGTTTAACACATAGTTTCAGGATGAGTTTTGTTATTTGCAAACAATTGTAGGATTTTTATGATGAACTAATTATGCAAATTAAACTCTAGATATAAATCTAGAGTTATCTAGATATAAACTACAGATATAAACCTTGACTCCATCCTGTCCGTTCAGTGACGAGTTTTGTATTTCAAATGTTTTATTTTCCAGTTCTAGAATCTCCATTTGGCTCTCTTTAAAAATAGTTTCTATATTTCTGTCAAGATTTCCTCTTGTCCTTTATTTGTAGAAAAATATATTTTTCTTTATGACCTTGGGCATACTTATGAAAGGCTCTTTGAAATCCTTGCCAGCTAATTCCAGTCTGTGGGTCCTCTTATGGGTACCGTTCATTGATTGTCTTTTAGGATGGCTCATGTTCTCTTATTTGTATTTTGAAGTAATTTTGAAATGGATTTTGGACAATTGTGAATGACATGTAGAAACCCTGGGTTCTGTTATGTTCTTCTGAAGAGTATAGATTGCTTTGCTTTAATTGACAGTTAACTTTATTGAATTGAAGCTGCAAACACTCCTCTGTGGTAGGTGGCACCTGAGGTCTCAGTTTAGTATTCTGGCCTTGGCTGGACCCTGTTAGCGTGTATGTGGTATAGGAGTCAGCAGAGATGTGGCAGAGACTAGAGGGAGAGCGTGGGGTCTCCTGCTCTCTGTTCTTGTTCTTTAAGCCAGGGAGACTGTGTCTCTTCCTGGAACTATCACTTCCCTTCCTGTATCATCTGCCTACCTTTTCATATTTTTTTATATTTTATCGGGAGTATGTTTGGTCTGCTAGGAAGTACTTTTGGAAAAGCTAGAGACGTGCACACACGTGAATCACGATACCCGTAACCCTGCCTCGAGATGCCACTGTTGACACGTTGCCTGTTTTCAAACTGCTCCTCTTTCCCTCCTCCCTCTCTTTGTCCATCCCTCTGTCTCCTTCTCTTCTCTTTCTTCCCCCATCTCTGTTAAATATAAATGGATGTGTCGTCATGCTACATACACTGTTTTTTCACTTATTTTTCCCTTTAATAACTCTTATTAAGCCTTTCTTCATGTGAGTGACTAACCCACAGCCTGGTTTGTAACGGCTGTGTGTGGCTGCAGGACAGTCTCATCCCACAGTTACTTTGTTTAGGTGTCTGTAATCTTTTGCATTTAAAATGCCTAAGTAGAGTAGATATAATTGGAATTAATTAAAGAATAATTTAGCAACTAGCGTTTGTGATGTACCATCCTCAGCATTTGCTGTCATTGCAAGAACGGTGACCAGATGGAAAAGCCTGAGGGTTAAATCTGTGCTGACCAAGACTTGGCCAGTTCTTGTTTTTGTAAAACAATATGCCAGCAGCTTCTCATGTAAACCTTTTTAAAAAGATTTTATTTTTTTAGAGCAGTTTCAGGTTCACAGCAGAATTGAGAAGAAGGTACAGACAATTCCCCCACACCCCCACCTGCACCCATGCATGGCCTCCTCCCTTATCTGCATCCACCACCAGAGCGTGCGTTTGTGACACGTGATGAACCCACATGGACACATCACGATCACCCAGAGACTATAGTTTGCAGTGGGGTTCAGTCCTGGTGTGGTGCGTTCTGTAGGTTTGGACAAATGTGTCATGGCATGTACCCACCATTTTAGTATCATGCAGAGTGGCGTCACCACCCTAAGAACCGCCTGTGCTCTGCCTGTTCATCCTCCTTCCTCCCACCTTGCCACTGGCAACCCCTGACCTTTTTACTGTCTCTGTGGCTTTGCCTTTTCCAGAATGTCGTGGAGTTGGAATCATGTAGCATGCAGCCTTTTCAGATCAGCTTCTTTCACTTTAAGCATTTTAAGTAACATGTATATAATTTCACGCATCCACATATCAAGTAGGGTGCTAATTATAGAAATATCATTTTGAAGATCCAGGTTAGACTGTTATTAATTGGAGTTTAGTGTCATTTTCCAGTAGGAATACAATTTAACCTTTTTATTTATGTGAAGTTATGCTAGGCAGTGTGACTGATTAGGTCAGCTAAGCTGTTGTCTTAGAACTGAGACTGATGTTTCTCCAAATAGCCTTAGCCAGTTAGTTTCTGAAGGGCTATAGATTTGCATTTATTTGAAATTCCATTTAAAACCAGAATAATAGTCGGCTGGGCGTGGTGGCTCACACCTGTAATCCTAGCACTCTGGGAGGTGGTGGCGGGAGGATCGCTCAAGGTCAGGAGTTCCAAACCAGCCTGAGCAAGAGTGAGACCCTGTCTCTACTAAAAATAGAAACAAATTAATTGGCCAACTAAAAATGTATAGAAAAAATTAGCCGGGCACGGTGGTGCATGTCTGTAGTCCCAGCTACTCGGAAGGCTGAGGCAGGAGGATCGCTTGAGCCCAGGAGTTGGAGGTTGCTGTGAGCTAGGCTGACACCACGGCACTCTAGCCTGGGCAACAGAGTGGGACTCTGTCTCAAAAAAATAAATAAATAAAAATAAAACCAGAATAATACATCTTTTACAAGTCTTTTTTCCCCCTTCAGAGGTAAGTTAGAATTTCAGAGTATTTATTATACATGAATACTACATAAATACACATCATATGTGTATATTTAAAGACCTTGGGTAGATAACATTTATTAAAAAGGAATGAGGTCAATGTTTGGGGTAATTATTATCGTTTTAGTTTATATTCATTCTTGTAATGCCCTTAAATGATCATAATCTCATGTTTTTCTTTTTTTTCCAGCAGCAAGCACTGGCAGGGAGCCTGGTGGCGGGGTCTGGCGGCACAGTGGAGACGGACCCGTTCAAAAGGCAGCAGGCAGCGCCCCCCACAGGTATGTCATCGGCGGGCTGCCGTGGCCCCCGGAGTCGCTTCCTCACACGGCTGTCGTGGACAGTTGCTTCATGTTTCTAAAGAGCGAATGCTACTTTGAAAGTTTATTTTTCTTTTGGTGGTTATCAGCTGAACAAAATATGTGAATGTTTTTGTGTACAGAAGTTAGAAGTTTTTCAGTGGCACAGGTGTACTCTGTTTTGATTTTCTGTGTGTAGGCTCTTTAGTCATCATGATGATTAAATATAAAATCTGCTTTTTACAGTTGTCATTTTTTAAACAATTTTTTCTTCAAATTATAAACTTAATGCCTTTTTATGTAAAAGATTCAGACAGTTCAGAAGGGTATAACTTAAGTCTGCCTCTGGTTTGGTGCCTGCCCACGCCCTGGCCTCAGCGTGACCACTGTTACTGTTCTGTGCATTCTCACAGACCTTCTCCTATCTGTGCATACAAGTATCCTTCCAAGCCGTACACCCCATCCTTTGTGAGGGCTGCGTGGTGTTCCATCGTGCGAGTGCTCGTTCTTCCTCAGTGAGACCCTTGTCATTGTCCATTTGTTACTGCCACCATTTTCCATTACAGTCAGCAAAGGATCAAACATCTAGTCTCATGTATTTTTTCTGCATGTTTTTCATTATATCTAAAGGAAAAACTTGTAGAAATGAAATTGCCAGGTCAAAGTGCACATGTAATTGGGTATTGACGGTGCTGAATTGCCTTCCAAGAGGGCATTTCACTGCCATCAGCACTTCCTGCTCTCACATTTTGATCATTTTGTTAAGTATGATAAATCTTTTAATTTTTGTTGATCTAATGGGTGAAAAGTTTTATCTTTGTTCTGATGTGGATTTCTTTAGTTCTGAGTAAGGTTGCACAGCATTGTTCCGTGTTTGCTGACCATCTGTGAATCTGCTCTTCTGCCGGCTGTTCATCCTCTCTGCCCGCTGCCTGTATGTCTGCCTGTGGCCCCACCCGCCCCACTCTGTGTTCATTGTTAAGTGCTCTCCGAGTGTCGAGTGTGTCAGCCTCTGCCGCACACGTTGCAGTGTCTCTCTCAGGTTGCTACTCATCCTTTGCCTTTTAATGATGTTTTTTCTTACATGGCAAATTTTTAATGAAAAGAAATTATATTTATCAGCCTTATCCTTTATGGCTTCTGGATTTTGGTTCATGCATAGAAAGGCCTCCCTGTTCAAAGATTATGAAAACACTTACACATGTTTTTTCTACTCCTTTTGTGATTTTATTTTTACATCAAACTGCACCTTTTTTGAAAATCATTCTAGAGCAGTCTAAGAGACCTCGACTTGAAGTGGGTCCTCAAGGGGTAGCTTTCCAGCACCCGGGGGTGAACACAGGAGTCCCTCTCCAGCAGTTAATGCCGACAGCACAAGGTAAGACCCAGCTTCAGAACTGGCTCTTTCAGCATGTGAAGAGGGAGTGCGTACAGATCTTAAAAACCAGTGTCAAACTCGTGTAGTGGAGGTAGTATACTGAAGTGAAGTTTCCAAAATTGGGATATTTCTCTGAGTCCCAGTTAATACCGTATGAATAGCCCCCGGAGACACGTTCATGTCACTCTAATGGGAGCCACACATTGCACTGTTATTGTGCTTTTCAACAGTTTTTACTCATGTTGTGTTTTTCTTAATTGCTGCTTTCGTAGGGGTGCCCTTTGGTTATTCGGTACTTGTTTTGCTTGATGCTAACTTGCAAAGGTCAAGTGCCTTTCCTTCCTTTTTGTGTGCTCATGTGTGACACTAGATCTAACAGAACGCTGGTTTCCCGTGTGAGTGTATGATGGGTCTTTGACAATCACTGGGATGTCGTGTGTTTCCTTGTGACTTGCTTGGAAATCAGCTCTCTTGGGGTTTTTCTTATCTTGCAGGAGGAATGCCCCCCACCCCTCAGGCCGCGCAGCTTACTGGACAGAAACAGAGTCAGCAGCAATACGACCCCTCCACGGGGCCTCCCGTGCAGAATGCCGCCAGCCTGCACACCCCGCCACCGCAGCTGCCCGGGAGGCTGCCCCCGGCTGGCGTCCCTGCTGCGGCCCTTCCCTCTGCGCTGCAGTTGGCTCAGCAGCCGCAGGCGGTGGAGGCTCAGACACAGCTCCACATCCCGGTGAAGACTCAGCAGCCGAACACCCCTGTGCCAGCGCCCCCACCCAGCCAGCCTCCTGCTCCTCCGCAGCCCGCACAGCTGACCCTGCATGTCCCCACGCCCGGGAAGGCACAGGTGCAGGCCACTCAGCTTCCGTCCCTGCCGCAGGTACTTGGGACATTGGTTATTTTGTTAGGTGTGGGACAGGAAGGAAAAATGGTTTGTAGAGTTGGCTTGCCATCTGTGTATTTGACGGGGTGGTGCACAACGTTGTAATTTGTACATTTTTTTCTTAGCAGTTTATTCCCCCACTTTAGAACAATTGGTTAATTCAGTAGTTGCACCGTAATTTTATTTGGCTCTATGATAATTGTTATCATTATTAAAATAATGGGAAGCTGCTGCTGTTGCTTTTAGTACAGGGAGCCTGTACCTGCTAACCCATACTGTGGAAAGGCATGTGTCAGTTATCCCTCTGATCTGCCCAGTAGCTCCCAGGTAGGTGGTGGTGGCCCATTTTACCAATGTGGAGATGAGGCTCAGAGATTAGGGGCCCAGCCCCAGGCTCTGTGGCAGTGAGGTGAGGAGAGCCTGATGCTAGCTCTGTCCGAGTGCAAAACCGTGCTCCTAACCACCCGCCGGACGTCCTCCCTGGGTGTCTTCTTTCTGTTCCTTTGCTGTACGCTCTACAAACATGTGTGAGTCATTGCGCTCCAGCTTGATATACATTTCTGGGATTTAAAATGGCCCTCCTCTCCACTGAGTAATTTTACCCAGGTGTGTTTTTGGGACATACACAGAAAGCTGGTTTGGGTTCCTGAAGAGCAGTGGAATACTACAGCCTGGGCCGACCCGTCTGTCAAGTACTGCAGGGGAGTGGGGTGTTGAGAGAATCATCTCTGTCCATTGTTCGACTCACGTCAGTGTGTGGCAGAGCCGCTTCAGCAACCTCCCTGGCCTCTCGCCCTCCCTCATTAACAAGGGGATTCCTCGGTGGGCTTTGAGTTCAAGTTCTGATTGATTATTTGAGATTTAAGGCAAAGTCTGGAGTATATGATGATAAAAGAATAATAACAGTCAGTATTAGCTGTCACTTATTGGTCACCTCTGTGAGCTGTCAGGCACTGTGATGAGGAATTGATTGACATTATTTTATTTTTTCTACCTAGCAAACCTGTGAGGTGGAGTCTTTATTATCCCTATTTTATGGATGGAAAAAACTGAGGCGAGAACAGCCAGTGGCTGGAGGGCCCGGGTTGAGGTTGGAGCCTTGCATGCGGGTCCGCGCGGCAGCTTTGCGCACACCCAGGGCAGCTGAGCTCCTCAGGCCGTTGCTTGCTGTAGATTTTCATGGAAGTGATTCTTTTTTCAGCACTTTCTCTCATTCACTGACTTAAAGCAGCTCTGTGGGTTTTCTTAGATTAATTTACCTGCCTGTGTTGTTGAAAAGATCAGCTGTGGAAAATGATTTTAGGGAAGCTCTTTTTCTTTTTTAAGACAGAGTCTCACTCTGTTGCACCAGGGAGAGTGCCGTGGGGTCAGCCTAGCTCACAGCAACCTCAAACTCCTGGGCTCAAGTGATCCTCCTGCCTCAGCCTCCCGAGTAGCTGGGACTACAGGCATGTGCCACCATGCCCAGCTAATTTTTTCTGTGTATATTTTTAGTTGTCCAGCTAATTTCTTTCTATATTTTTTTTTAGTAGAGATGGGGTCTCGCTCTTGCTCAGGCTGGTCTCAAACTCCTGAGCTCAAGCGATCCTCCTGCCTCAGCCTCCCAGAGTGCTGGGATTACAGGCGTGAGCCACCGTGCCCAGCCTAGAGAAGCTCTTTACAAAGTTTTTAGGAACATGTTACTCGTGAGTCGGGCAGGGATTGGTAGACTTCTCCATCAAGGGCCAGGTAGTCAGTGTTTCACCTCTGCCATGCACAGTGTCTGTCAAGGGAGTGGAGACGCAGCCGCAGAGAGCACGTGCGTGAATGCACGCAGCTGGGTTCCAGTGAAAACTTATTTCCAAAGCTGTGTGGCCGGGCACCGTTTCCCGACCCCTACCTTAGGGGAAGAGGAAGATGGCGTGACTTGGAGAGAGGGAGTTCTAGCTGTGCCTTCTCAGCGTCCGGTGATGATGGCTATGCATGCTGGTCGACACTTAGCCCTCCCATTCCAGCTGCGCCCCCTGCTCTCCGCCCCTCCCTCCCCATGGGGTTCCCTGTGGGTTCTAGTCAGTCTGTAGTCCCGGCGTTGTAGAGGATTTCTGCCCCTACTGCCTGTCTGCCATGAGAGGCACGTGGAATGTTTTTGCTCTTCAGAGTAAAGGTGCTGGATGAGTATTGGGCATTTTTCAATGAGGAAAAAACTTACACAATTAAAAATTAAAAAATTTAAAAATAGAGAAAAAGCAAAAAAGAAAAAAGAAAACGCTTATGTAAGCTCTAAGACAACATGTGAAGACTGTTTATACAGAGATCTTATTTGGTTTTGTGGAAAGAAAACGGATGTTGTGTTTTGTGTAGACTGAGTCTGGTGTGTGGCTTTCCTTGTGGCGTGTGGCTGTGGTGCTGGCTGGTGCCGCAGAGGTGACCCTGGCTGCATGTGTCCCTGGTGGGGTGAGTGCGCTGGTGCCGAGTCCTGTCCTGGAGCCCTGTCCTGATCCTGCCCCGCTTGTCCTCTGCCTGCTAGACGGCGTCGTCAACAAGGCCACCTGCGGACGCTACCCCGCCCTGCCCGCGGTCTCTGCCCGCCTCTTCTACCTCAGCCCTGACGCCTGCAAGCGGCTCGGGCCCGGGAGCCTTGCCTGCCCGCTCTTCTCCCGTGAGCAGACCCTCCTCGGCAGCCAGCAAGGCCCTCTCTCCGGTCTCCTCCCGGGCGCCAGGGGCGGCGGCATCGGCCCCCCCAAAACCACAGAGCCCCGCGCAGAGTGCCACCTCCTCCCAGGACGGCCCCCAGGACAAGCTGGCGGAGCAGATAGCGCTGGTAAGCATGCCCAAGAGTCGCAGACGTGCTCCAGTTGGTGAAGCACGTTTGACTGTAATTTGTAAGAGTGTGATGGTTTAAAACTGAACACCTGAGAGTAAGGACGAGAGAACGTGGTTCGTGATCAGTAGAAACAACATTAAAGCCATGCGGTTTAGCCTCTTGGGGTGGAAGCAGACTCATGGAGAAAGTCCGTTTTCTTGAGATACAATCAGCAGTCTGGGTGGCCCAGGGGCAGGGCAGGCGAGTGTGTGTAGTGGTTGGGCTGGGAGTTGGGGCCACGAGGCCCCTGCATCCCCAGGCCTGTCCCTGTCTTCCAGAGCCACTGCCCGGCACTTAGCATTTATTTGTTCAGCCTCATCGGGGGACCGAAAAGAAACATATGTCAATACAGACAGGATGTCATGACCCGATGCGCCTCCTTGTCCAGCTTTAATGTAACGATATATGTGTAGCTGCTCGTTTCATCTGCTCTCCTCCCGTGTTGTTTTAAAGCAAATTCCAGGCACCATATGTTCCCCTTGTGTAGACTGTGGTATAGACGCTGTCTTTACATTTCATTGTTAGAGATGGGGTAGGATTGTCGCTCGGCTTCTAAGGCTTCTGGGAGAGTTGCACACTCTTTCCTCTCTGCTCTCCGAGCACTATGACCTCCCGTCCGAGTATCGTGTTTGTTACTGAGCTGTGACCCCCGTGAGCGCGCACTCCCCTCAGCTTCTAGCCGGGCGTTGCTCACAGCAGCATTTCACGCACTGGGGTCTGACTCGTGGGCACACTTGGTCGCACATGCTGACCCTGCTCCCCCATTCGCTGCTCGCAGGAGAACCAGGTCCACCAGCGCATAGCGGACTTAAGGAAGGAAGGTCTGTGGTCCTTGAGGCGGCTGCCGAAGCTACAGGAGGCCCCTCGCCCCAAATCCCACTGGGACTACCTGCTGGAGGAGGCGCAGTGGATGGCCACGGACTTCGCCCAGGAGCGCAGGTGGAAGGTGGCCGCCGCCAAGAAGGTGGGTTTGCAGTGCAAGCAGCCACTGATCTGCATCGGCTGCTGTTGGCTGGAGTTCGAATGCTGCAGGTGGGTGGGCGGGCCTACAGAGCAGCTCTCTGGAAGTCACTGACTCCTGGTGTTTGGGAGCCACGAGTCTCTGCTGCCTGGAGAGCAATGGTGCCGGGTAACTGACCTCTGAGACGGGAACAAGCGCATCCCCCCTGCAGCTCTGGTGAGGGTTCCTTTTCTTGCCAGCCCTGCCTGGCAGGTAGGATCAAGGTGCCTCTGCCCAAGGCCCAGGCTGGTGCCTAGGGCTGAGGAGGCTGAGAGTGAGAAGGCAGCAGGAGTCGGTGCAGGGCAGCGGGGGGCTGTTTCCCGGCCTTCCTGCCTGCCCGCCTGCTCTTCCCTGCCGGGGCTCTGGTCTGACTCTTTCCAGTTCTGCTCAAGCATTTGTTTGCTCCTTTCTGTTCCCTATACAGGCACAGTCACTGGGGGGACTCTGAGGTCCCACTGCTAACACTAGAAAGGGAGAACACGTGACAGGTTCTAGGACGCTCAGGCCTCAGTGGGAGCAGCTGTCCTTTCTGTGTGGGAATAGCCACGAGCCCTGCTTGTTCACCCCTTGTCACCACGTCACTACCTCTGTGTGGAAGGCCTTAGGCTCGCTCTTCATGTTTCCTGTACTCTGAAGATTGGGGGTTGACCCTTTGTCCCCTGCCCCGTCTGCTTCACTCCTCTGAATTCCCCCCTCATTGTCCCCGTTGAGGTGGTAGAGAAAAGCCCACACCACGTAGGGGAGTGGTGGGATTCAGAGTACAGGGTCTCGAGTCAGATTCATGGGCATTTCAGAGAAAGCTCAGATTGTTCCTTAAATCTTTCCTTTTCCACACAGGAGCTGGTCATGAACATGTGGACACTGGGCTGGTCAGGGTAGGAGGCTGGCAAGTGGGCTGGGCAGGGTTGGGCTGGTTGCTCTGAGGAGCAGCTGGGCACATGCGGGTTGCAGGCTGGGGCCGGTGCCAGACGCCGAGTGGCCGCCTGCAGCAAGGCCTGCCCTTCCCATGTTCACCTCTTCTTGCCGGGCTTGGCAGGGACACTTGGTGC
>VBSM01000883.1:97322-141483 GCA_008086735.1 Cheirogaleus medius | reverse complement strand
GTGAGGGCTTGTGTTGAGGATGGTGAGGCCCATCGGGGTGTGTGCGGGTGCTGCATGCAGTGCCCCCGAAGTTGAGCTCATTTCTGTTCCTAGAATTGGGCTGGGGAAGCAGAGATGGCATGCTTAGGGCTCTGCTGATGTTCTCATTTTTGATTTACTTCTCACTGTCTTTGAGGCTCTGCTCATGGGTGTGTAAAGAGTATAAACTTCTGGAAAGTAGTTTTGCAATTTAAAGCAAAAGTCTTCAAAATGTGAAGTATCCTAATCCAACAATTTTTATACCTAGGAATTAAAGAAATTTTGCAGCATTCATGAAGTGAAATACTGTTTTTATTTATTTTATTTTATTTTTTTTAATTTTTTTATTTTTTATTTCAGCATATTATGGGGGTACAAATATTACGGTTATATATATTGCCCACGCCCCCCTCCCCCTGTGAAATACTGTTTAGTCCACTAAAACTGGTGGTGATGAATGTTTATTGAATGGAAAGATGCTAATCATATGTTAAATGGGAAAGGAAGATTGTAGCATAGTATGCTATTTTATTTTTTGAGAGTAATATATGTATTGGTAACATAACACTTTGTAGAAAAATCAAGCAAAATGTTGATGGTGATTTTTGCTTATATTGTTTCTCCTAGTGCACTCTAAGAGCATATGAGGGTGTATCTGACAGTGAATTACGTGTAATTTTAGACTGAGCAGATTTTTAAAAAACTTTATACTTTTTTTCTTAGCATGACATAGAGTCCAACGTAAAGTTCTTGCACTTTTATTTACTAGCTGGTTAGAACTGTAGCACGCCATCATGAGGAAAAGAAGCTTCGTGAGGAAAGAGGAAAGAAAGAAGAACAGAACAGATTGAGACGTATAGCTGCCTCAACTGCCCGAGAGATAGAATATTTTTGGTCAAATATTGAGCAGGTAAATTCTGCAGTTTTAATGGGGTCATAAAAATCAGGTGGTCTCCGGGCTGGGGAGGCTCGAGGCAGGTCGCACAGGTACCGTCGTTTAGGAGAGTCGTGGATGGGAGGCCTCAAGGGCCCCATCTGTACCTTCCTGGGCCGTTAGATCATCATAAGGTTCGGGAGACGCCCGTTCTTACCTTGTGCATGGAAACACATGGTCACCTGTCACTCACGTGCTTGGAGACGGGAGAGCTGTGGTCGGGGCCTTCAGGTCCTTCTCGTGTTAGTGCGAGTCACTGGAGGCGGCTCGTGTCCAGAATGCCTGCTCGCTCGCTCGCTCGCTCGCTCTTTTTGTAAGATTTTAATTTTTATCTTACCACCTAATTGAATTTGGGCAGGATGTAATTAGAGACAAGATAAATGAAAAAGCACCAAACTGAAAATTTCTTTTTCAAATAGTTTGAAATGAGATTGGACAACTGTGCTTTTAGACTATGAGTTTTGATGTTTTTATATGCAGAGCTTCTATAATTTACATCCTTAATAATATGCTCATTTATTTAACTCTTTGTATTTAGGTTGTGGAGATAAAACTACAAGTAGAATTAGAAGAAAAAAGAAAAAAGGCCTTAAATTTACAGAAAGTTTCCAGGAGAGGTATGATACTTTAAAAAAAGCCTTAACATTTTCTGGATTGTACTTGGTTCAGCTTCTCTGCTTACCAGGCAGCTTTCTGGCCTCACAGCTTACCATGGAGCCTGCCCTGGAGGTCGTTTGTGAACAGCTGGTCTGCCTGGTTAGGACCTTTCTCTTTGTACAGCCCTTCTAGTTTATGTCCAAGTTCTTTTGAGATGTGCCTAGTGTGAGTCAGAACCCCCAAGCTGATCACCTCTGGGATACTCAGAATTGAGGTTCTGAGCCTATGCCCTGAATTCAGTCCCTGGACAGGGAGTGAACTCACTGAGACATCTGCTGTGCGGGCATCCCCTGGGCATCTTCCTGTGCAGGGCGCCCAAATGTTTCTTCCTTTAGCTATTTCTGCGGTAGTTGTCTCCACTTACTGGACACCGTGGTACGTGCCAGGCACCAGTGGAGGCAGCATTCACTGTCTCATTGGATTCTCAGGATGTCCCTGGGAGAGGTGGGCGTGATGCTGTTATTGATGAGGAAACTGAGGGTGAGGTGGCCAGTGCTGAAAGTCACAGTATGAGATAATAAAAACCACTGCCAGCCGGGCACAGTGGTGTGTGTCTGTAGTCCCAGCTACTCGGGAGGCTGAGACAGGGATCGCTTGAGCCCAGGAGTTCGCGTCTAGCCCGGGCAACATAGCAATACCCTGTCTCTGAAAAACAAAACCAAACCCCCAAAACCACTGCCTTGGGTCACTAGAGGGAGGAGACAGAACTTGTGTTTCCTGTCTTTCCTTGCATGTAGGCGGTGGCAGCAGGACGTGACTTAGATGAGCAGAGATGCCCTGCTGATTGTGAAGAATATCATCTCCACAGCTTTAGTGAAAACTAATCGTGTACTTTTTCTCTTTAGGAAAAGAGTTGAGACCTAAAGGATTTGATGCATTACCAGAAAATTTTCTGGTAAGTTCAGGATTATTATTGCACTTTGTAAGAAAGAATGGAAGCAATGTGAATAAAATACAAATGCTCTAGTAAAATAGAGCTACTTGTTTTCATCTGGAGAAATGTGTAGGTTATGGATATTATTCCCTTTCGTTATAAAATCAGTCTACTTTGAAAGTAAACTGATACTTTATAGCTTTAGTCTCACATGGGTGTTAACGTAGCAAGTTGGGAAGACACAACTGCTGAACGCAGTGATTGTAGACTCACATCCTTACTCGCCAGTACCCTGAGCGGAGGCTGGGGAGGGCCCGGCAGGCTTGCTCCGGGGCTCCCGCTGTCCTGTGGGCAAACGTCCTGAACAAATGTTTCTGGCCTGGTTTCCCGTCCTGTGTGTTTAGATCTCATGTTCGTGATTTTTCTGTGTTTCAGGATTCAGGAATGTCTGGAAGAAAAAGAAAAGCTAGCACATCTTTAACCGACGACGAAGGTCTGTTCCCATCCCCCTTGGTGCTGTCTTTACTGTCTGCAGGGCTCTCATTGCTGCCGCACATGGAATGCTCGCTCGCTCGGCGCTGCCAGAACCTCAGAGCTGCGGTGACTTTGGCTTTAGTCTTGCCATTTTAAACCAGTTGGAAAGTTTGACCTTGGTGTTTATCCAGACTTCTCTCAGTGCAGAGTATTTTTCAGTGTCTCTAGAGGATGTGGGGTGTTTTCTGGAGCAGCGTGATGGTGTCTGCTTTTGTGAGGTTCGGACACTCAGGTGTCTTTGCAAGCGTTGGGGCCTCGCTCGGTGGTGCCAGTCCAGGTCTGTGCCTGCCCTGAGGGCGGCCCTGGTGGTCGGGTGGGGGCCCGTGGTCTCTGGGCCCGGCTTGTCAGAAGCTCACGTGAATTTTAGGTGTTAGTGCCTTATTTGGATTAGAACAGATGTGTGACCACTGGGTGTGTGTGAGCTGGGGACAGCCTGTGGCCGTCAGCTTACGACCTCTTTCCAGACCCATGTGGACTGTGGTGCCGCAGTCTTGGGTGGGTCCTGGGCTCAGGGACAGAGGAAGGACAGGAGCAGCGTGTCGGAGAACACTCGTGTGACACTGGTGGTGCCGGTCAGGTGCCAGGAGGCCTGCGCTTTCTCTGGCAGCTCTTTGGCCAGCATCAGTTATTGCTTGATTTGGCAAAGTGTAGTGTCGCGATTCTGAAGGGTTGATGATTCTTATTTGGCAGTCGGGGGGAGTTTGGCCAGATTGTTGGCATGACACTCTGTCAGGATTGAGTTTTGCTGCATATGACAGGAAAAATAAAATATCAGTAACAGTGGCTCAGATGAGCTAGAGGCCTGGGGGTACACGGCCTAGCACGATGGCATCTTGGTGGTGTTCTCAGGGTCCTCTGCTTCTCCTGTCTGTCAGCTCCTCTGTCCCGGTGCCCAGTCCCTTGTTCAGCTACTGTCCTGGGCAGTGGCTCCTGCAGCTCCAGCTACTCTCTGAGGTGAGGACGAGCCAGAGGACCCTGAGTCAGCGGTGTGCCGAGGCCCCTCCTGGGAGGCCCAGCAGTGCTGCTGCCCCGGGGAGGCTGGGCGTGTGACCCAGTGCAGGTGTAGCAGTGGGCTGGGGGGTGGGGAGCAGACGCCTTGGAGCAGCTTGCAGTCTCAGCCACACACATGATCGGAAATGATTTTCTTCATAGATATTTAAGTGGCCAGAGAGCACCTAAGGGGGCGGGAATTAGTTTGGGGAAGTTGGAGGCACAGTAGTAACTGCTTTGTGTAGTGCGCGTGGGGTAGTGTTGTCAGTCTGACTTGCTTTGAGGGAGATTCCATTCTTTTCTTTCCTGACACTATTGGATTTATATTCTCTTTATCTCTGGGTCTTATAAATAACAGTACAGTTTATAACTTTAAGCTGTGAAGCTGAGCAGTCCTGTCCCCTTCTCTGTCTTCTCCCCAAACACACATCACCCTGTAAACGGTTGGCGGTGACCGTAGCAGCTAATGCACCAAACACAGAACAGTTTAGACCGACACCTGGAGTGAAGGGCCGAGGTGCATCTCCTACCCTGGGATGCTCGTGTGCCCTCGGCGTGCTGCGCCCTTAGGGCCGGTGCCAGAATCCCCAGTAACATCCTCCTGTGCTTGTGGCTGAATTTAACACCGACCTTTTAGGTGACAGGAGAAACACAGTGGAATACAATAGATTTATCTATTTCCTGTCATCTGGAAAATAATTAGACCAGTTTTTCATGAGGAACACAGTCTCCCTGTCCTGGACTCTAGGAGCTGTTGCTAGGTTCGCGTGGATGCACCTCTCCACTGCTCACATTCTCCCGCGTTCTCAGGAGCAGGTCTGTGTGCAGTCGGGCATTGCATAACGCGGCGTTGTTCTGAGAAACACGCCGTTAGGCACTTGTCCTTACAGAAACCTAGATGGTCCAGCCTACTGTGTACCTAAGCTGTGTGGCACAGCCTACTGCTGCAAGGCTGGAGACCCGTGCAGCACGTTTCTGTTCTGAATACCGTAGGCCGCTGTGACCATGGTGAGTGTTTGTGGTCTGAACATAGAAAGGTGCAGGGAAAATACCGTGTTGTAATCTTGTGGCACCACTATGGTATATATGTTCCGTCGTTGACCTCAATGATGTTATGCGGCCTGTGACTGTATTGAAACAGACTTTGCTTATTTGGCTGACTTTCATTTAAGGTTTAAAGATGTCTTAATGTAACTCAGAAAAGCACATTAACCACCCTGCCTCCTCTTGACTGTTCCTTTCCAAAGCTCTCCTCTCTGGAAGCCATGGGGTCAGAGGGGCGAAGGCCTTTCCAGGGGAAGGGCGGGCTGGTCCTGCCCCTCACTGCCAGGGCATAGAGATAGTCAGGAATGGAAGCCTTTGGGGCTCCAGGGACTTGTGTGGTTGGGGTCGGGTGCCTTGGCCCACCTGGTAGGCGGTGGGGGTCTCGCAGTGAAGGAATGGGGAGCTCGACTAGACGGCAGCAACCTTGAGTTGTTCGTCAGGGAAGGAAGCAGGGACTGGGCAAATGTTGGTGGGAGGAGCCAGCGAGGGGGGAAAAGGTGCCGTTCACCTGGCCAGGCCCCCAGGTGGAGAGATCGTCCATTGGCAAGAGTTTTGCTGCTGGGTTGCTGGTAGATTCTCTTTTCTCCACCAAGAGCCAAGACCTCTGTTGCGAGTCATGTTCGAGATTCAGGGTTGGAGGTCTGAGGAGAGGGCTCTGGTCTGGGCTGTGGTCTTGCAGGGCAGGAGAGCCGGGGTACATGTGGTCCGGGCGGGGATGAGTCCACGGCGGTCCTGAGCAGCACGCTGGTGGGTTTTCTGCGGTGGGGCTCGGTGGGCGGGTGGAGAGTAACATTGCTCTGTGTGTGGGTCTGTCGTGTATTGAAAAGCCAGGGCTGTAACCCAGAGCCTGAAATGGAAGGGGAAATGTGGTCTCAGTTTCCTGCTCATTTGATTAAACTATCATTTCCATATTTAACCTGAGACATTTAAAAACTCAGTGTCTTCAGGTTGCTCACAGCTGCGAAGCTGTGCCATGTGTAATCACTGAATGGAGGCCTGTTGCTTCCCTCGCTGATGTCTGTGGTACTCGTTTCAGTGGAGGATGAAGAGGAGACCATTGAGGAGGAGGAAGCCAGCGAAGGGGCCGTCGACCACCAGGCAGAGCTCTCTAATTTAGCCAAAGAAGGTAGGCTGTCAGCATCTTACTAAAAACTGCTTTTGCTAAGCATGAAGTAGGTATAAAAAAGTTTAAAAATGAGGTGTCAGACATAAGTAGTAACCCATCAGGCACTGGTGTGGCCAGTAGCACTGACCAGTTGGAGAACCACAGTCCCCACGTCCCTTCTGCTGCCGCTGTCCTCTGCCTGGGAGGCCACAGCCGCCTGGGTCGCACGTTACCCACTCCCATCCCTCTCCCTGCCGCCTGCTCACGTCTCCCTAGTGTCGGAACTCCGTACGGGCAGAGTCAAACGCAGGCTTATGGCCTGAGTTCTGGTCACGTCGTTGTGTGGTGTTGTATTTGTGTTAATTTTCACTGCCAAACAGTAGTCCCTGTGTAAATATGTCATCAGTTATTTTTGTGTGTTAGCGGGTGTTGGGCTTGTTCCCTGTGCTTGCCCTTGGGGCCGTGCTGCCGTGAGCTTCGCCCCAGGCCCTGTGCACGAGGGACTGAGTGTTTGCTGAGGAGCAGGAGAGCAGGGCTGGGGGCATGTCCAACTCCACAAAACATTGCCAGCTTTTTTAGGGTGGGTGTGCTGAGCTCCACGTCTCAGGAACACTTGCTACTGTTTCCTTGGAAGTTTTTGCCAGTCTGGTGACAAGCGTTATGTCCTTGTGGTTTTAAGTTGCATTTCTCTGATAATTAACAAGGTGGAGCATCTTTTTGTGTTTGCTCCTTTGTCTTTTGCCCATTTGATATTGGGTTTCCTTTTCCTTACCAACTTGTGGGTATCGTTTATATGCTCTGGATGTGACTCTTTGTCAGTTCCATGTTGCAGTGACCTTGTCCCACTTGGTGATGTGTCTTTCCTTTCTCTTTGTGGTGCTTTTTGATGAGAGGTGTTCTTAATTTTAGTGTATGGTAAGTCCTCAATGTCATGGACAAAACATATGGCAGGCACTTGAGTAACACTGTTTCCTTCATTGTAATGTTGATGAGAAAGAAATTAGTTGCCAGGGAGTAACGGCCTTTCTGCCTGCGCCCCCAGCCGAGCTGCCCCTGGTGGAGCTGGTGAAGCTGTACGAAGGCGCCTTCCTGCCGGGTTTCCAGTGGCCCCAGCCGAAGCCTGACAGCGAGGAGACAAGCGAAGAAGAAGGTACGTTTGTGGCATTTTTAAAGATTCCAGACTGAAAAACAAAAGCCAAAACGCAGGTGAAAGCCTAACATAAGGTTTAAAAAATTTCTTTTAATTTGGTGAAAGTAAAAATTGGAAATGTATTTAACATGTAATTTTATATGGAATAGAATTTTATTAAATTATCCTATACTTTTTATTTATTAATTTGGTACAATTATCAGAGCACTCGATCAAGTTGTGAAGGATGTGGAAGTATTTTTCTCTAGGTTTATAAAAGTCATTGTTTTATGGACTTAGATATTATCCTGTTTTTTCAGGCTGTGCTAAGTTTGTCTAACATACCTTTTCTGAGTAGTTTATTTACTTATTATTAGACATTCCACACAGGTACAGAGAATACACCAGAGACTGGACAGAGTCCACCTTCCCATTCTCGTTCCTGTGATGGAAGGTCCCGTGGGCCTCGTCGGGGAGCCCAGGGCTTTCAGGGCCTCTTGCTGGCAGCGGGGCCTAGAGGAGGGACAGGTGGCCTCTTCCTTGTTTCCACATTTAGGAAACATTTCTGATTTTTCCTTTCTTGGTGGTAGAGCGGAGATCACTAAAGCCTGAGATACCCATAAATCGATCCATGATACTAGCTCCTAATCTCTGTAGAGACGTTTTCCAGATACCAGGGTATTTGGAGCAAATTACATTCTGAGAGCTTTCCAGAATGGTCCTAAATTTTATAGTTTCATGAGAATTCTTGCCCATTTATCCAGATAGCACTGCTTAGATAGATAAAATAGATTACAAACAAAAAATTACTACTTAATTCTATATTTGAAGTATTTGGGCTCTATAAATTTTTTCTTTTTTTTTTTAATGTTTACATTCATAAAACTATCCCAGCAGCCCCCAATTCCCTTTGTTTCACTGTTGTTACAGACATGGAAGACTGTCCAGGTGACAGGGAGTGTCGGAAGGATTTGGTTCTCATCGACTCACTTTTCATCATGGATCAGTTTAAAGCTGCGGAGAGAATGAACATCGGGAAACCAAACACCAAGGACGTCGCGGAGGTCACCGCCGTGGCTGAAGCCATCCTGCCCAAGGGCAGTGCTCGGGTCTCGACCTCGGTGAGGCTTGCACGTGGGGGCGGGTCTTTGTGAGCTAGCACATGTGTCTTAGTGACTTGCAAGGAAAGCTCTTCCTGCTTCCAAAGAAGCACTTTATCCCAACTGCAGATGCTGTCAGAAAAGGCAATTCTAGATCTTTCTGTTCCTGTTTTCTATAGACCATTTTTATGGCTTCCCACTCAGCTTATCATGTGACTGTGGTGATGTTGGTTTTAAGAGAATGTTCTGGTGGTTGTGTTGACAAGCAGTCATTCTCTGGTTGGTCTTTCGCTGCAGGTGAAGTTTAACGCCCCGTCTTTGCTGTATGGAGCTCTCAGAGATTATCAGAAGATTGGCCTGGACTGGCTGGCCAAACTTTACCGGAAGAATCTCAATGGCATATTAGCCGATGAAGCTGGGCTCGGTAAAACAGTACAGATCATTGCTTTTTTTGCACACCTCGCTTGTAATGAAGGTAAGCGTTCCTTTTTTTGAACAACACCTATTTGCTAAGGCTTAATACTAGGCCAGTGTACCTGTTGTGGGGGGGGTGTGGTCTTCTTATCCACTTTGCACCTGTCTTTTGACCTCAGCAGAATGGAGGGTCAGAAATATTTGTTGCATGAACGAATAAAAAACTTGCTCACAGTTAACATTAGATGGAGTAACTCACTGTTTTCAAAGTCAAGTGCGCATAGAGACCCACCCAGCTGTGGCCGAGCTTTGTGACTTCAGGCGTCACCCTGCAGCGTGTGGGCAGCAGAGCAGGTGGCAGAGCTGCCCATGCTGCTTCTAGAGCAGTGTGAGTTGGGGCCACTGAGCTCTCGGCCATGTGCCAGCCGTGCACTCGGTCAGCATCGTCTGTGGTGTGGTGTGGCTCGTCATGCCGGCCCCTGTGTCTTCCTCGCCTTATGACACGCATGCCCCTCTCTCCTCTCCTGCTGGATTGCACCTCTCTGGCCAGTGTTTCTGACCTGCTTGAGTCCCTTGTGGAGCGGGTGTGGTGCCCTGCGTGGGCCCAGCAGCCCTGAGCAGCCTGAGTGTGGGCTGCCCTGCCCGCTGTGTGCCCTCTCCAGCCCTTCGGCGGGCACATGATTTGTGTGGGCCCTCTTGCCTCCTGGAGTGCCCCTTCCTCTCTCGGCCTTTGGGTCAGACACCTAGCTCAGCCTCCTGCTCTGTGCCTGGCTGCAGAAGAGGGCGTGGCTGTGTCTCTGACATAGAACAGGCCTCACTGTTCTTCTTCTTGCAAAAGACATGCTTAGTGAACACCTCAGACGAATGGTTCCGCCTGCGTTTCAGATACAGCCTTAGAGTAGGCTTTGCCGTAGCTGTGGGGAAAAGCGGACATGGCCTTGCCTGCTTCACATGTGAGTTTTGGAAGTTAGGAGGGACACCTTTGGCTCAGGAGGGTCAGCTGAGGAGGGGTGGTGACTCAGTGGGTGCTCCGGCTGCAGGCTAGGTGGAAGCAAGTGGAGTGCCGAGGGCGTGGAGGGTGGGTGCATGGGGCCGAGGTAGGAAGAGGGTGGGTGTTCACTTGGCTGATTGTCCCGTCAACTTAAAAACAGCTTCTTTTAAACATTTTCCCCTCAAAACTGTTACTATTATTAAATAATTCTTCCTTGCTCTTTTTTGAGACGGGGACTCTCTGTCACCCAGACTGGAGTGCAGTCGTGTGGTCACAGCTCACTGCAGCCTCAAACTGCCAGGCTGAAACGATCCTCCTGCCTCAGCCCCCTAAGTAGCTGGGACAACAGGCGCATACCAGCATCCTGGCTAATTTTTCTATTTTTTGTAGAGATAGAGTCTCACTATGTTGCCCAGGCTGGTCTCGAACTCGTGGCCTCAAGAGATCCTCCTTTCTTGGCCTCCCAAAGTGCTGGGACTCCAGGTGTGAGCCATACTCCTTGGCTGCTTCCTTACTCTTTATTTTGAAAAGCTTAATCTCATAATCAATTTCTAAGTATAAGTGGATCAACTTCTGACCTCATAATTTTCTTCCATTAATTCGTTTCTGTTTTTGATCAAGTACCAAAAAATTTTAAATGTAGTACTTTAAAATAGATGTTTTTATATATAGTTTTATATAGTTTCTTCAAGATGGAAAAACCACTATTTTGTTATTTAGGTGAAAAAAGTGTTCATTATTATTTTTATAATAGTAAAATATTGAAAGTAGCCGGCACTTGAAAAAACAGGGAATTTTATTTCATGAATTGAACTATTGAAGGAATCAGTCACTCATTCCTCAGGTCCTTACCTAGTGACTGCCCGGCTCCGGTGCTTTTCTAGGCCCTGAGGGTGCACCCCTGCCCCTAGGACCCCCACACCGGCACAGACAGATAAGCCTGGAATGCGGAGCCTCGAAGTGCGCTGAAGACCCGGTGGAGGGTCAGAGCCTGGCGGCTGGAGCAGGGATTGCTGGGAGATGGGACGGAGCATGTGGGGTCTGCGGGTGCTGGTGGCATGTCCAGGAACGTCGCCAAGGCTGGAGTCAGGGTGGGAAAGTGAGGGGACAATGGAGATGTGGTTAGAAAGGCCTGGGCTGGCCACGAGGGGAGCCGCCAGGAAGAGGCTTTGCCCGGCGTCTGTGCAGGTGTCCCTGTCAGCGTGTCCCCCCAGGCTGTGCGGGGAGCCCCTGCCGAGGGCCAGAGGGAACTCGGCACAGTGAGTTGTCTGGTGAGAGAAGGGGTGCCTGAGGCCCCGGAGGGAGTAGATTCTGCACCCCATGAGAGAAGAGCTGGCAGAGGGTGCCGGGTGCTGCCTGCTCTGCCACTGCACTGGGGTGGACCACGGGCGTGTCACCCTTGTGTTTCGTGTTGCTCTTGGCCCCCCAGCCCAGGTTGGGCTCTTGGGCACCTCATCACTGTGTGACCAGAGCTTTCCAGCTCCCCAAGAGTCCTTTACCCCTTGAGAATTTAGCTGTGACATGCTGATTACTCATACAAAGTAAAAATGGTCTGTAAACTCACCACTTTGTCTAGTTTTCTTTTTCCTTTTTAAAGGCAAACAGTCTCCCCCACTTACCTACTTCCATCCGCAGGTGGCGACCACAGGACGGTGTGGTGTGTGTCCTGCCCAGCCTTCTCCTAAATTTATCCAGACACATTTAGATAGGCGTACACAGACCTGTTTTCCCTTTCAGAGAATGGAGTTATGTGCTAAGTTGTAATTTTTACATTTTTTTTAGGAGACAGGATCCCACTGTGTTGCCCAGGCTGGTCTCAGGCTCCTAGGCTCAATGATTCTCCCACCTCGGCCTCCTGAGCAGCTGGGATTACAGGCGCATCTGCCTTAGTTTTTTTTTTTTTTCCTTGAGACAGAGTCTCACTCTGTTGCCCGGGCTAGAGTGCTGTGGTGTCAGCCTAGCTCACAGCAACCTCAAACTTCTGGGCTCGAGCAATCCTCCTGCCTCGGCCTCCTGAGTAGCTGGGACTACAGTTATGTGCCACCATGCCCGGCTAATTTTTTCTATATATTTTTAGTTGTTTGGCTAATTTCTTTCTATTTTTAGTAGAGATGGGGTCTCGCTCTTGCTCAGGGTGGTCTCGAACTCCTGAGCTCAAACGATCCTCCCGCCTGGCCTCCCAGAGTGCTAGGATGACAGGCGCGTGAGCCACTGCACCTGCCTTAGGTTTTATTTTTAATCTTGTTTTACATTAGGGGAAAAAAGCCGTCTGGGTTTGATTTGTGTTTCTTTACTTATGAGGTTGTGTCTTGTAAAGAGTTTATTGTCCTCTTGTAATTTTTCTTTGTGAAATTTCTGTTCATGTTCTTGGTTCATTTTTCTGATGAATCGGTTTTTTTTTCAGAATCAGGAATGATTTGTGAATTAGCAGTAATGGCCATAGATACGTGTTTTGCTGATATTTTTTTCAAAGTCTACCATTTCTGTCATTTAACTTGGTTTATGTTTCATTCATAGCTTAGAAATTGAGATTTGTTACGTATATATTACTCTAGCAGTTTAGAAAAACCTTAGTTTTCCAAAGAACAAAATTACAGCTACTTCTCTGGGAATGTGCTCTGAATGGAGGGCAGGAGTCGGTGTTCGCGGGAGCCCCCGAGCCAACAGAGCGCAGCTGTGGGCGCACCGCAGAGGTGCCTGACCCGGGCAGGCCTGGGCAGGGCCGGGTGCTGGGCGTGGACGCGCAGCCGTGTGCTTGCTGCTTGCCCCCGAGCGCCGGTCGCCACAGAGGAGAGCCCTTCCCCAGGTTTGCAGGGGGCCGCTGTGGTTCCAGTAAACATGGATTTCATGCAGCGAGCACTCATTCAACACGCGTGTATGAAGGGCTGCTTCCTCCGGGTCAGGCATCGGGTCCCTGCAATGTCCCGGGACAGGTGCCATGCGCTCTGATGGCACTAGAGGCCTGGGCTGGTGTCCTGGTGTCTGCTCTAGCTGTGTGGTGGCTCATCTGACACACGCATGTTAAGCTTCTCTGGCCAAACTCAGTGCTCCGTGCCTGGACTTGACAGATCAAAGTGGAAAATTTTCTCTTTTTTCCTTTGGGAAATTCTGTGGTTTTTCCCTTTGCAGGTAACTGGGGCCCTCATCTTGTTGTCGTGAGAAGTTGTAACATACTCAAGTGGGAGCTTGAATTGAAACGCTGGTGTCCCGGGCTCAAAACCCTCTCATATGTCGGCAGCCACAGAGAACTCAAAGCGAAGAGACAGGTATGTTTTTTAAAAACATAAAATAAAACTAAAACCGAAAACCATCTTAATTTTTATAGAAGACATTTAAAAATGTGAAGACATACATATCAATGTAGTTACTATGAATCGTTTATTAGTGAGATACCAAACGTTCAGGTTGTTCCTAGATCTTGAAACCCTTGACAGCAGAGACAATGCCCCATCAGCCTGGTCCTTCCCTTCGAGGAGGGCCCGTGTACAGGCCCAGGTGAGTGTAGGACTCAGCTTCACTCTCTGGGAAGTGAGGGAGTTTCCTTCCAGAGCCACGGTATTCTCTGGAGATGCCAATCCTTTCTGCCTGTGCGCCCCACTGATGTTCACAGGCATGGATGAGAAATTGTGGTGCATCCTGAGGTGTGAATTATAAATTCATAAAATAATTTCCATGAAAATGTTTTCTAAGGTATATTTGTAATGTACAGGTAAGTTTCTAGAAGAAATTTGGACTTTTTTTTTCCCTGTCTACCTGGTAGTTTTTAGTACTAATACTATACATCAGTGTATATTGATGACAGTTTTTCATCGGATATAAAATTTTGGGTTACCCTTAGACGTTACCTTGTTATAGTGTTTGCTGAAATAGTGCCTGGAGATGTATTTTTTTACTCTCTGTCTTAGTCTATTTGTGCTGCTATAATAAAATACCACAGACTGGGTAATCCGAACAAGAGAGTTTACGTCTCAGTTCTGGAGGCTGGCGGTCCAGGTGCCAGCAGAGTCAGTGTCTGGTGAGGGCCCAGTTTCCACTTCCAGGATGGGGCCTTGTTGCTGTGTACGCGGGAGGGTCAAACACTGTGTGACATGTGGCGTGGGGATGGTCCGCAAGGGCAGGAGGGCCTGGGCCAGGCCCCTCCAGCCTCGTGTGAGGAAGGCCTGATCCATTCATGAGAGCAGAGAAGTCCCCGCCTCTTAATGCTACTGCCGTGAGTTTTGGAGGGGACATGTTCAAGCTGTAGCACTGTTTCTAGTTTTTAATTTGTTTTTATAAAAGCTTGTAGTGCAGTCTGTTGCAACATAGGTATTCACTTTTTTTTTTTTTGGAGACAGTCTCTCACTCCGTTGCCCCAGCTAGAGTGCCGTGGCGTCAGCCTAGCTCACAGCAACCTCAAACTCCTGGGCTCAAGCAATCCTCCTGCCTCAGCCTCCTGAGTAGCTGGGACTACAGGCATGCGCCACCATCACGCCCAGCTCATTTTTTTTCTATTTTTGGTAGAGATGGGGTCTCACCCTTGCTCAGGCTGGTCTCGAACTCCTGAGCACAAGCGATCCGCCCGCCTCGGCCTCCCAGAGTGCTGGAATTACGTGGTGAGCCACTGCACCTGGCCTCAGCCGCACATTTCTTATCACCATGTTTTTCCCCATATTCAGATTATATACTATAAAAGCTTGTACCTTTTCTAGTAGAAATAGAAGGATCTTCAGGATCCTATATGTTAATCTCTTTATTTTCCAAATAATGATTGTCAGCGCCTCCAAAGTAACTTACTAATTTGTCAGCGAAAGTGTTTCAGACTTCTAGAGGAAAAAATAAAAATATAAACTCAGCCATTTTCTGTGAAAGAATAGCAAGTTATTAAGAAAGCCGAGTAAAATTAGTACAGGTGGGAACTATGAATATTTGATGTGTGGTGACAGCTCTGGAAGTTGCTCTTGTCAAGGTGACTGATGGCAGGACAAGGAACACGGCCATGCTGAGACCTCATCTTTCTGTGCCACAGGAGTGGGCCACGCCCAACAGCTTCCACGTCTGCCTCACGTCCTACACGCAGTTCTTCAGGGGCTACGCCGCCCTCGCGCGCGTGCGCTGGAAGTGCCTTGTCATCGACGAGATGCAGCGTGTGAAGGGCATGACCGAGAGGCACTGGGAAGCCGTCTTCACCCTGCAGAGGTTGGCCTTCCCCTCGTGCTGTGCGCCACCCTCACCGCTGAGTGTCTCTGTTTTTGTTGTTGTTGACGTACAGGATCCTTTTGCAGAAGTTTAGGTCATTGCAGACTCACAAAGCATCACCTTTCACCTCTATCGTAGCATGTAGGGCCACAGAGACCCACAGGGTCATTCAGTTCGGTCCGCTCCTTCGAGGCACATGTCCGTTTATGTTAGCTCGTAAGGTCCCTGCCGTCCTGTACTCTTGCACCCAGCTGTGTGCGTCCCCAAGTTTCACAGGCGTCTCTTGTCTTGTCCGCAGTCAGCAGCGTCTGCTTCTGATCGACGCGCCGCTGCACAACACCTTCCTGGAGCTCTGGACTGTGGTGCACTTCCTCATCCCTGGGATCTCCAGACCCTACCTGAGCTCCCCACCACGAGCCCCGAGCCCCGAGAGCCAGGACTACTACCACAAAGTGGTGATCAGGCTGCACAGGGTGTGTCCACCTTTGCGCTTCACGCGAGCTGATTAGACTCGTGCCTTGTTATCAGTGTGTTACGGCATTGTTTCCGAAAAGAGAACAACAGATGTTTCTTTTTAGGTGACGCAGCCGTTTATTTTGAGGAGAACTAAAAGAGACGTGGAAAAGCAGCTGACCAAGAAATATGAGCATGTTTTGAAATGCCGCCTTTCTAATCGGCAGAAAGCCTTGTACGAGGACGTCATTCTGCAGCCCGGGTACATGTGGGATCCGTGCCCTTTCGCCTTCCCTGGCCGGGGGCAGAGCCCTCCCGTGAGCTCAGTCGCAGGTTCCCTCCTGGAAGGACCAGGCTCTGGGGCTCGGGCCGAGGTGTTCCCTGGGGTCCGGAGGGCTCTGCGGTCTCTGTTGTCCCCAGTTCTCTCAGGCCCGTTCTGGCCTATCCCCCCCTGGCTGCTCCACTGGCTGTCTCAGGTTCTGCTCCTGCGTCGCCACCCACCTGTGGCATGATGTCTGTTCCGCTCCCTTTATCGACCGGTTCCATCTCACGATACTGAGTTTGGATTCCCCCAGGAGTGGGATGCCCTGCCAGGCTAGCTGGTCTTTCTCCCCCGGCCATGGGACGTGGGTCTCAGGTCGGCAGTGGCCCTGGAGGGCAGCCTGCTGGTGTCGTGGGGCAGGTGAGCGGCGCAGGGAGCGCGTCTGAGGATGCAGTGGGAGCGCCACGTGCTTGCTGTCCCTCTGTGACTCAGTCCACAGTGTGGGGCCCCGTGAACTGTCCCACAGTCCTCTTGTTGGCGGTTCTCGTTCTTTCTGCCATGCTCTCTATTTTCCTGAGTTCAGATTACAGCAAAAACAAAAACCATGGAAATCAAGTTTTGCAGGACTTTAAATTTATTTATACCTGGTAATGATGCCCCGCTGTGCGTCTGCTCTTACGGAGCTGAGAAGAATCACATGTGGTGTGCTCACGGGTCTGACCTGATGCCACCGCACAGCCTGCACGGGGTCCCCACGTTCCAGACACTCCCCGTGTGTCAGGTGGCCACCACTCCTGGCCTGGTCACCTGCCTCACATGTTCCTCTCCTTGTGGGAAAAGAACCTGGGGGGTCAGAGTGAGGCACTGTGGCAGAGGCAGATTCGGGGTGATGGTGTGAGCACGTGGCTGGCGGCAGAGCGAGATGGTGTGGGCTGAACCGTGGCTCGTGGCCCCCACTGTGAGGCCCCGGTTGCCCTCGCCGCGCCGTCCCCTCGTCTGCAGCAGGAGGGCCACTCAGGTTTGTGAGGGTTTGGAGTTGTGCGTGTGCATCTACCACTCAGAGTGTGGCGTCTCGTGTCTTCTTCCGCGAGCAGGACTCAGGAAGCGTTGAAGAGTGGGCACTTTGTCAACGTCCTGAGCATCCTGATGCGGCTGCAGCGGATCTGCAACCACCCGGGGCTGGTGGAGCCCCGGCTCCCGGACTCGTCCTATGTGGCGGCGGCCCTGGAGTATCGGTCGGCCTCCCTGACGCTGAAGGCTCTGGAGAGAGAGCTGTGGAAGGTGAGTGAGCACTCAGAAAGCGGCCAGTGTCCCAGGGCTTCTCAGGCACATCATAGATAAAACCATTCTTAGAAATGGATTTCCAGCAAACTGTTGTCCCGCATTTGGAGTTGCCTGGCACTTGGCACTGTCTGGCAACGTTTGGGTCACCTCTCCCACCTCTGGAAACCCTGCTGGCAGGAGACAGGCTCGAGGTGCGGCAGGATGCAGAGGGAGGATCTTCGCGAGAAGCAGCCTAGGTGCGCACCTGCGTAGAGTAGAGCTCTGCTGAGGGCTGTAGCGACGCCTGTTCACTGGCACAGAGAGGCGTCGCAGGGGGCGCTTCCGTGTCCATGTCCGTGTCCACACGTGCTCTGTGGAGTCGGTGGGTGTGGTGGCCAGGCACTGTGGACCCCGAGTGCACGGCGTGGCTCCCCGCCCCCGCCATGCACCTGCCGGGTGGGTCTGGGCAAGGTTGCTCCTCTGGGCAGACGAGTTTCCTGCTCTGTAAAATGTGGGTACCCGTGCGCTGCTGTGGCTGTGTGTTACACAGCTGCGTCCCAGAAAGAACCTCGGATAGTAACTGGCGCCTGGGAGCTCGGGGCATGCTGTTTTTTTGTTGTTTTCTTTCATTTTTCAGAAAATATTTTTACTGAGTTAAAGAAAAACTGAGCCATGTGGAAATAAAGATGAACTAGAGGCAGATACCCCAAGGTGTCAGAGGAGAGATGTCACGTGTTAGTGTGTAGTAGTTTTATAGTGTGCCTTTATTTTGAAACAGCATTATTGAGGTAATTCACGTACCATAAAACTCACCTTTCTACACCGTACAACTGGTTGGTTTTATTATAGTCACAGAGTCGGGTAGCCCTCACCACTAACTCGAGAACATTTCATTATCCCAAAAAGAAACCCCATGTGCATTAGCAGTCACTCCCCACACTATGTCCCCGGCCTCTGGCAGATAGTAATCTTTCTGTCTGTGTGGATTAGCTGCTTCTGGACTTTCATATAAATGCAGTCCCATGACACGTGGCCTTTTGTGTCTGGTTTTTCACTTCGCGTAATATTTTCAAGGTTCATTTAAGCTGTAGCATCTGTCAGGAATTTCATTCCTTTTGAAAGCTGAATATTCTGCCATGTGGATAGAACACTTTGTTCCTTCTTCAGTTGATAGTCACCTGGGTGGTTTCCACTCTCTGACTGTTAGAAATAATGTTGCTGTGAACATTTGTGTATGCAGCTTTGTGTGGACGCAGGTTGTCGTTACTCTCGGGTGTGTACCTGGGGTGGGACAGCCGGGCCACGTGGCCCCTCCGTGTTTAACCATTTGAGGACCTGCCCGGCTGTGCTCCCCAGAGGCTGCGCCAATTTGCCCCCCCACCAGGGGCTGCGGAGGTTTCCCTTCCTCCACACCCTTGCCTTTCTGGTGTCGTGAGGCTGCGCTTTCATTATTTAAAGTCCTAAGAGAAGCACAGGTGAGCGGTGCCGGGGAGGAGGATGTGTGCTCGGGGGCCGCGGCCACGTGTCTTCTCCACTGTTCTCTGCCACGGGCGTCCATGACCAGCCCAGGCCTGTGCCTGTGCTGCAGCTCGCTCCCTCCCGCCCTGTGTCCCCGTGTGTCACTGAGACCTGAGGCAGCTGCCTCCCTCGTCTCTGCAGCCAGCCTCGCAGGGGTCACAGATGGGAGGTGCGGCGTCATGCCCACACTGACCCGTACGCAGGCTTCTCCCTGATTCTCGGAGAAGCCCTTCCTCTCCCCGCCACGCAGACCGGACACTTCCTGGACTCTGCGCTCCCTCTTCTGTTAAGTCCAGTGTGTCTCTCGGTGCTGCCTGCTCCGGCTCCCTGACCCTGGGAGGGCCAGGCGCCACTGTTCCTGCTGTGGAGAGCGGGGAACGGGCCCGCGGGGCTTGGGTCTGCCCTCGCAAGAGCTGAGAGGTGGTCAGGAACACCCCTCGGGGAGGACGCCTGCTTCGGGGCCTGGCGCTCCTGTTGAAATGGGTTTTCATTCTCAGTCAAGTGCTTTTTCTACCACCTCATGTAGTAAGATTTTTTTTTTCTCTTTCTACTTAGGAAACGGATCTTTCCGTGTTTGATCTGATCGGGTTAGAAAATAAAATCACTCGCCATGAGGCAGAATTGCTGTCTAGGAAAAAGGTCACGCGCAAACTGCTGGAGGAGATCTCCACCTCACCACCCCCGTCAGCCCGGCCGGCGGCAGTGAAGCTGAAGGCCAGCAGGTGTGTGATGGGGCCAGAAGCAGCGGGTGGCTCCTAGTGACCTGGGGTTAGGGCCCTGCCGACCTTGGGCTCTGTGTGGTGAAGAGAAAGGCTGTCAGTCTGAGCTGGGCGTCTGCTTCTCCTGGGAATTTCCCCGACGTCCTGCTGGTGGGAGGTCGCTGGCTGGGGCCACTCACCTGCCCAGAAGAACGGCCCTTCTTGTGCCTCTCGAAGCCAGCTAGGGGATTCGCGGGGGCTTCAGGGATGAATCTAATCTGGTGCCTGCTGTGGTGGCGGGGTGGTGGCGAGGGTAGGCAGAGGGCTCCATCTCAGACAACAGTGATGTCACTTCCCTCGAGCGACATCTAAGTCACGTCTGAAGTGGTGCTCTTGCAGGTGACATGAGGCCAGTGAGGGAGGGCAGACATGTTAGGTGAAGTCAAAGTATAAATGATTTAAGACAGGCTAAATCCAACAATTGGAAATATGTGACATCCTAGGCTTGGGTTAAAAAGGAAAGAAAGGAAAGAGAAAATGGGTGTTTTAGAGAGAGAGACTAGCCCTGTGCTTGCTGCTGTGTCTGTCCTTGGCCACCTTGGGGACTGTGAGCCACTCACCCCTCCTCACCAGCGGGCTGCTCCTCAGAGAGCCTGCAGCACTTAGTTAAATAAACAGATGGCATCCACTCCACTTGGTGCCAGTCTGGCTTCATTTAACACATTAACTCCTGTATGAGTTGTATTTAACTCTCACTAGTTTTGAGCCTGGGGGCTTGTGAAGCGTATGTAACTCACACGTCTCTTTACCTTGGGAGCCTTGGGAGCCGCGTGAACTGTTTTTCAAGTTGCATATAACTCACACACAGAAAACTAAAAAACAACAATTTTCCGTTAGAGATGATCATTTTGTTTTCTATTTTCATAATAGCACACCATGGCCCCAAGGGAGAATTTTTTTCTAGTTGTCAGTCAGGGTGTTAATGGCTTTCCATGGCCGTCTCTGCCTGTGACTTTGTACAGGTGTTTCGAAAACTGCCATTGCAGTTGTCCAGGTCACCGAGCATGTTCCATGTCCATCACCTGAACTGCCATGTGGTCACATGGTTTTGTGTGTTGACTTTTCTCCCCACTTCACTTTTACTCGGCACGAGTGTATCATAGACTTATGTGCTACGTGTGTTGTTTCTAATCCACATGGATGTGAACTTAAAAACGAGGTGACGTTCATCGACGTGTCACCGAGAGGCAGGGTGGCTGCACCACTTTGGCATGTGCCGCTCTGGGCAGCCACAGCCCTGGGCTCGCGGTGAGCCGTGTAGAGCAGCGTGCAGCACTCTTTCCCCGCCCTCTTTGTTAAGCTGCACTCTGGGAGCCGCTAGCTGGCCTGGTGGGAAGTGGTCCTGTCTCCCGGCCTCCCTCTCGGCGGCCTGGTGATGCTTTGTGTCTTCTCACCTGGACCGGCGGGCATCTAGGTTGTTCCAGCCTGTGCAGTATGGCCAGAAGCCCGAGGGCCGCACCGTGGCTTTCCCCAGCACCCACCCGCCGCGGACGGTGGCCACCACCTCGGCCACTGCTGCTCCACAGGGCCAGCTTCGAGGACGGCCACCTGTTGCCACGTTCTCTGCAAATCCGGAGGCAAAAGGTAGACTTCACGTCACTGTCTACTCTCAATGCTACCAAAGGTTTTTGTGGAAATAGTTCATGATGCTTTCCTCTTGCCCCTCCGGACGTTGTAATCATGCCTCTTGAGTGGGAACGGAAACCTCCCCTGGCTCTCTGAATATGCCATGTGTTGCTCTTGATGAGTTTTAGACTTTTTTTCTTAAAATGGATTTTTCCCCCATGCAAGAAATTTCATTCTTAGTTGAGTAATTGTTGATCTTATGATGACGTGTACACCTTAGTAGAACATTTTCTTTTACATACATAGGTACATGTATATCAAAGTCATTTGAAACTTTTGCTGCTGTTGTAGGTTTTTTGTTTTTTGTTTTTTAAGAGATGGGGTCTCGCTGTATTGCCCAGGCTGGTCTTGAACTCCTGGCCTCAAGCGATCCACCCACCTCCGCCTTTGCCTCCGAGTAGCTGGGACTACAGGTGTGTGTCACCGTGCCCGGCTTGTTTAGGAAACTTCTGAGAAAGTCTATTCTTGTTAGATTTTGTGCCGTCATTTCAACGGAACTTGATTCCTTTGAATGAAGGGTAGGTAACTTGGCAGAAGAGGTAATGAGATAGTTAAAAATAGCATCCACCGTCTGGTCAAAGGGGCCTCCACATCGTGTTCCTGTGGTTTTTCGAGAGAGAGATAAAGTTCAGAACTGCATTGTTGCAAGAGTTCTTTGTAAAGATAAGAATGGAAACCCTATTTATGCTTTTTTTGTGTGTTTGGGAAGTAGTTTCTAATTAATATTAATGCTCGATTGGGCAGACTTAGAATACTTTTCTGTTTACTCTGAAATATGCCGTGTAGTATACTGATTTGCTCCAAGAGAAAATGATTAACAGTAGGTATAAAGTTATATTTTTCTTACTCCGTAGACTATATCGGCCCCTTCCTTTTTTCTCCCACAAAGAGAGGGCTTCTTTTTGAGAGATAGTATGAAATAGTGTTTATTTTATTTCTTTAAAATTCGGGTTTAAAATATTGCATTTTGTTAAGAACCTCTAACGGCTTTGCACAAACCAACCTTATCGATTGCAGTGGCAGCAGCCCCGTTTCAGACCTCTCAGGCTTCCACCAGTGCTCCAAGACACCAGCCCGCCGCGACCTTCGGCACAGCCGCTAGCCCAGCCCATCCTGCGAAACTGCGGGCTCAGACCGCCGCACTGGCCTCGGCCCCAGGCCCGCCCCTGCCCCCGCCCCCGGCCCCCTCGCGCGTGGCCGGGCAGAGCCCCTCGCACGCGGCCGGGCAGAGCGCGCTGCCTCAGAGGCTGGTGCTCACCTCGCAGGCCCAGGCCCGCTTGCCCAGTAAGTGGCCTCGCCTTTCCAGGTCTCCGCCGTCTCTGCCCCAGAGGGGTGTGCGGAGAACACGGGGTTGCGTGAAGCGCCTTGCTGTCCACTCCCTTGTCTCTCCCCATCCCGCGCCCTCATGCTGCCTGGTCCTGCCGTGCTGTCCGGCGGGGAGGGGCCTCTCCAGAGGCCAGCAGCAGGGCCGGGCCCCTGCTTTCTGTTCTCTCTCCTGATCCCTCGTCCCACTCTGCTTTCCTGCTGCGTTCACTGCACTGCTCGGGGTGCTGGCATAGCACTGGACCTTGTGTCAGCCGAGGTCCGTTCCGTCACCCACACGGGCCCACTCTGGGGTGACAGGGTGACAGGGACTGCTTCCAGAAAGGTGACCTCCTTGCCAGCTGTGGGAACGAGCTATAGGTTTCTAGAAACCACTAGTTCTTTTTAGTGTCTCACTGATTACCACGTTTAAACTTGGAATAAATAATTGTTCAGCCATATATTTTGTAATAATTTAGTGACTGAAAAAAAATCACATTATTAATTTTTTTTAATGTAGACTTCTTACTGCGGCCAGTAGGATTAGTGTGTTTTCAAATTCTGCACGGACCCTATTCATTCTGTTGTGGAAATTATCCTAACTTAAATTATTATGGGTTATATCATTTCTCAAATGCCACCTCAACTATTTTACTTGTGGACGTAACGAAACCGTGTTGAGGCCTTTCTGGAAAGACGGACACGGGAGCAGTGGTGGAGCAAGGAGACACTGGGTTCCGATGAGTCTTCCCCATCACGAGTCTCTCCTCCTCTGCCCACAGACGGAGAGGGACCGTCCTAGTTCACTGCCCGGAGGGAGAAGCCCTGCGCGTTTTGGGTTTCTGTAGGACTAGACATGGCCTTGCTGGGGAGGAGAGTGGTGCCGGGTGTGCGGGGGGGCCTTGCCTGGGGGCACGAGCCAGCAGGGCCACTGCTCCTGTAGGTCGGCCTCCACCCGTGTGGGGACCAAGGAGGCCCGGCAGGGGAGTGACGTTTCTACGCACACATCTCTGTGTCTCCCGTTTCATTTTCCCTCCTTGTTCACAGTTGTTCTGTGGCAAGATGTCTTTAGTATTTTTCTAGCCTTTTACTAACTATTCTCTTTATGATGTCACTAATAATTCTGGCATGGATTTTCTTGGGAGAAGCATTTAGACTCCCACTGGGTAAAAAAAAACCTTTAAACTTGTTGTGTAATTATATCCTGAAGGTAGTACCTTTTGGAGTTGGATACATGTGACCACATCTGACTTATGCTTGAAAAATGTTTTAGGCAATGTTAAGTTTCATATTTTTTTTTACAGTAAATGTTATAGATTGAATCCTACCATCTAATTCAAGTTAGTATGAAACTTTATATCTTAAAGCTTTATTCATGTATGTGATTTATTTATGGATGTAGGTAAATACATGCCTAGATTTTGAAAGAGTTATGAATGTAATCGAAGCTAGTTCTACAAAATCCTGTTTTCCTCTGTGAGCTAAATTGGACATGTACTTTTTCAAATTTTAAAAGTTCTTTAAAGGGACAGGTTGAGATGCAGATTTCCAAGTGTATCACAAATAGACTTTTGCTGCTTTCAATGATGGCTTTGTATTGTTTGGTGAGAAAACTAAAGTGCTCTTTAGTAGTTTGGTTAATGATATCAGTGTCTGATATCTAAAATCACTACCAGTTATGGTTAAATAAAGTTAACCATTAAAGTCTGATATTTTCTTTTCTCTTTTTTATTAAGATAATTATTTCCTTAAAGTGATAGAAAGCACAACCGCATAAGTGCTTCTGTAACACTCAGTTTACTGTAGTTGGTCATCACATATAACAAATCACCATCATTGTGACAATCCCAAACTTACCCCAAAATGGTGTTAGTTCACCTTTTCCCCTACCTTTCCACAGGTGGAGAGGTCGTGAAAATAGCTCAGCTGGCGTCCATCGCGGGCCCACAGAGCCGAGTGGCCCAGCCAGAGACGCCGGTGACGCTGCAGTTCCAGGGGAGCAAGTTCACGCTGTCGCACAGCCAGCTCCGGCAGCTCACGGCCGGCCAGCCGCTGCAGCTGCAAGGTAAGGGCGGGGCTCACGCTGCCGCCGGCAGTGACAGGAGAAGCCTGAGCGCCGTCCCTGTGCCCTGTCCCGCCGCACTGGGCGGTGCCGGCAGGTTATCTGGCCTCTTTGCAGCTTCAGGTTCTTCACTTCCAAGTGCACTGCTGAGTCTCACCTCACCGGGATTTAGAGGACCAGTGAGGTGACATCTGTAAGCCACCTGGCTGCCTGCTACTTGATACATACATAGTAAACCATACTCTTTTTTTTTTTTTTTTTAACAGTATCTGCCCTTTGAAAAGAGTTTCCTGTTTTGTACATCAAAATAGAAATACTTGCTGCTTATTGTCCAGGGGTAGTGTGGCTCACGCCTGTAATCCTGTCACTTTAGGAGCCCAAGGTGGGAGGATCACTTGAGCCTAGGAGTTTGAGACCAGCCTGGGCAACATAGTGAGACCCGTCTCTACAAAAAAGAGAAAAATCAGCCAGGTGTGGTGGTGCACACCTGTAGTCCCAGCTACTCGGGAGGCTGAGGCAGAAGGATCACTTGAGCCCAGGAGTTTGAGGCTGCAGTGAGCTGTGATCACACCACTACACTCCAGCCTGAGTGACAGAGTGAGACCTTGTCTCAAAAATACATAATAAATAAATGAATGTTGCTGTCTAATACAAATGTGAGATGAATTGTCATAAAAATGCCAAAGTAGTAGCGATTTATGTATGAGAAATTATTTCTTTTTACATATAGAATTTTTAATTTCAACTCCCAGACAGAAACCTTTCAGACCTTTGGCAAATAGCGATGTGTTTATCTAGTAACTGCTTTTTAAAAAAAATGAGGGAATGGAACTTGAGTGACATCTTAAAATTAATGTTAAATAGCTACATGGCAACAATGTAGCCCTTTTAGTTTCTCTCAGTGGTAGATAATCGTTTGCTTCCCATCCTTCAGGTTAGAATATAAAAGTAGGGTCCACGGCAGCCTCGGTTGGCCCTCTTCCCCCGCAGCTTCCTCACGAGTTGGGGCCGTGGCTCTTGTCAGGGTGGAAGGCTCTGTTGTCCCCCAGCCTGGGGAGTGCTCCTGGAGAGGCCCCGCAAGGCCTGCAGCGGAGAAACTGTTGAATTTGGTTTAATTCTGTGTTTCTCCAGTGCCTTGGACCACAGAGGCAGGGCAGGGCGTAAGCACCTCTGGGAGGCATTCCTCAGAGTGAAAGAAGCCGGAAAGATTGAGTCGCACAGAAGATTCAAAGTGGCAAGCTCCTTACGGAGTGGCAGTAAATCCACAGGCGTTGGGGCTCATACCGGTGTTTTGGGGTATTCTTCGTCCCACGTGGCAACAGTTGGAAGTTTCCACGTTCTGGGGTCTGGGCACAGGGACGTCCCTGTGACTGGCACGGCGCCTGGAACAGCAGGGCCTTGCTCACGGCGCCTTCGGGAGGGACTGTAAGGGGAAGACGAGCCTTTTCTTGTCATTAAGGAAAACAGGCTTTGTCCCTTAGCTGGTTCATTCGCTGTGGGTGACATGTTCTCATATTTCTCAAAGTAACTGAACTTTGCCTTGACTTGTTTGCGTAGACTTGATGTTGGGTTTTCAGTTCACCGCCTTGTTGATCTTGGCGCACGTGGAAGTGACGCGGTGCGTGGCTGCGGCACGCGTGCCTGCGGCTGACGCGCCTGCGGACCTGTGCTTGCAGGCAGCGTCCTCCAGATCGTGTCCGCCCCCGGGCAGCCCTACCTGCGAGCCCCCGGCCCCGTGGTGATGCAGACCGTGCCGCAGGCGGGTGCTGTGCACGGCACCCTGGGAAGCAAGCCCCCCGCCGGCAGCCCCAGCCCTGCACCCCTGACCCCACAAGGTAGGGTGCTCTCGGCAGCAGGAGTCTCAGCTTGCAAGCTTCTTTCTGACCTTCTTTCCCTTCTAAGGCGCCTGGAAGGCGTCTGTGTGTCGACTGCTGTGCCTCAGGACGTCAGAGTCTAGTTTGTGGCTGTCTCTGGTCTCCAGTGTGTACCATGGCGTCAGTGGATTGATTTTCTTTCCCTTGTGCTTTCATAGGCGTTGGTTGGATACAGCCAGCCTCCACTGTCCTTAGGTTTTTGTTTGATTTTGTTCTAACAGGAGACTTGGAGTCATGCCAAATTTTGCATGTTAATGTGTCACAAATGCACTTTGTGAGCTCTGGGTTCCCTGGGAACAGGGCGCCTGTGGCCACTTGTGCCAGATTTGGGCCCTTGTCTGTCCGGCCTGCACGCCTGCCTCCCGGCCCCATGTCCCGTCCCACCACCTGGCGTGCTCTGACCTGGCGTGGCGTATCCTCGGGGACACAAAGACCTGCAGCGGTGAGGTGCACCTCGCTCTGGGACCCTCTGAGCGACCTGGGCACGGTGTCCTGGTCGCTGAGTGGTTTTACCAGCACCAGCCCCACCTCTGTGTTGTCTGTGGGGTGCTGGGTGAGAGCCACGGCGGGCTCTTCAAGGGCACGTTGGAGGAGCTGTGGGGCTGGCGGGTGGGGACGTCACCCAGCGGCTGTCCTGCATCCCAGCACTGCCACTAGCTCCACTTGCCAGGTCTTTCCCACACCCTCAGAACCAAAACAGCTCACCTTGCTTTCTTGGTGATTCCAGAACCTTCTGTACCCCTCAGAGGTCAATAAGTCCCTGCTCTGTGGAGCCCCTTCTCTGAGCTCCAGAGGCACCAGCTGGAGGCCTGGACCCTGAAGGCCTGGCGCCCTCCCAGCTGCTAGGTTCTGGTGGCCTCAGCTCTCCTCTTTGCCACCGAGGGGCCTCCCACTCCATGCCCCCGCAATCCTCAGGTACCTCTCTGACGCCTTCTTCATATAAGAGTCTGTCCGGCCAAGTGGCTGGCCCTGGCTGATAGAGGGAGTGTCAGGAGCAGCCCAGGGAACAGATCCTAGATGGGCGCTGGGTGGTTCTGTCATGGTCTTGAGGGCTGTGCAGGCTCCTTGCCAGTGGGCAGGGGTGCTCGTGGCTGGCGGGAGCAGCCCAGTCGTCAGGGTGTCACCTGGGTGGGTTATGAAAGCGTGTCAGTGGCGGTGGAGTGCCCAGGCTGGGTGGCTGCTGCATGGACGTTGACGGCAGCGAGGACGACCACAGGTGTGAGGCGTCATGGGCTCCCGAGTGCACTGGAGCCTTGCCGAGGAAATGGTGAGCCCAGGGCTCCCGGCCCAGCTCAGGTCGTAGCCAGAGAATCAGAGGCTTCACTGGCAGATCTACGTAGCATAACACATTCTGCGAGTGTGCCAGTGCAGGGTGAGGTCTCGGGAGCCGACTAACAGAAGATGACTTTGCAGAGATCATGCTAGATCCACTAGGCTGAGGTTCCATAGAATGGGCCGGTAGCAGACTAGATCCTGTGGACTTTTGGCTTCCTTTTCATCTCTTTACTTTTGCGTTTATAGTTGGTGTTCCGGGCAGAGTGGCAGTTAATGCCTTGGCTGTAGGGGAACCTGGAATGGCTTCCAAACCGGCCTCTCCCATTGGGGGACCAACTCAGGTAAGGTACCTGAACCTGGAAATGCGTGTTGCTGGATCAGCCCTGTTAGTTACCCTTAGGTTGTTTCCCAGAAGCTGCTCGTTGTGTTTGGTTGTGTATTTAAAGGCTTCTGTTTCTTATAGAAGTCACACGCTCCTCAAGTTTTGTGACTTCAGAAATACATTTTTTGTCTGAATTATAGAATTTTGATTTTAAAAAGCACACATTTCCGAATAAAAGAAATGAAACTGGGCTTTATGATTGCAAAAATCTTTTCTTGTCTTTTTTATTCTTCTGTAAGTCTTCCTGTGCGTTAGAAATGCTCACTTTGTGTCTTGAGAAACACCTGTCAGGTCGGCAGGGAGCAGAGCGCTCGTTTTCACGGCTCCGTTTCTGCCACTGCTCCCTGTGGGGCAAAGATGACGCGTGTCTCAGTGTGCTCCGTGTACGAGAGCACCAGAGTATTTGGGGGAGACGATGACTGGCCACGCTGCTGCTCACGTAACCGCTTTCCACTGCTGTTTTTGGTACAGGAGGAAAAGACCCGACTTCTGAAAGAGCGGCTGGATCAGATTTATCTCGTCAACGAGCGGCGCTGCTCCCGCACGCCAGTCTACGGCAGAGATCTGTTAGGGCTTTGTTCCCTGCCTGGCAGAGGAGAGACCTCTTGGCTGGGCTCTGTTGACAGCGGTCTCGGCTCCAGGCCAGCGAGCTCTTGTGCGGCGGCCTCCAGGAGGAGGGGCGAGCTGGGGCCGCTGCTGAGTCAGTGTTGGGAGACCCTCCAGGATGTCGTCCGCAGGTGAGTCCGCCTGTGCAGACGGAGGGCTCAGCCTCCCCATTCCCTTCCTGTGCTGCACCCAGCAGCTTGCCTTGTTGTCTTGAGGATGTTCATCTTAATCCCGTAAGCTGCTCCCAAGTCTCCCTTAGAAGTCTGGTGTTGTGAAATGCTGTTCAGGGTCCTCAGCTTTGGGCTCAGGTGGTCTTGCTGTCTGGGCACAGCCTCTGGATGGACTGGCCGCCTCGCTGTGAGTGCAGTTCTACGTGCGGATAACGTTAGCGCATGCCGACAATTGTCTCCATCCTACTCTTTCAAAAGAATATTTTGTTAAAATAACCACGAGTGATTGAATGCTGCGTGAGGAGAAATGTGTGCAGGAGTTGAACTCAGAATACGCTTTAGTAGAGGAGAAATGTCTCCGCGGCTGAGCCTGCACTCACCCCATGGAGAGTGCTGGCCTGTTTGCAGTTTCACACGGCCTGGCCTGTGCCCTCCCCTCGTCTGCGAGGGCCATGCTCCTCACAGTCACTCCTTTGCAGAGGAGGCCCGGCTGCTCCCTGTACCATCTCGGGGCTGAGCTCTCAGGACCCACTTGCTTCAGGGCTTTTAGATCAGGGACAGAGTCAGCCTGGGAGAAAAAGAGACTGGGAGTGTTTCTCCAACTACCCCGACGTGTGTGGTCAAGTCAGTGCCTCGTGTGCTCCTGGACGTGCTTTCCTTTCAAATGCTCCTTCTTTGGACATCTGGGTGACCCTCTTAGTTGGAGGACAGTTGGGAGCCAGGTGTAGCTGACATCTGTGGGAGGGCTCTTCTGGTGCAGGGGCCTCTGGGACTGCCAGGTGGGTGCTGGGCTAGCTGTGAGGCCTGCACCTGTCCTTGGCGTCCTGCTCTCTGCGGCTTCCTTCATCTGTGTCTGGCCCCACACTGGTGGCACAGTGGCTGTGGCAGTTCTGGGGTTCACGTCCAGGAGACAGCATGCCTCTGTCCCCAGATGCCCAGCCACAGACACGAGCTTCAAGTGGAAGCTGGTGAAGCAGTCTGTTTCAGAAACGGTCCTGTGGCCTGGGGCGTGCCCCACACTGACTACGTAGACCTGGACCATCTGAATCAGTCACTGGGTGGCCGTCATCCGCCAGGACTGCTTAGGATGATGCCCTGTGGGGTCTCCGCCCCCAGGGTCGCTGTGAAGGATGATGCGTGCCAACAGCCGTGGTGACTAGGGTCAGACCTGCTGCCCCTGCGACCTGGATGGTCAGAGGGGTCTGCCCTCCCCCTCTGCGGCCTCCAGCATCTGTAGAGGTGCCGAGTGCCCCGCAGTGACTGAGGTGCTTTCTGCTCCCCAGGGTGGCCTGTGTGATTCCTCCAGTGGTGGCAGCGCCCCCATCCCTGTGGGTGGCGAGGCCACCCCCGCCGTACAGCCGCAGGATGAGGGTCTTCAGGCAGTGCCTGGAGGAGCACGCCGCCCCCTGCGTCCAGCAGCTGCGACAGGCGACTGCGCTGCGCTCGCTGCGGTTCCCTGAGCTGAGGCTGGTGCAGTTTGACTCAGGTATGAGAGCGGGTCCTGCTGGCTCGGTTCCTTGTGCGAGCCCGGCTCGCTTTAGGGTGTGAGACACTCTTGATATTGTTCATTCCTAGGAAAACTGGAGGCTTTAGCTATCTTGCTTCAGAAGTTGAAATCTGAAGGACGCCGGGTGCTGATTTTGTCACAGATGGTTCTTATGTTGGACATTTTAGAAATGTTCTTGAACTTCCATTTTCTCACCTATGTAAGAATTGATGAAAACGCCAACAGTGAACAACGGCAGGTGAGAAATAAGTTGCTTACCTTATTATCACTTAAGAATCAGTTGCATTAAATTCAATCATCCATTTTTAACCTGATTTCTAATTGCTATGTAAATTCAGTGATCTCATGACCCTCTAAATGAAAGGGGAGAACTTACCGAGTCTCGAACTCATGAGTCTCACTCCACCCTCAGCTGCGCCGTTAGGTGAGCTCATGGCCATCAGGGCTTGGGTGAGCGCCAGTCACCTCGATGCAGGACTGGGACCCTCGGGAGGTGGCTGGGAAGACTTGAGGACTGTCCAGACTAATGTGTAGTTGAGGAAATGCAAGTTAGTGTGCCGTTTTTTACTTATCAGATTTGCTAAGGGTATTTTGATTCCTTTGGGCACAGTGAGTCAGACGCATACGATGCTGTCGGTGGGAGCGTGGAGAGCAACCTGTGGTGTGGGTTGTGAGCCTTGGAAATGACACGAACAACCTAGCAGTTCTGTATGTAGGACCCTGCTTATGCAGGAATAGCAACGGCACACCACTCACAGATCTGTGTACGTGGTCGTTGGCTGCAGACATGTTTATGATAACCCACAGTCGGGCAAAGCAAACATTCAGTGGTGGAAGAATGTGTGAGTTAGGGATTGTCTAATTCCTAGACAACGCCTGGGCAGCGTTGTGAGCAAAACCCGATTCCTGGCATTGCTGGACTTCCTGGTGGTGCACCAGTAAGTCACTGTCAGCAGCACCGCAGAACCAGTCTCGGGACTGTGCAGGGTGCTCCCCAGTGCTGACGACAAGATGCCGCACTGCGGCTCGTGTTCACATTCCCCAGCACAGGCAGAATTTCCACACACGTGTGTGTGCACACTGAGAAGGCTGGAAAGAAATACACCAAAGTGCCAAGTAGCACGTTTTCTTGGTAATAGTGTAACAAACTATGCAGAGAATTTTTTGAATGCAGAGAGTGGGTCAACTCTTAGGTTCTGTTTGTGCAGATGCGATTACAGAAGATAAGAACCATTCAAGTCAAGCCCTTTCCCTTTGTGGTCCCCGTGAGGTTAGCGGGTCTCTCCGGGGCCGTGTCCTGCTTCCTCAGCCTTACTCTGGGGGCTTTTGTGCCGTAAAGTGCCCTGGCATTGCCTGAGGATAGACAAGGAAGCACACGTCCCTCCCCAGCAAGACTCCGCTTTCTTTTGGGGCCTGCAGGTGGAGCTGACAGTAGATGTAAAGTGGGATCCCGCGTCCCCTTTCGTGACTGGTGCTGTGCGAGTGAGCAGGGGCAGGGGTGGTGGGCGGTGGGTGAGAGCTGAGGCGGACGTGCGGAAGAGCCGGAGTGAACAGCTGAAACATGGGCGTAACTTTATCACCTACCTCACGTCACGTGAAACACAAACAGTTTCACTGTGGAATAATTTCCTATTGATAAATGCTAGAACGTGTCCACGGTTTCCTAGCACTTTGGGGAATACTGACTCGAGTGTGTGGTGTTGTCTCAGGAACTGATGAGGAGCTTCAACAGGGACAGGCGGATCTTCTGCGCCATCCTCTCCACTCACAGCCGCGCCACAGGCATCAGCCTGGTGGAGGCAGACACGGTCGTGTTCTATGACAACGACCTGAACCCAGTGATGGATGCCAAAGCCCAGGAGTGGTGCGATCGCATCGGGCGGTGCAAGGACATCCACATATACAGGTGACGGGCGCACCCAGGAGGCAGCGCTGGGGCGCGTGAACGGGAGGCTTTGCGGGAGGTGTTGGTACCAAAGACACTAGTGCAGAAATGGAAGGTAGAACTAAAAATAATGTACTGCAATTCGATTTTAGAAGTTTCTGCTGTGTCTTGTTTTTCCTTCAGACAAGTTTATATTCCTGCTGTTTTGTCTGTATTTATGCTTAACATTTGCTTGAAATTGCGACGAGGCATCTTGCTGGTTTTTTTCTCGGTATTTTCAGGTTGTACCTCCTCTAGCGTATTTAAACCTTAAAAGGACAATTTATATTTCAGGTTGTTTTAACTATTATGAAATGTAAATTATCTGTTAGTAAAGCAGCTATTGAAAGAATTTAAGGTTGTTACTGATAACTTTTAAGCATAAAAATTATAATTGTGTCAAAACATGTCCCTGGAGAGAATGGAGAAAGGGCCAGTATATGTTTATAAATTTCTAAAAGTGTGTATTGTTAAGTGTAATAACATTGGGTTTAGATTTTCTTGCTTGTTTCTGCCTGGTTGTGTGGAGCATGGGCCACACTCATCACGTATGACTGGAGTCGGCACCCAGGTGGGAGCTGTCACAGCGGGAGCTCTCACAGCACTGGCCGAGCCGGGCCCGAAACACCCAGTCCGTGCTCCTGGGTTTCCCAACAGGACAGGTGATGTCATAGTAATCCAAATGCATATTTAAGTAGCTTTATTATCATTTCTCCGTCAATGCACTGCGTGTCCGCTGAGAAAGAGAGAGAGGAGCAGGGTGTAAAGGAAAGAAGGACCCCACAGTGACAGCAGCTGGTAACAGCCGGTGTTCGTCTTCCCACGTTTCTCTGGTTCTTCCAGAAGCTCTCACTGTCAGTCCTATTTTGTAATTCCTTGTTCTTTCAGTAGAACATTGCGAGTGTGGTGAAGAGCGCAGGAATGATTGTGGTGATGAATGTGAATTTGGGATGTCGTTTATATGGAAGGAGAAAGGTTTCCTTGTGTAATCCCTTCCTTCTTGTTGGCCCTTGAGCAATTACTAGCCAGAGATTGGGAAACTGTTTTATTCTCAGTAGCCACAAACCCTCTGAAATACTCGGGACTGGCTTTAGCAGTGAAGGAGCAGGGTGCCCCTGCGGTGGAGGGTGCGACTGTATTGAAGGATGGAAGATGAGATGGGGCAAGTAGAAGACCTGCTGCCTCTTAGGTGGGAGACAGTGCGTGACAATGACGTTCCTCCACAGTAATATTGAAATTTAACTTCACTTTAATGAAAACCCTGATCACGGGTGTGTGCTACACACACAGTTGGGTAAAATGATGTTCGAGTGTATTTGGAGTGACAACCGTCCTGGTAACGAGCACAGTGGGAGGGAGCCCGGCCCTGTGCGCGTGGGGCAGAGCTCACGGCCTTTCCCGAGAACCGTGGCGCAGACGGACGGTCCAGGGGATGGAGGGCCCAGCACGGAGGAGAATTTAGCATGTTATTACGCAAAGGTCGAATTTCACTGTAGTCAGAGGTGGTCATGTAATGAATATTACCGCACACTGTGCTCTCCGTGCCAAGGGTGGGGCTGGAGCTCTGGTCCCCACTCGTGACGTGGCGCAGCCCAGATGGATGAAGGACTTAATGCAAACGGTAAAGCAGCGCTCTTAGAACAGTCTCTAAGAGACAGTCGATGTAGCCTAGAGCTCGAGGGATCACTTTGACCAAACGGAGGACTCAGAAGTAAGGGAAGACAGACATATCTGACATGGTAAAATAAGAATTTAAGTACTGCAGCAAGATACTGTGAGCAAAGTAATAGGTAAGTGATCGGGAAAATCATTTGCAGTTCTCATGACAAATAAAGGGTTGAATAACTCATAAATTGAGAAGAAAGATAAAAGACTCCATTATTTTAAAAAGGGGAGGCCAGGAACCTGTGAATATGAACAGTCCATTCCAGGTGGCCAGAAAGCAGGAGGAGATGCTCAGCTCACTGGTGGGCAGAAGGACGTGCAGGTTTAGCGTAGGATGAATGGAGTGTTCCTTCACTCACCAGGCAGCTGAGGCCCTAGAAGGGACGCACATGCTTGGACTGGCTCCACTAAAACGCTTCCTCCGTTAAAGGGGCGTGGGGATTGCTTCAGCCTTTCTTGAAAGTGGTTTGCCAGGCTCTGTGGAAATTAGTTTGACACATGTCCTTTGTCCTCAACATGCCCATGTCAAGGGATCTGCCCTGGGCTCTAGGGGTGCTTCTTGTCACATGGCACAAAGCAGGGACCAGGGAGTGCCGGTCACCCCTGGGTGCTGAGCAGCCAGCAGGAAAGCGAGTTCATCTGGACGGATCCTGTCACTCAGTGTGGAGTGAGGAGGCCGGAGTGCAGAGGCACGTGTGGTGAGGCGAGTGTGCCCTGCGTGAGAGTGCGTGTGCGCAGGGAGGGTGTGCGCCCCGGGGAGTGGACGTTGACGCCGCTGCTTGGGGAAGGCGGCTGGGAGAGGCAAGCGGCCCCTCCCCAGCAGCAGTGGAGATCTGTCTGTTGAAAAAGGTGCCCTTAGACGGTTGCCACCACACGGGCGAGTGCTGTCCTTCTGTTAGGCACGTGCAAGCCGAGGCAGGCGCAAGTGCGGTCACCACCTTTAGTGGCTGTCTTGGGTGATCAGAATCCAGGCAACTTTTCAATTTGTTTTCTTCCTTACACTTTTGTGTAATCAAATCATTCACAGTGAGCACGTGCTAACGTCAAGAAAGAGTAGGCTTTCGTTTGAGCGCCGTGAGAGTGTGCGCGGCGTTGCGCTGCCGTTTGTTAAGTTGTCCGTCCTTTCTTCACGTCACCGTTCCCCTTCAGTGTTGTTGGTTCTTTTGTATACGCCTGGGCTGCTCTCTCTACTTTCTGTCTGTTCCGCATGATCGTCTGTGTCTATTTAGTATTTAGGTTCCTTTTAATTTGAAATTTTCTGGAGAAATTCCGTTTGTTCTCATCTCTGAGAACCTTGCTGTCATGATTGTTGAGCGTGAGTCCTTCGGGAGTTGGCAGTCGGCTGAGCCTGGGGGTGAGGGCTGTGCGTGGGGCCTGTGTGGGGCCTGCGTGGGGCCCGCTTTGCCGCCTGCCCTCAGTCTGGGGAAGGCAGGTGCCTCTGGCCTCTGTCCCGTCATCATCTGGTGGGGTCAGAGCCACGCACAGTCTCAGTTGGGCACCTCCTATGGGCCCGGCAGTATACAGGGGATGAAAAGATGAAAATGTCCATGATTACATGAGAACGAGATGTGTTGTGAGAGGATCTCAACAAGCAGCGGCCAGTGCCTTGGTCAGCTCTGCCTGCTGGGCTCAGGAAGCCTCACGGGAGTCAGATGCTCAGGGTGCATCTGCGAGGACCGCCCGAGTGAGTGCGTCAGGAGCAGGTAGGGAGCAGGACAGGCCGGGTGTGCCTGTGCCTGGGTGTGGTGTCATTGTGTGTCCAGGGACTTATTTCTGTGTCTGTCTTTCTGTGTTTTGTTTGTAGGCTTGTGAGTGGCAATTCCATTGAAGAGAAATTGTTGAAAAATGGAACTAAAGATTTAATCCGAGAAGTCGCTGCTCAGGGGAACGACTACTCCATGGCGTTCCTAACACAGGTAACTCTCTGTTGTTGAGGATTCTGAGGGTGAGGAAGCCCCCCATGAACGGCATCGTGGTGTTCATTGGGGCTAATGTGGAGTGATTAATTCTGGGTACTTGGGTCTCAAGTTCAGGGCAGGTGTAGTGTCTTTGCTACTGGACAGTAATGTGCTTCTTTCTGTCCAGCGAACCATCCAGGAGCTGTTTGAGGTTTATTCTCCCATGGATGACGCCGGCTTCCCAGTGAAAGCCGAGGAGTTTGTGGTGCTTTCTCAGGAGCCTTCTGCCTCGGAGACCATCGCCCCCAAAATCGCAAGGCCTTTCATAGAGGTGAGAGTAAGCCCAGTCACCCTGAAGAGACATCTGACAGGGACCGAACCTGCTTGGGCCCTCATTTGTGCCCCCGTACTGCTGTGCCCCTACCTGGCTCTGCGCATTCCATCGGACTCACCCTTCCCTGACCCGCCAGCCCCTTCCATCCCTGTCTCGGGGACTGTCGACTACGAAAGAAAGTAAAGGAAGCCGTGGGGAGGGGTGTGGGCCTCAAGCCTCTGCTGCCCAGGGTCAGTGTCCGTCACCACTTTCCTGAGCTCTCAGCGAGCTGTGCTCAGTACCCTGCCAGCCTGGGGGCCTTCGCCTCCTGTGGACATCTGACAGCCCCCTTGGTGGCTCCGCCCCCCACCCCCACCCCAGGAGATGGCTTCTCCTCCCTGGATAGAGCAGCCACCAGCCCCTGGAAACGAGGCTCACCAGTGTAGGCAGATCCACAGTAAGTGCCCTGTCCTCGCATCTGCCATGTGGGACCATGGCTGCCCCGGGACTGCGGGTGTAGGACCTGACTGACCCATCTACCGTTGGTGGACGTGATGGAACCATTATTTTGAGTTGTGCCCCTGTGAATATTTTTGCACGTGCCTTTTGGTAAACACGCAGGTGCATTTCTGTTAGGTGCACAGTTGGGGTGGGGTTCCCACATATATGTGACTTTAATAGGTGCTGCTGGCCAGTTTCCCAAAGAGGGTGGACCAGGTGCTCTCCCACCAGCAGCGCGCGAGTGTTGGGTTGCCGTTTGTCCTTGTCCGGAGTTGGAATTGTTGGTCCTTTTCACCTCAGCTGTCTGGGAGGATATGTAATGGCCTCTCGTTGAGGGTTTGGTTTTAATTTTGCTGTTGGCCAGTGAATTTGAGTCCTTCTTTATATGTTTGCTGGCAGTTGGGATACTTATAAAAGAAGTGCCTGCCCAAGTCCTTTTGCAAGTTGTATTTAATTGGGCTGTTTCTTTTTCTCAGTTGCTTGTTGGGGTTCTTTATACATTCTGGATGCAAGGTCTCTGTTGGGCACGTGTAAAATATCTGTCACATGCTGTGGTTTGCCGTTTGTGCCGCTGTCTGTTGATGAGCAGACACTCGTGGTGCTAGCCCTGCGCCAGAGCCCCGGTGCTAAAGTAGAGCTCACTCACCCTGCGGCCGCCGCGCACCCTTCTTTATTTTCTTCTAGATGTTTCGCTGTTTTATTTTTCACATTTAGATGCATAATCTATGTGGAAATTATTTCTGTGTATAGCATGAGGTGGGGTTATATTTTAAACTTTGCAGATTTTGGCAGATCGCTCTGGAAACAGGTTGTACCAGTTTTCAGTACCTTCTAACTAAAAACCGTGTCCCCATCTCAGATGTGAGTGTCTTTTGCCCGCATCGCCCAGTCATTGTCCGATGTGTGCTGTTTTGATACGTGAATAGTGGCTGTCCTTACTTTTTTTTTTTTCCTTTGGGACAGAGTCTCACTCTGTTGCCCAGGCTAGAGTGCCGTGGCATCAGCCTAGCTCACAGCAATCTCCAACTCCTGAGCTCAAGCAATCCTCATGCCTCAGCCTCCCGAGTAGCTGGGACTACAGGCATGCGCTGCCATGCCCGGCTAATTTTTTTCTATAATATATATTTTTAGTTGGCCAATTAATTTATTTCTATTTTAGTAGAGACAGGGTCTCGCTCTTGCTCAGGCTGGTTTCGAACTCCTGACCTTGAGCGATCCTCCCACCTCGGCCTCCCAGAGTGCTAGGATTACAGGCATGAGCCACCACGCACGGCCAGTGGCTGTCTTTACTTTAATTTGCATTTCTTGAACTCTGGTGTAGCTGACCGTCTGTATTTGTTGCCGTCAGTGTTGGTTTCTCCGTGGGCTGGATTCTGGCTGCGGTAGGGCTGTTCCTCTTCTGCTTAGGCCATGGAAAGCAGCCTCCATCTTGTTCTCTGTGGGCCAGAGCCGTGGCTAGTGGTATAAGTGTGACAAGTCAACAGGCCCTTCCTTGTTCTTGGAGTCTGTGGGCTCTGGGGGTCCCATCGGTCCCACGCTTGGTTTGGCACAGCGCACTTGGCTGCGTTGACCCTCAGCAGTGCTGGGGCTTTCTTTCCAAGTTGGTAGTAAGTTTCAGAAGGCCCAGAAGGTTCCTCACGTCGTGTTCTACATCCCCTTAGTGCCTCACCATCTCACACACCCAGGGAGGACCTCCGGGAATACGCCCCGGGGCTCGGTGATGCTCACAGCAGAGGCATCTCTGGTTACTGTGTGGACGGCGGCTCTTCCTCAGAACTCCTTTACTTAAAGAGTATATATCACAGTGACCTAAACACAGAGTTTCTTTAGGCCCTCAAGAGCATCGAGTATCTGGAGGAAGATGCCCAGAAGTCCGTAGAGGAGGCAGTGCCCGGATCCAACACTGGTGTCTTGTCATCAGACGCGGACGGTTGGAGGTGCGAGGAGGAGCCGTCACAGCTGGAGGAGCTCGCCGACTTCATGGAGCAGGTCTGGCGGTGGTTTCCTGTAAAAGTTTGACTCTGCTGTAAAATACTTCTTGTTTACTTAAACCAAGAATAATCACTTCTTTATTCAAATGTTGGTGAGTGGGTGAGTGAAGTATAAGGAACTTAACTTGCTATTAACCCTATTCAAAAAATGTGTTTTTGAAACAGCTTACGCCAATTGAAAAATATGCTTTAAATTACCTGGAATTGTTTCATACTTCCCTTGAGCAAGAAAAAGAGAAAAATAGTGAGGTAAGAGAATCAACTTTTGATTAGTTTAATGTGAAGAATTTCAAAATTTTCTGTGTTAAATTTGATTAGAAGCAAATGTGACTTCGTTAAGTTAAAGAAACAAACATCAAACCCACCAGTATAGAAACTAATTTAATAAGCAAAGAGTCTTAGAAAACCCTGTGTAGGCAACTATGAAGCTTGTTTCTTACCGTGATGTCTTTTTACTTGATTTGAAACAAACTGTGCGGGTGGGTCCGAGGCGGGGTCTCAAGGTGGGAGGGAGGCACCTGCCACGGGGGGTGGGGTTCTATGGTCTCGTCCTCAGCACCTGCGGGGAGAGATGGGCAGGGGTTGCTCTTCCCGTCCTGACGGGCTCCACTGCTCCTTCCGCCAGGGCGCAGTGACGGCTGCCGTGAGGGAGTGGGAGTCCCGGAACCTGGAGAGCCTGCGGGAGCGGGAGGCCCGGCTGTGGCTGGGGCAGGAGGAGGCGGAGCTGCTCACCTACACGCGGGAGGACGCCTACAGCATGGTACCTAGCTGCGCCGTTCTGCCACGTCTGCCTGGTTCGACGTCTGTGCATGTTTGTGAGGGAATGCCCGAGGAGCTTTTACTCCTCATATCAGAAGAACCCAGTTCGTATTCTAAAAGGATGATTTTCTTAATAATTGACACTTTGTCAGAGATTTTCAGTTTGATACTGACTGTTCCCTGAATCGTATTCCCAGGTCTAAAGCATATTTATAAGTCTCACAAACAGTCATGTTGACCAGACTTACTTGGAAGGCTTAAGTGTGAAGATAAATAATGTGTGGCTTTAACACGAAACTGAGGCTTTGTCCAGTGTTAACACCTGCCGTGTTTCCTGCAGGAGTACATCTGTGAAGACGCCAGCGGACACACGGAGGTCATGCCGGTAAGTGCCGCCTCTTGCTCTGTGTGGACGAGTTTGCTTCCCTCAAGCCGCCCATCTGATGGGACTTTCCTTCTCGTGCAGCTCTGGACCCCGCCCACGCCCCCCCAGGATGACAGCGACATCTACATCGACTCGGTCATGTGCCTGACATACGAGGCCAGCCCCATCCCCGAGGCGAAGCTGCCCCCTGTGTACGTGCGCAGGGAGCGCAAGAGGCACAAGACGGACCCCTCAGGTGCGCATCCCCACGCGTGTTGCTGGGCCTGTGCGGGGTCCCCCCACGCTGTCCTCCTGCTGTCTGCTGTGGGGCCCATCGGTCACCTCTGACTCCATGTTCTTGTGTTCTGTTATTTCCCGTGGGGAAACCTTGGTGTTTTCAGTTGTCATTAGTAGTAAGCTCAAGAGAATGGGTTTGTCTTTAGCACATGCTTTCCAAGCCCCCTCCTCCATGTGCCTTCGCCCTCATTCCCTCCAACTCCTGCCTCCCAAAGTGCTGGGCTCCGGGCGTGAGCCGCCGTGCCCAGCCGCGTCCCGTGTCTCTCGCCTGCTCGGGTGGCTTCTCCTCCTTCGCTGTCGCTGAAGGCGGCCTCTCTGTCCAGCTGCAGGCAGGAAGAAGAAACAGCGCCACGGGGAGGCGGTGGTGCCCCCGCGGTCCCTGTTCGATCGCGCAACTCCGGGCATGCTGAAGATCCGTAGGGAAGGGAAGGAGCAGAAGAAGAACATTCTGCTGAAGCAGCAGACACAATTTGCCAAGCCCCTGCCGACGTTCGCCAAGCCGGCAGCCGAGTCTGGCCAGGACAGCCCCGAGTGGCTCATCAGCGAGGACTGGGCCCTGCTGCAGGTAGGCGGGCGCCGTCGTCTGGGCTGAGCGTTCGGATGTGGTCATTTCCTCCCCTTAGCTCGTGCGAGCAGGTTGCTCGATCGCTTTGTGGGGAGTCTGTGGCACGTTGCCCTGTTTGACCCGAAACCTCGCCCTCCAGGCCGTGAAACAGTTGCTCGAGCTGCCGTTGAACCTCACGATCGTGTCCCCTGCTCACACACCTAACTGGGATCTCGTCAGCGACGTCGTTAACTCCTGTAGCCGGATCTACCGCTCTTCCAAACAGTGCCGGAACCGCTACGAGAACGTCATCATCCCGAGAGAGGAGGGGAAGGTGAGCACACTCGCATTTCTCTTCCTGGGCGGACGCAGGCGCACATGACATGGCTGCAGCGCCAGCTCCTCGCTGACCGGGGCGCGGGGCTCGCTCTCCCTGTGTGTCTGCAGCAAGGGTGTCCCGCAGGGCTGTGGAGCGAGGTCACGTGTCTGTCCTGCTCCTGGCACATAACATGAGCAGTGACATGTTTGCCCCAGACTCGCTGGAGTCATGCTCAGTGTCAGCGGCCTCAGCACTGCCTGAGTTAGCGTCGGTGGGAGTTGGATCCACCAGGTGAAGGCTGTCAGCCTGCTCCATGCCACCTGCCACGTGGACTCCAGCACGTTGCAGACCTGTTCTGTTTCTCAGTAAAAGTGGGGAATTTCTCTCTCTTTGGGTACCTTTGAGGCTTATGTGAGATGATGTTCAGAAAGAGTTGGCGCATGTTGGAGAATATCACCAGCAGTCCACGGATGGTTTTGCTGTTACATCTGGTCTTGAAAAGAAGGGCTTGGAAGAGGGCGTTTGTGTTCAGCCGTGGGCGTCTGGCTTTAGGCTTCCGACCCAGTGAGCCCTGTGTCCAGGGCAGTCACCTGTGGGTGTGACTGTCTCACTTCGATGCACTTTTGTCACTTTTATTTCAGAGTAAAAACAACCGTCCTCTCCGCACGAGCCAGATCTATGCCCAGGATGAGAACGCCACGCACACCCAGCTGTACACGAACCACTTCGACCTGATGAAGATGACAGCGGGCAAGAGGAGCCCCCCAATCAAGCCCCTGTACGTGTCCTAAGTCTCGCTTTGCGTCAGTGACAGCAGTGAGCTGTGGGAAACTGGGGTTGGTATGTCTTTAGCATTTCCTTCTGCATTGTATTTTTCTGTGTTCAGTAACTACTCTCTCATTTTCTGTACTGCAGGCTTGGCATGAATCCCTTCCAGAAAAACCCCAAGCATGCCTCTGTGCTGGCAGAAAGGTATTTCCGTCTTCGCAATGCATTTTTTACTATTTGAAATGATTTCGTTTGCATGTTCACTTAAATCCAGTAGCTGAGTGAATTGTGCACACAGCATGTTCCTGGTGCCAGCTCAGACAGTGTAGGGGTGTGTGGGGTGGCCCCTACCCGTGTCCGTGTGGCGGGGCTGTCCCTGCTGGTGCTCTGGCGGGGAGGACGTTCGGGACACGACCGGTGTGCCTGGGCCGCCGCCATCATGCCTGCCTCTCCTTGGGCACATGTTTTATTAGCTGTGCCTTAAAAACACATCAGGTTTAGGGGTACGTGTGCTTGCTTCTTCCCACCAAGGAAGAAGCGGAGAGGAATTGACGGGTGGGTAGAGAAGTGGGTAGACGTGACAGCGTGGATGTCGTGGGGCGCAAACTGAGGAACCTGAATGCTGGTGTGTGGGGTCTGCAGCAAGAGGGAGGGCCTCAGTGCTCTGGGGGTGCCCACAGACGCTTCTCCAGGAAGGGGTGCGCTCGGCCCGAGAGGGAGGGCCTCAGCGCTCTGGGAGTGTCCACAGACGCTTCTCTAGGAAGGGGCATGCTCGGCCCGAGAGGGAGGGCCTCAGTGTAGCTGGGAGCTGAGGTTCTGGGCAGCCAGACCTGCAGGGGCAGAGGCTGGTGGTGCAGCCAGGGCCCTGTGGGCCAAACGGGGGCTCTGCACAGCTGGGTGCTGGTGTTGAGGTCGCTCCTTCCTACAGCGCACGGGCTCACTGAGGAGGGAGGACAGGTCAGTGGCGCCTGTACCTGGGACGTGCTGCTCCAGGTGGCGTAGGGAGGCCTGGGGGAACTTGTCAGGGCATGTCAGGTGACTGTGGGTCTCTACAGGAGGAGTTGGGGTGAAGTCCGATGAGGTAAGCGGGAGAATGCAGCCCTGGGAGTGTAGACCTGGGGGCCCTTAGCTCAGGCCACGTGTCAGGGTTCAATTTGGTTTTTGTGTGTTGGGTTAAGGCAGGAGAAACTCAATCCTGTTTAAATGCTGGTGGGACGGGCCCAGCGGGTGGGGAGAGGAGGGGCTGGGAGGATAGGGAGCGGGGCCTGGGCACAGGGCGCGTGACTAGTGCTGAAGCCTCCTGGAGGGCTGAGGTCAGCCATGAGGTCAGCGGCCCTGGTGGCTGGATGGGGGGTGGCGCTGGCCCGGAAGAGTTTTCAGGACACTGCGCAGAAGAGTTTTCTTGCCCACAGACATTGGGAACTGCATATTCCAGGAACGTGCTTGCTTGGAGGGGCAGGGGAGAGGGGAAGGCATCTGAGGCAGCCTTTTCTCTTTTTCCTGAGGCCTCCTCACTGCAGAGGCCACTAGCCTTCACGCCCTCACCCTTGGGCTGGGGTGGAGCTGTCCCCAGCACCTGGTGCTTTGGAGTTTCTGGAGCATTTCTCCATTGTAGAACATGCCTGTTTATTTTTAACTTCTGCTGTTGTCTTTCAGTGGCATCAACTATGACAAGCCGCTGCCTCCCATTCAGGTCGCATCTCTCCGTGCGGAGCGAATCGCGAAGGAGAAGAAGGTGTGGTGCCTGAGCCCTCGTGCTCATGGGGAGACACACGGCTTTGACTCTGGGAGGGCCCAGGAGGACAGGTGCTGGCTAGACCTGCTCCTCCAGCGGCTTCCCTCCTTCTTGACCCTTCCAGGCCTTGGCTGACCAGCAGAAGGCGCAGCAGCCCGCTGTGGCTCAGCCCTCGTCCCAGCAGCAGCAGCAGCCCCCAGCCCCTCCGCAGCAGCCGCCGCCACCGCTGCCACCGCCGCAGGCCGCAGGCAGCCAGCCACCAGCAGGGCCGCCAGCCGTCCAGCCCCAGCCCCCGCCGCAGCCACAGCCACAGGCCCAGCCGCAGCCGGTGCAGGCCCCGGCGAAGGGGCAGCCTGCGGTGACAACCGTGGGCAGCGCTGCAGTGCTGGTGAGGGACCCCCCACCCCACGCGGTCTCCGACTCCACGAGGAGTCCCTACCACACCTGCACTTGGGTCGCATGCTTTCTGTTGAGACAGTGCTGGTTGACAGTTCAGCACATTTCCAACCTGCAGACCTTCCGCTTTGAGGGAGGAGGAAAAAGGCTCAGTCCTTCCCTTGAGGAAGAGTGTTTCTGTCCAGATGCTGCTGTTTCTCTCTCCGGGGCTGGTGTGGGCTGAGTGGCGTCACCAGGTTTGGGAGGCTGAGGCAGCTCGTCTCGATGGAGGTGGTTGGGAAGTTTGGAATTGCCTGGATTTTGTAAAACACAACTGCGACGCATTCACCTGTTTTATTCCCTACAAACTTACAGAGCAGATCCTGTTTGTGCCATTAGGCAAATGGGCCAGATAAGCCACCTTGTCCTGAAAGGTGTGCTCAGGTGCTCAGTGCAGGCACAGGTCTCAGTGCCTCACTGTCGCAGGAACACGTGGTGCGTTCCTGCTCTGTGTGTGGCTGTGTGTGCCTGGCACAGCGACACTGAATCATTTGTTCAGACTCACACTTGCAGGAAACAGGGAAGCACTCACTTGGCACTGGCATCCAGGTGTGGACATACTTTCCTTACAGAGAGCCACTTCCTCTGTTGGGTTTTTTTTTTTAATTATATTTGTTATAGCGGG
>VBSM01000883.1:77476-97222 GCA_008086735.1 Cheirogaleus medius | reverse complement strand
AGGGGGTGTGGGTCGGGGGACTGTAGGGATGGGGGAGGGGCGCTGAGGTCGGCTTGTGTGGTCAGAGGCTAGATTTGATTCTGAATCAAAACGGGAAGCCTTTGGTGGCGGGGCGAGGAGGTCATGCAGGGGAGAGCTTGACATGAAATTTAAGAGTTTTCTTTTTTAAATAGGCGGGAACCATTAAAACATCAGTCACTGGGACAAGCATACCAACAGGTAAGACGAATACAGAAATGCTGGAATAAGAAATTAGTTTTCCTCGTCCTCGCCTCACTCAGTCTGTCCCCATAGGCACCGTGAGTGGGAACGTGATCGTGAACACCATCGCGGGCGTCCCGGCCGCCACCTTCCAGTCCATCAACAAGCGTCTGGCGTCGCCGGTGGCTCCTGGGTCCTTGACTGTGAGTTGTCCCCACACCGTGACTTTGTATTCTGGGGAAATTGTTATTTCTTTTAAATGTCCCATCGGTGAAAGGAGTGCTAATCTGGTTTGAATTTAGAAAAATAAGTAGCCAGTAATTATGGCAGTTTCAGAGACTTTCGGGTGTTTTAGGGGATGGTTTCTATTTCGTACTTTGAAGGAATGAAAATACGAGTTTCGTGTGCGTGCGTGTGTGTGTGTGTGTTGGAAATCTCCCCCAACAGAATGACGCCCAGAGAGGAGTGGGTGGGACACGAGGACGCGCCTTTAATTCCACTGACACAGGCGTCCCCACGCGTGTGTCCCTGTGCCCTCGTGGGGAAGCAGAGAGGAGACGATCGCCCTCTGGGGGGCATGACTTGATTTCACGCGTGTTGCAGGAGCGTGTGCCAGGACTGGGTGGGCACAGGAGAGGGAGCGGCCGATTTCTACAGGAAGGTCTGGACCCTCCGTGTGGGGCGCAGTAGTGGGCACAGGACCGACTCTCCCACCCCCGGGCAGAGCCATGAAACCCTGAACGTGCCAGTGTCAGGCCGCCTGCGCCTCTTTGCTATTTCACCATCAAAACAAGACTGAGAATAAGGAGTTTAAATGTGTGTCCCGGTTTTCCATTTAGTCGCAGTCCCAAAGGCAGCACATACCCTGAGTAAGAAGAGACTACGCTTTAAAGTCAGTGGTGCTTGGGCAAGTAGGATGATGTCCCTCTTGGAATTTGAAAAGTGTCTTTCTTACGAAGATGACGTTGCTGTAGTGATCTAGGCGGTGTCGCAGTGTTGTAGTGGCAAAGGGATAGACTTGTAGGTGAATGGACTTGGTTAGAGAGTGCGGAAGTAGACCCACGTACATACACGCATACGTATGTGTGTATTTCCAGTTGGCTTTGTTAGAAACGCCAGGGCACTTCAGTGGAGAGAGGACAGTCTTTCCAGCACGTGGCACTGTGACAGTGGGGGCCTCTGTGCACACAGTGAATCTGGACCCGTGACACCGTACGTAAAAAGTCCCTCAAAAGAGATCGTACGTAGATCTACGTGTAAACTCAAAAACTATAAACTTTAAACCTAAACAACAACATTTCTAGGAAAAAACATAGAAAATTGTTGCTACCTTGGTTTAGCTAAACATTTCTTAGGATATCAAATTTAATAAATTGGATTTCATCAAAATTAAGACCTTCTTGAAACATATTAAGAAAATGAAAAGCACACAGTGGGAGAAAATATTTTCAAAACATATGATAAAGGACTGGTGTTCAGAACATGTAAAGTTTCTTTAGCTCAATAAGAAAACAACTTTAGAACACGGGCAAAGACTGATGAATAACAAATACATGAGAATGTGCTCAACATTATTAGTCACTAGGGAAATGCAAATTAAAACCACAGCGATGTGTGAGACCAGCTTGTTTTTGCCCCATCTCTGCCTGGTGCCCTCCTCTTCATTCTCAGTGTCACGGGGTCTCAGGTTGGTCCTGCCCTCCTGGTACTCACACACAAAACAATACTATGAACCAGAGAATAGCTTTTAAAAAATGGACGCAGAAACCCGACAGTATCAGATGCTGGTGAGGAGATGCAGAGCGCTGGAACTCAGCACATTGCTGGTGGGAATGCAAAATCTTAGTCACTTTGGAAAACGGGTTTGTCATCTATAAATTAAACATAAACTTACCATGCAGCTTAGCAATTCTGCTAGGTATTTCTTGCCCAAGAGAAATGAAAACATGTCTACACACGGAACCTGAACACGAACATTTATAGTGGCTTTGTTCGTAATTGCTAAAAAAGGAACCACCCAAATGTCCTCAGCTGGTGATGGACCAGTAAACTGGTACGTCTACACAGCCCAGCACTGCCCGGCAATACAAAAGAGTGAACCCCTGATACACGCCACAGCGTGAAGGAACCTCAGGTGCGTTTTGCTGCTAAGTGAATGAAGTTTCAAAAGGCATTGTATGCCGTATGAGCCATTTAAATAACATTATAAAACAGCAAAACCATGGGGACATAAAACAGGTAAACGATTGCCAGGTGCTGGAGGTGGGAGAGGGTCGACGACAGGTGCCTGAGAACGTTTGGGAGGATGAACTGCTCCTCATCTGGACTCTGGTGTTAGTTCTTCAGTCACACATGCGTTTGCCAAAAGGCACAGGACTGCACACCTGAAACAGGGAAGTTTTACTCTATGCAAATTATTTCTCAATAAATCGGACTTAAAAAGTTAAAACTCTCTAAGCAGTAAAATATATGTAAAAACAGTTTTTCTAGTATGTGACTTAAGATTGTTTCATTTATTTTTCTTTCTGCTTTGCACTAACCCACTCTAGGCTTAGTCATCGATAGCAGAAGCTGTTAGTTAGGCTCGTGGCATCAGGAACACTCTGTGTGACCAACACCACTGTTCTGTGGGGGCAGGAAGCCAGAATCACTGCATCGAATGTTCTATTTTGAAAAAGACATTTGTGATATTTTAAAACATAAAGTAATTCATTCACTACAGATTTTTTTGAGCAGCTCTTAATGGACAAGATGTTCTTCCTGGTGCTGTGAGCATAGAACTATGACCCAAAGACGGTAGCTTTCGCGGGTCTCTTGCGGTTCTGTGGCTGGAACGTCAGGGCTGCAGACACCATGCGGTGGGCAGATGGGGATTTCACTGGCAGAGTTAGAGGAGGCTTCTGGAGAAGGTAACACTGGGCTTTAGAAGGGTGGGACGTATGTTGTCCATGAAGACGGCTCTTCTGAAGGCAGGCAGGCAGTGTGAGCAAAGGGCCAGGTGGGACGTGGTGGTGTGTGGAGAACAGCAGGCCGTCCTGTTGGATGCAGCACAGAACGTGTGAACAGAGGGGTATCTCCTCCCTCTAGCAGGTTTTTATCGCGTGGCTCCTGTATGACTGGCGCTGTGTGGCACTGAGGCTAGATCGTGTTGGAGTTCGGATGTTGGGCTGAAGAAGACAGACATGTGCATCAGGCAGTGGGGAGCCTGAAAGGTCTTGAACAGAGGTGTGTCCTGGGAAGGTCCGTGCGATACTACATATGTAGGTTCAGTTCCAGCCGAAAAGGCCGGGGAGAAAACTACTTCAGTAGTCCAGAAAAGGACTTCTGTTTTGCTACTAACATGAGTTAAGTTATTTTTACACCACTCTCTTAATGAAGGGAACTAAAATTATTGGGTAAAAATTTTAAAAATCTTCTTAAAAGTTTCAAGGAGCTGACAAAGAATAAATAATTATCAGGCCAAAATCTAAGGGAAAAAGAAACACAGAGACATAAACAGGATGTGCGGAAGCTGTGTCTGCCTTGAGAGTAAACTTCAGCCTGTGGTGCAAGAGGACTCAGGTACAAGCCGGAGCCTCGCCCAGGGGAAGACTCTCCAGGGCTGTTGACGCATTGAGGGAGGATCCCAAAAGCCTGAACCCTCAGGGCAGGAGTGAACCAGAAGTCAAGTTCATTTCCCCTCTAACTTCAGGGGTTAGAATGAGAGTGGCCCTGGTGCTGAGCAGAGGGATGGCGTGGGGACTTCCCTGGGAAGTCAAGCTCTGCTATCGGTTTGCAGCCCAAGTTGATGCTGCCTTAAAAGTGGCCCCGAAACCCCCTCAAATCAAGTGAAGTGGACCTGGATTGGTAGCATTCCTGGGTAGCTGACCAGAAGCAAACACAGATTCTCTCCGGAGGATTGTGCATTCATCTTTGACTTAAAAATAACCACACACACAAGAGAACAAGGCACCATGAGTAAGAACCAGCAGAAGCAACAGATGATGGACAGACCCTTAAAGATTAAGATATTGGGATTATCAGGCATAGATTATAAAACAATTATATTTTATGTTTTAAAGAAATAGAAGGTTGAAGATATTTATAAGAAACAGGAAACTATACATAAAAATAATATAGACAAATTTTACAAATGAAAAGTATGGTACCCTTATGAATGAGCTTAGTATCGCACAGTTGAAGAGAGAATCAGTGAACTGGAGGAGAAATCAGAAGTTACTGCAAGTGCAGTGTGGGGTGACAAAACAGACACGTGGAAGAGGATTTAAGAGCCGTGGAAAATAGAGTGAGAGGATCTCATACTCAGTTACTCAGTGTCAGGCAGAGATGGTATTTGAAGATGTAAGAATTTTCCAGAACTTATAAATTAATGACACTGATCTATATATGCAAAAAGCCCAACTAATCCCAATCAAGGATGACAAAAAGGAGTCCACACCGACATTATGCAAATGACAAAGGGATCTTAAAAGCAGCCAGGAAGAAAAGACAGATTGCCTTAGAGAGGAACAGGAGCTTCTTAATGACAGCAGTGAAGCCAGGAGCTGATGGAATGTTCTCTTTGTCGTAATGAAAGAAAATAACTGCCAACCCTGGTGTTCTACATCTTTTGAAAATATTTTAAAGAACAAGGGCAAAATAAAGACATTTTCAAACAAAAACTGAGAGAATTAATTACTAGTAGATCTTTACTGACTGACGTACTTTATTTATTTTGAAACAGGGTCTTGCTATGTTGCCCAGGCTAGAGTGCATTGGTGTTACCGTAGCTCGCTGCAACCTCAAACTCCTGGGCTCAGGCAGTCCTCTTGCTACAGCCTCCACACCCGGTCAAACTGATGCGCTTTAAACAGTTAGAAGGTGTTCCCACCTGGAAGGTCCGAGAAACCAGAGGAAGGGAGAGCAGAGGAAATGATAACTATGTGGACTAGGTTAAAATTGATTTCATAAACAACAGTAACTCACTGTGGGATTAAAAAAGATAAAACTAACATACATAATAATAACAGGAGTTGGAGAGGAATAAAGACATCAACATGTCCTAAAATCTCTTTATCATTCAGGAAGAGTGTGAATTATTTAGATTTCGATAAGTATTCATGATAAAATTTTTAGAGGCACTACCAAAAGAATAAAAATAGAGTATATAACTTCTGAACTTTGCTAGGGAAAAATTGGATGAGAAAAAAATAATCTGAAAGAAAGCAATAAAGGAGATTAAAAGAAATATACAATAGCTGAGTTGAATAGAAAGCACAGAATAACATTGCTAGATTTAAATGTAAAAGGATCAAAAACAGGCCAGGCATGGTAGCTCGCACCTGTAATCCTAGCACTTTGGGAGACCAAGGCATCAGGATCGCTTGAGGCCAGGAGATCGAGACCAGCCTGAGCAACGTAGCAGAGACCATCTCTACAAAAAATAAATTAAAAAAAGAAAGAAAGAAAACTAGCTGGGCAATGGTGGTTCACACCTTAGTCCCACTTACACAGGAGTCTGAGGCAGGAGGATCCCTTGAGCCCAGGAGTTTGAGGATGCTGTGAGTATTCCAGCCTGGGTGATAGAGTGAGACCCTGTCTCAACAAAAAGAAAAAAAAAAAAAAAGATCAAAAGCAAACTAAATAGCCCGGGAAGATAGAATGCATCTATGAACCAAGGGAACTGGCAGAAGTAAGTGAACATGTAAGGAAATTCTGGAGATGTGGAGTCAGTGTTAGGGCCTGTCTTCCAGCTTGTTGTGGGACTCAGGAGTGTGGGGCTGGATCTGAGCTGGCCACACCGGCTGCTGCCCTCACCCCCTGTCCAGAGTGTCAGGTGCGGGGGCTGTTCGGATGCTCTGAATTTTAGGCAAGATGAAGTTAAGATGCCACAAGACCCTAAGCACAAAGATTTGAGGCCACAGCTTCTGCACAGACTGGGGTGGTAGTGAAGAGGCAGGACTGTGGACCGCGTGCTTTGGGTGAGCACACGCACCTGGAAGTGGTTGAGAGCTTCATGACGTTCCTTGGGACCAAAAGGCGTGAGTGAGGCGAGGGGACAGGATGGCCTTTGCAGACGTGGGCGGGAGCACTGCCTTCTGAGCCTGGTGTTTCTTCTGGGGGGCAGTCTGATCCCCTGTCGGAGAGCCGTGCTCTGCAGCTCACGGCACATACTTGAATGTACACATGAAACCAGTACACACTCAGTACTTTGTGAAAAGACTGCAAGCTGGACTATAGCTCATCTTCGACCTTGAGGTTAGGTCTACTTTTCTTTCCTGCCCTGAGCGTGAGAAGCCCTGGGGCACAGTGTGGGACAATTTGATGAGTTCCTCTGTTTTCTTTTTCTAGACACCTGGAGCCTCTGCTCCTGCTCAGGTGGTTCACAGCCAGCCCCAGCCACGAGCAGTCGGCTCCCCAGCCACGGCAGCCACCGAACTGGTGTCCATGGCGACAACACAGGGTGTGCGCGCGGTCACTTCTGTGACAGCCTCGGCTGTGGCCACCACCAGCCTGACACCGGTGCAGACTCCGACACGGTCTTTGGTGCCCCAAGTGTCCCAAGGTAAAGCGGGCCTGGAGCTTGTCTCCCGAGGACAAGTGAGAATCGGCAGGTCGGGCGAGTGTCACGTGTCCAGACCTAACGCGCAGACCTCTCCACAGCCACAGGGGTTCAGCTTCCGGGGAAAACCATCACCCCCGCACATTTCCAGCTTCTCAGGCAGCAGCAGCAGCAGCAACAACAGCAGCAGCAGCAACAGCAGCAGCAGCAACAGCAACAGCCCTCTCAGGTGCAGGTCCCACAGATCCAGGGCCAGGCCCAGTCCCCTGCGCAGATCAAAGCCGTGGGCAAGCTGACACCGGTGAGCATTTCCCGGGAAAGCGTCTCACAGGCAGTCGTGTAAGAGTCTGTGAGATGATGCCTTGTTGCATGATGCAATTCAAAGTGTATTTTGCAAATATTATCGTTGCTTTTGTGGAGGAAGCATGTTTTGTTTCATTTATATAAAACTTTCCACACAGTAATACTTTGATCATGCGTTTGAGAAGAGTCTTACAGCTTGTTCACAGCACTTGGGAGGTCTTAATTTCCTGTTTGCAAACGCATCTTCTCGCTTAGCTTTCTGTGCTTGGTATGGAGCGGTTCCATCTCCAGAGAAGACTAGAAAGCCCGCGTGTTGCTGTTCTGGCCAGGGAAGATGCTGGGGGAGAGAGTATTCCTCAGCACCTTCGGGAGACCCATTTGTGGAAGCTTGGTTTCTTTAGCAACAATCCTTTGCAGCGTTGCTTCCCGAAGGCTGCCATTGAGCTCCGATGTGCCTGAGCTTTGCCAGTCTGTGTTCCAGCATTGCTGTTACTTGTGTCAGTATGTTCATTCTAAAAGGAAATGTTACATCCCTGCCATAAATGGAAAAATCATTAACACTTGTTACAGAAAGTAACCCCAAAACATATGCAATAAAAGCCAGACTCTGTGGACATTCCAGCTGGCTGTGGGGCCGCCAGGGGTCCCGGGCTGGGTCTGCTCCTCCCAGGTGCAGGAGGAAGAGGACTTGCTGAGTGAAGGCTGTCAGAGCCACGGGAACTGAGTGGGGCCTGGTGCCTGTGCCTTAGATGGCCAGCTTCCCTGTGTGGCTTGGTGTTGTGCCTCCCGAGTGTCCCATGGCCGCCCCGCCCTTGAGGAACAGTGGGTGAGAGCCGTGCCACCTGGTGCAGTAGCTGCCGGCTGGATGGGGCTTTACGCGGCATTTAAACACGCAGTTCCTCGGTCACGCCAGCCACCTTGCGAGGGCTCAGTGGCCACCACAATGCGCAGTCCCTGTCTAGCCCATGTCAGTCGCCATAGGAAGTTCCACTGGCCAGTGCCGGCTTAGAGAGTCCTTGTGCTCAGGAGTTCCTGGGCCCGACAGAGTCAGATTGTCGAGTAGACAGGTGAGGCTTCCGCCCACACGCCTGACACACGCCCGGTGCCGTCTCACCCTCCTGAGTCGTCCACCCTGAGACGCCAGTGCCTTCTTCACTCAAATTCTCATCTCGTGCAGCTGCCAGGGTCCCACTTGGCTGTCACTCGCCTGTGCCTCTGTTCACTGTCCCTTTCCTAGTCAATCTCAAAGTCATTTTCATTTCCAGCATGTGGGAGATCTGACAATCATAAGCAACTCAGTATACATTTTCTTAGAAAGGAAATGAAATTTATTTTTTTAAATATTTTTGAACTAGTATTTTGATATTTTGCTGTTTTCATTTTTTTTAAAGACATGGGACTTATTAAATAAGTTATTTATTTAACTTGTTTACTAATAAGTTTGATAGTACTACAGATGTAAATTGGCTTGTTGTGAGAGATAAGAACCTAGAAATTTTGCTGTAAACTTACCTTTCAGAGCCACTATTTCCAGTTTTCATTGATGAAATGCTGATTTTTAATAAATGAACACTTAAAAGCATTGGAAAGGCCCCAGGGGCTGCTCTGCATGCTGCATGTTAGCAGGTGTTTACTTTGGTATTTAACAGGTAGTAGGAGAGTAACGTAAAGTCAAGATAAGTGATTTAAAGAATGGGATACGGTTAATGTTGAAGAGAAGATGCTTTATTTGGGTTCTAGGACCACCTCATCAAAATGCAGAAGCAGAAACTGCAGCTGCCCCCGCAGCCCCCACCACCGCAGGCCCAGCCAGGGCCCCCGCAGCCGCCGGCGCAGGTGCAAGTGCAGCCCCCGCAGCCCCCACAGCAGCAGAGCCCCCAGCTCACCACGGTCACGGCCCCGCGGCCTGGAGCCCTGCTCACAGGCACCACCGTGGCCAACCTCCAAGTGGCCCGGCTGGTAAGTTCCAGCTTATGTGTTTGTTTTCCAAAAGCAACGTCTCTTTACATTTTACTTGAACTGTTAGTGTGTGCTCAGGAGCACGCTAGGTGTCATGGCTGACTTACAAGTGAAGCATGAGGACCGGGCGCAGTGGCTCATGCCTTTAATCCCAGAACTTTGGGAGGCTGAGGCGGGAGGATTGCCTGAGGCCAGGAGTTCAAGAGACCAGCCTCAGCAACATAGTGTGACCCCATCTCTGCGAAAAATAGAAAAAAATTAGCCGGGCTTGGTGGCGCCTGTAGTCCCAGCTACGGGCAGGAGGATCGCTTGAGCCCAGCGGTTGGAGGCTGCAGGGAGCTGTGATGATGCCACTGCACTCCAGCCTGGGCAACACAGCAAGACCCTGTCTCTTAAAAAAATAAATAATAAAATAAAATGAGTGAAGCATGAGCTGGGATCTTTCTCCTAAGAACCTCAGTCCTTGGAGAGAGTGCGATCCTCACGGAGGGGACGCTTGACAGCAGCATTTGCCAGAACTGGTTAAGGCGTCACAAGCTTCTCAGGGACTAGACGCTGGGGCAGTGGGGAGTGAGCACGCGGGGGACGAGGAGGTCGACACAGCAGGGGTGTCCCGGGCACCCCTGCTGCTGTGGCGCAGAGGCAGGGCCGAGGGCGCCGTGCCCTGTGGGCAGGGAGAGCGTGAGATTCCTGAGCAGGAGAACAGCAGGGTGCAGCGGGGTCTGGGAAGAGTGAGGGTCAGCAGGCATCAGCGTCCTGCGCCAGGTACCTCAGTAGGGCAACCAGAGCCCTGTGGGGTGGGGGCCGCCACTCGAAGGTGCTGGTGACAGGAGCTCTCCCCAAGCCAGGCGTTGCCCAGCTGGCTCAGCACGTCACCTGGCCGGGTGCTGATGGGCTGCCCCTCGCAGGGTAGATGGCAGCTCGGGCGCTGGCTCTTCCCTGGGAGTGTCTGGCCCTCCAGGAGACGGGGGTAGAAGTAGATGAAACACAAAAAGAAGCCTGCTTTCACCACTCTTTACACAAACTCGAATTCAGAGGAGTAGAGTGGGAACAGCTAAAAGTGGCCTGGGTGCAGCCAGGGCCTCGCGGAGCAGGAACCAAGGGCCTTTCTTTGGAGGGGATCTTGGCAACTGAGCTGTAGAGACCTGCACACTGTCGAACTCAGCAGCCCTACTTACTATGTCCTAGAGAAAGACTAGAACGAGCTTTGGTTTAGCAGTGTTAGAGGAAGTTAAGTGTCTGTCACCAAGAAGTTCATTAAATAAGTTACAGAGCGAACAGTGGACTCTTAAGTAGCTTTGGAAAGTGATTATTGTAAAGGGAAGACAAAATATCTGTAATTCACCCCATTTTTGCATTCTTTCACAGCAAGCCCCAGAGACGAACAATGGCCAGGAGCTAAATACCAGTGTTAATGTTCACATATGGGTCATTCTAGGAGTATGGGCGGTTTTTACTTTCCTCCTTTTCTTAGGGTATCTCAGTTTCTGCACGAATTAAAATAGACCTATTTCCATTTCCCTTTTTAAAAATGTAACTTAAGATAAGTGCTTGGCAGCGGTGCCCTTGGGGGCTGCAGACTGGAGTTAGGCGGTAGTTTTGGGGTGAGGGCAGTGGGTGCTCTCCAATGGAGGCTGAGGGCCCCCCAGGGCCTCTGCAGGAAGCAGGGCAGGATCCGCCCACCGACAGGTGGCTCTGATGTTCCCATCTGAGCCCTGCAGGCCTCACTCTTGCTGGACCCCAACCCGGGTGTCTGTGGCTGCGGGTTCTGGGGAGCAGGCCAGCTTGTGACTCGGCGTGCCCTGCGCCTGCGAATCACTGGCGTTCTTTTCAGGGCCATGGCTCTTTTGCCTTTGTCAATCTTTGTACGTTTTCTCATGGCCTGATCTCTTGTGGGGAAATGTTTGGAAAGACACACAATATCCTGAATTTCTCTGGATTCTCCTGTTATTTCTGTTGTTTAGACCCGGGTTCCCACTTCTCAGCTGCAGGCGCAAGGGCAGATGCAAACCCAGGCGCCCCAGCCCGCGCAAGTGGCCTTGGCGAAGCCCCCCGTCGTGTCCGTGCCGGCGGCTGTGGTTTCCTCGCCGGGGGTCACGACCCTGCCCATGAACGTCGCAGGGATCAGCGTGGCCATCGGGCAGCCGCAGAAAGCAGCAGGTGCCTGCCGCCCCCCTCCCCGTGCCTTCTCTGGGGGCGTCTTTGCTTTGTCCTGACTCAGCCCTACTCCGTGCACAGCATCGTGTGTTTCCATATCAAGCCTTCAAGCCTCTCAGAGGTTTCCAAGTACATGTTTTGGTCTTAAAGTTAACCATTAACATTCTGAAATTTCCGTATCTTTATTTAAGTGTAATTTTTGAACCCAGGAACTTTTTAAGTGTATTTGAGGGCTGGCGTTGTCTCCGTACGCTTTCACGAATGGACTTGTGAGCTGTGGGCTCCCCCCTGGTGTGGAGCTGGGACTGAGCCGCCTTGTGCCTGCAGGGCAGACGGTGGTGGCCCAGCCGGTGCACGTGCAGCAGCTGCTGAAGCTGAAGCAGCAGGCCGTCCCGCCCCAGAAGGCCATCCAGCCGCAGGTCGCCCAGGGCGCCGCGGCGGTGCAGCAAAAGGTACGGGGGTCTGCGCCGAGTCGGGCCTGGTCCTCAGGGAGCACTCAGGTTTTGAGCCCGGCTTTCAGAGTGGATGTGCTAGTGTGGCCATCGTTGTTGGGTTTTTCCTTCCTTTCAAAATTCAGTGCGGCCGTCTGAGGATGAGGCCTGGAGGAGCTCGGGTGCTGTGAGGACTTGTGGGTGCGGGATGGGGGCCTGTGTGGAACTGTAGTGATTGGGGGCGCGGGATCGCGGGCCCAGGCAAGCAGGTGCAGCCCACGGGGGGCTGCAGGATCCTGGTCAAGGTCCAGGAATGCCACCTCATTTGTCTCCGGGCGAGGAGCCTGGCAGAGAACCACCCTTGCCTGCGCGTGGAGGGGAGAGGAGAGGAAAGGGGATGTGCAGCCTTTGGGGATGAGGGCCCGGCAAGGGCAGCTGGTGTGGAGGGCCCTGCAGACAGCCCACACCCCTGCTGAGGCATATGGTCCCTGAGACAGCACCCATGGCCACTCAGAGCCAGTGCTGTGTTCAGGGGCATGAGGCAGGTGCCGCTGTGAGAGGTCTCCGCCTTCAGGGGCTTCCCCTCGTGACACCTGGTTTGTCATGTCCAGCCCTGTACTCCTGTGGCTCCAGGTGGCCGTGAGCCAGCCCTGCTGCTGTGGGTTACTGTGGTTCTGCTTTCTAGGCTGGCCCTGGCGCGCTGGCTCTGACGTGGACACAGCAGTCGCTGTGGTGCCTGGCAGAGAAAACTAGAAACTAGACTTCACAGCAAAAATTTTGCACCTGGTTTGTTACCCATTGTATTAAATATTTCCCTGGTGTCTGCCAAATTAAATTAGATTAGAGAAATTGTGACCAAGTTCAGTCACCTACTGTGCAGACCCGCACCAGGGGCTGTGGAGGGTGTCAGGTGAACCCCCACAGCCTGCCGCAGAGCTCTCCGCCTGGCACGAGGAGGAGGAGCACTCCCTGAGGGGCTGGGCGAGAGGAAGGCTAGTGTGGTTGCGTGGGCTAGGCCGGCCTGGAGGAGGGACAGTGGGGGCAGGGCAGGGGCAGCCCCCCCCAGAGCCCAGTGTGGGCGGCTACAGTGCTTGTCTTGGAGGCCTGTGTGCGGGTGCTGGGTCCCATGTCCAGGGCTCCTGAGGAGCAGGCGGTGGTCACCGAAGGTGTTGAGCAGGGGCCGTGGTTGTTACTGGCTCTAACCCTCAGCGTCCCTTTTCCTCAGATAACGGCACAGCAGATCGCTGCTCAGGGCCCGCAGCAGAAGGTCACCTACGCCACCCAGCCAGCCCTTAAGACCCAGTTTCTTACCACGCCCATCTCCCAGGCCCAGAAACTGGCCGGGACGCAGCAAGTGCAGACCCAAATCCAGGTGAGCACGGCAGGTTGGAGCGAGGGGGGCCCAGGTGTCGTGTGTGGTGAGACGCCGCACACAGGCAGGAGGGGCGAGGTGTGACGACGAGGATGATTCCAGCGCCTTGTGTGTCTGTCTGTCTCTGTCTCTCTCTCTCTCTCTCTCTCTCTCTCTCTCTCTAACTTGTGAGATGCTCACATATTTAATTCCATCCTCAATCTCATTCTCTCATATAAACTTGGAGCAATTTTTATTAAAATAAAAAATTATCTGAAAAGTGAGACCAAAAATAAGCTTACATTACAAGTGATTGCAAATAGGGAGGCAGTTGTTCGCCGTTAAGGTCGAGTAACTTGTTCTCAGCATTTCAGGTGGGCACACCCTGAATTGCTCCTTTGTGTCACCTGGTCTTTTGTTTTGTTTTTTTGCATTATGAACTGAGAAGGAAGGGGAGAAAATTCTCTTTCTGTGCACACAGTCCTTTGGATTCTATGTTTGGCTTTTCGTTTTGTCCAAGGTCGCAAAGCTTCCTCAAGTTGTCCAGCAGCAGACGCCCGTGGCCGGCATCCAGCAGGTCGCCTCTGCCTCCCAACAGGTAGGACGTGGAGACACACAGACCTGATCCACTTCACACTGCCCGTGTTAAGAGGATTTGTGGTTTTCATCCTGAGGAAGTATGATTTTAATGATTAGAGAATCACTTTTGTCCTTCATGATAACATAAAAACATTAACTTTGGAGAAAAACCTGACACTCTTTATGGTAGGAAAAAAGCTGTGAAGGAGCGTGCTCACACTTAGTGCCAGCTGTGGTGCAGGAGTCTATCTTGTGCTCATGTCGAGGGTCGTTCACTCAGCAGAAAATCTTAGACGTGTCCCACCAGATAGAGACACTTCCCTGCAGTTTTAGAGCACCACAGACCTGAGAAAGCTGACTGTTCTCTGCCACCTGTGGTCCCCACGCAGAAGTGCTATGAGGACTGTGTTGGCTTCGCCTTCCTAGAAAAGTAGCCCCTCAGGCTCCGTCACTGTCTTCATTTGTGGCTACAAGATGTGACTGTATATAGCACAATGCTTTAAATTTAAAGAAATGCCCTAAAATTTTTTTATTTTGTTCAAAGTCACACTGGCATATAAATTTCAAGAAACCAAATAATATTAAAAGCTTTACAGCAGTAACAAAATCAGTCCCCTGACCCAACTCTGACCCTTTTCCCCAAAGACATCTGGTTTTAGTCTAAAAGCAACAATATTTTAATTGTCTACTTTTGTTCAGTTAGAACGCAGAGTTCATACTTTGGTATGACTGATGGTTCTTACGTGTCATAAAAGCACGCCTGCTAGCGAAGTTGCTGAAACCCCATTCCCCCTCCCAGAGAATGTCCGCTGTCCTGTCCCTGGGCTGAGTGTTCTGGGCAATGTGTGTTTTCTGACTCTCTTGGCTCAGGCTTCTCCACAGACTGTGACGCTCACACAGGCCACGGCGGCGGGGCAGCAGGTGCAGGTGATCCCCGCAGTGACCGCGACAGCCCAGGTGGTTCAGCAGAAACTCATACAGCAGCAAGTGGTGACTACGGCGTCCACCCCGATCCAGACCCCAGGTGTTCCAAACCCATCCCAGGTGCCAGCCAGCTCTGACAGCCCGAGCCAGCAGCCTAAGCTACAAATGAGGGTCCCTGCCGTCAGGCTAAAGACTCCCACCAAACCTCCATGCCAGTAGTCAGCACAGCAGGGGCAGCCTTGTGGCCAAGGCAAAACTACCTTCCTCCCAGAGAACACTGCGTTTATTTCTGAACCTTGGGACAATGTCTTGTAAGATATTCAGCACTTGAAAAGCTATGGTTGAAACAAAGTAGTGTAATCATTTTATTAAAATGCCCCTACGCTGCAGGAAAAGTGATCCTTATTGAAGGCCCCTTTTCTGTATTATGTGACTAATTGAAAAAGGTACAGTAAATTTTTGTCTAAATCGTTACACCTTTTAGTTTTTCCTCCAGAGCAATAGTACTGGGTTTTGAAAGCCCTTTAGAATTTCCCTGTTAGTGTCTAGTATTTTGCACATTACAGAAGCCATTTGAAATATGCAGTGAGCATACAGTAGGCTTTTTAAAGCTAAAACATGGTCTTGGAGAGCATGTGCCATAGTTTCGTTCTTTCTGCCTGACTGGAAAGCACACCATGTCCTCACGGAGGGGAAGCCTGTCCACAGCGATCACCTGAGGTCGGTTTTCATTCCAAAGCAAGCCAGCGTGGTTTTTCCTTCCCTCATAAAATGCGATCTAACTCCTGAGGGAAACGTCCCAACACCCATCTAAATTCATGAGGCCTGTACCCAGCTGTGTTCAAGCGAAATTTGTTGCTGAATTTTCATTCCAAAGAGTGGCCAGTGTGGCCTTCCCAGGTTCCACCTGTGTGTGATTCGCTTTGAATGGAAGGAAACATTTGGACTGATGCCCATCTCAGTGCAAGCAGGACAGGTCCCAGCTTTTGGACAAAGCTTTTGTGGACCAAGTGTGCTAAACAGCTCCAGGGAACCTTGAGATGCTTCTGCCGTTGCCTGGTCTAAGCCACAAGGACTACACAAGGGTCGTGTTGTGGCAGATATCACAGCCAAGTGCTAGGTGCAGGCGGGATGCATGTCACAGACACCTCCTTGCTGCCACGACCAGCCCAGGCTTGATCAGGGGAGCCAAGAAACCTTTGTCTGAGGTGCCCTGTTTGTGAATCTAGACGTATTAACCACAGCAGTGGCCTGGTCAGCTCCACCGTGGACATGTGTGACATCAGAGTCTCTCTCAGACAGGTGGGCTCACTTGTGGTTCTGCCAGTCACGTGGGAAACCACCTGCACTGTTGGTGGAAGGTATGCTGTTGAGGGGAAAAGGGAAGCCCAGTATTTCCTACTATTATTGTTTGTTTATTTGTTTTTACTATAGCAAGACAATAAATGCAGTTTCAGTGGGCTTGATTGGCTGATAATGTCTCCGTACCTTCGAGTTTTCACCAAAGCAAAAAGTACATACCAAGTAACACCCTCTGTGTTATGGCTCTATCTTTGCCTATTTTACATTATTTGGTCCAGGAAATTAGGTTGCATTAGGCTTTTGTATACTAAGTGTCAGTTTGGGCACAGTAAAGATTCTTAATTTAAATTATATCTACTTGGTTTCCTCTCATTCTCTCTTTAAGTGACATTAAGGAGGGTGTTGTCCTGCAGGTCTGTGTGGACAGTAATGTGGCAAGTGTTTAGTGAAGTCAACTGGGAGCTTATTTGTAAGCTCTTGATAAGGAATTTGGAGAAAAGTAAAAATCAAGTGTTGAAGAAACAGAGGGGATTTAACATTTCAGTTTACTGAACGTGTCAAAACAGAGTACTGTCGTCTGTTTTCGTACAACCGACCTGGTCGTTCTGGTCTGGCCTGTGCTGCGGTGAGAGTGCAGCTCTCAGGAAGGCTGTGTGTGCTTCGGGTCTGGTTCCCGTGAAAGTTTATACTCATGGAATACATAGGAATCCTCTCTTTTGTATTTTAATCTGTGCACCCTTTTCACGTTTCTGTTGTCCTTTCCAAAGCATTGGCCGTCTCCTTTCAGATGGTGAAAAAATGTGGAGTGTATTTATTTTAGAATGTCTTAGACATGATTGCTTAAATAAAAGTCCTCTGTTGATCTGCAACACTAGAAGAGAATTTAGGAACATTTCTCCAAAGGTTTTTAAGAGAGCAGAACTGGGATTCTGAGTATTTGCAGTGTGGAATCCCTGCCCCTGCCTTATTATGTGAACAAAAATGTCTTTTGTCTCCAAAGTGTGTTTTCTTCAGTGGTTCCCAATACAAAATACGGACAGAAGACAGTTTTTGACATCTAGATGTTACCATTGCTCTGAGTGGTATTCAGTATAGTCATTGAAGTAAAAATGCTCCCTCCATTCTGTTTTCTTGGCCTTTGTTTTAAAGGTTAAACTTTCTAATTTGAGAATTAAATATGTGTTCAGGACGCTGTTGTCTAGGCCTTCTTGTGAATCAGGGTTACTGATAAGATGTGGAATGAGTCAGAATTTTCAGAATGTACAGTATAAAGGCAGCAGTCAAAACACTGTCAGAATTCTAATTGGACACCATGGAAACAGTTACCCGGTTATTCTTTAAATAAGAGATGTTAATTCTAGTGAAGGTCAGACTGTTTTTAAAACACCCAGTGGGAAGCAGAAGGTTAGATCCAAGCCCTTGTTCAGATTTGGTGCCTGATGAGGCAGGGTTTTTCTCTTTGCAATCTTTATTATTATTTTTGTTAGCTATTGGAACCAGATAGCTGTTGTGTTTTAAAATATAAAGGAACAAGACTGAAACTGTAAATACTTTGTAAACATAAGCATTTGTACTTGAATAGTAGGATTTTAAAGGGCACTGATACCCTACCAAACAAAAGGCATAATAAAATGACCTTTTTATATATTTTTTTGTTTTGTTCTTTCATAGAAAATTAGTATTTAAGTTAAAATAAGGTGCTAGCTGTGTTTTCCATTTGTATGAAGAAACGGCAAAAAGCAACACAAGCAATGTTGGCGCAGAGGCTTTCTCTTTGCCCCTTCCTTGAGTGGCAGTAGAGGGAATGGAGTGTGCCCGGGGGTCCTCCGAGAAAACCTTGTCGACAGAGCCCAAAGCCGCACTTGGAGGAAAGAACCTGTGCCGACTCATCCTTGCTGACTTGCCGACCTTCACAGTGCCCATCTCTGTCCTGGAGGGCCACCAGGGCACTAGGTGCCCTTCCGTGCCCAGTCCACATGCCAAGGATGGGTGGGGGCACCTTTGTTCTCAGCTGCTCTCCACTGGAAACGCCCCCAAGCAGGTAGCCTGGGAGTTGTTTATTTTCCTTTTGCTTTTGGACTACCTTTTGTTAAAAAAAAAAGTTTCTGATTACAAAAAATGCATGGACTGCGCAAAGTAAAGAAGCACCCCAGAAGCCCGTGGTTGGTTTTGGTTATCTTCTCTCCCACCACAGGAATGGGGTGCGTGGGCTCCCATCTCCGGTCCTCCAGATGGTAAAGGCTGCGGGCTCTTGTGCGTCTACGGGTGATAGTGCAGACCCAAGGGTGCTGGGCAGTGAAGCACATGCTGGCACTTTACCGTGAACCCACCAGGTGCTGGGACTGGGAGGACCACAGAGATGTCATCCCTCGGTTTCCCCTCTGCTGAGGAGGTCGTAACCAGATCTCATCAGGTGACTTCTGCGAAGCTGTCAACGCCTGGTGCCGAACTTGGTGATTGTTTCTTTATCATTACTCTTGTCAGCAGAGAGGACGGCATGAGTTGGGCAGGGCCTGCTGCTTTGCACTTGAGCCGTTTCTGTGCCTTCCAGTGGAGGCCAGGCCCTGGGGCAAGTGACTGAGGAAGCAGCTGTCAGACCTGGGGTAGTGCCTCTGAGCCCCCGGGGCCATGCTCACCTACTGCACCTCACCGCTGGAGTGTTGCCTCCTACTGAGACGTCAGATCCTGTCACGGGAGCCGCCAGCACCCTCCTGCACACTCTAGTCTAGGGGAGGGGAGATGGCTTGGCTGTGGGGTGCCTGGCTTTGCTGTCACCACATCCATGCCCTAAAGCCAAATTAATCTTCCCAGAGGTCTCATTTTACTGGATGAATTATGGCACATACTTTCAGTGGAATTTAGCGAAGCCACCCCAAGCAGGAGAGTGGAACCACATATTCTGGGATGGAATACGCTGGTGTCGTTTGCCACGAGAATGCAACGACCTGTATGCCTGGGTGTGCACAGAGTCTCCGGAAATGCAGTCAGCCCTCTGTATCCGTGGGTTCCACATCCGTGGATTGAGCCAACTGCGGATTGAAAATAGTTGAAAAAAACTGCATCTGTTCTGAAAATGTACGGACTTTTCCTTGCCATCATTTCCTAAACGACAGGCAATACTACTTACATGGGTGGAATTTACCCTGTACTAGGTGTGAGGAGTAATGGAGATGATCTGCAGTGTTGAGGACGCGCGCGGATGTGTGCGCACACCACGGCCGTCGATGCCCTTTGCGCGGGGACCCAGCGTCCGCGGGGTCGGAGTCTCTGCGGGGCGGGCGCTGCTGCCTGCGCAGCTGCCTAAGGATAAGGAGCTCGCCGGGTGCATTCAGAGCGGGGCCCATCGATAGCTTTTTCATCGCAGCCTGCGGGGCCCGGACCGTTCATGGGAGCGCGTTCCGACCTGCCTGGCCGCCCGGGCCGCCTCCCCGCGCGGCGCGTCTGCTTCTGCACGGGTCGGGGGTAAAGGCCCCCGTGGCCGCCCCCACCCCGCCTGGCAGCTCGCCCCACCCACCTGTCACTCACAGCCGCCCCCACACTGCAGGTTCCCGGCGGAGGGACGGGATGCGCCCAGTGGACACGGGCGGCCGCCCGCGCTTGCCAGTGAGGGAACGCTAATGCGCGCGGTTGGCGGACCGCGCAGGCGCAGACCGAGGTCCCGCCCTGTCCGCCGGGTTCCGCGTCCCGCCCGCTCGGCTCCGATTGGCCCGGGCTGCGCCTGCGCAGTGCCCCCGGGCTGGCTGTCGCGCCTGCGCACTGGGCCCGCGCAGGCCGGCCGGCCGGTTGTATAGCCTCTGGTGGGTGCCGGTAGTCCTCCTCGGCCGCCGCAGCGCTCGTCCGGGCCCGGTGCCCACGGCCGCGTCTCCCGGCAGCCGCGGTGAGTGACGGCCCCTTGCCGGCCGCCGGGGCTAGGCCGAGCGGGCGTGAGGAGCAGCCCTCCCCGCGGCTCCGTCGCCCAGACGGTTGCCCTCGGGGCTCCCCAGCCGTCGTCAGCGGGG
>VBSM01000883.1:49563-71210 GCA_008086735.1 Cheirogaleus medius | reverse complement strand
AGCTGTTTTTCCTGCAGCATTTTCAAGGGAATATGATGGATTTCTTAGCTTTCAGGAAGAAACTGTACGGACCGCTCCACGCCTATCTTGGACAGAATGATTTGGACCTTGAGGAAGAGGAGGAGGAGGAGCAGTCTGAAATCATTAACGATGAGGTAACGATTCTGGTGTGACTCCTTGTGGGGGGGGCGGGACATGACTGTCCGGGCTCACACAGGCACTCGAGTGAGATTCGGAGGTTATCGACTAAAGCAAGCGTTCCAGGCATCTTAGCTCCTAATCAGAGACACCGTGGGCGAGTGCGTGGTGCACCTGCAGTCTCAGCTACTCGGGAGGCCTGGGCGACGGAGCGAGGCCCTGTCTCTAAAACAAACGAACAAAAAAACCCAGAACAACCCACTGCGATTGTGGCCTTGGCCGCTGTTTTAAAGAGCTTCCCGGTGATTCTGGGTGTGCCCACACGTGGCACAGCCGCAGTGACTCCAGCCCCCAGCCATGGCACTCGCGTAGCGTCCCCCTCCCTTGGGATGCCACCTCACTCCTTCCTCCAAATGGCAGGGACCCCGCCGCCACTTCTAGCCGCCTGCAGTCGCCACTCCCCCTCCCCCCCTCGAGGAGCTGAGACTGCAGTACCTGCATCTCCGTGTCGGGGTTTCTGTGTAGGTTACGGGTCACCTGAGACTCAGTACACAGAGCAAAAATCTGCAGAATGTCGAGCGGCAGTTCTTAAATCTACAGTCGCAGGCAGAGATGTTAGCGTCTCTCCCAGAAAATAGTAAATCAGGGAAATTAATTATAAGAATACAGAACATGTGAATAACACAAATTAACATAGATTATTCTGTTTGACTACATAACACACACATATGTGTATATGTATACGTGTGTGTGTGTGTGTGTAAAACCTTTCAACAAAGAGAGAATAATTTTTTAAAGTATACATGGAGATTTTTTTTGTAAGTTGGCGCCCAGGGTGAACCTCAATGATATTTTAGAAATCAGTCTCACAGGGACCATCCTCTGCCCACAGTGCAGCAAAATTAGAAACCAGTTATTTAAAACATTTTTTATGTTTGGAAACGAAGAAACTTAACTTCGGGAATTGGTGGTGCAAGTAAAAAACCACACTTTTTAAATCTTTGAACGATTGTTTATGTGTATATTTTTTGAAACTTTAAAAATTGTTAAATCGAGTTTTCAGGAAATTTTCAGAAGTATTCTGTAAGTCAGTGTGCAAACCTGCCTTGACACCTTGATGCCTTATTTTCATGTCTCAGTGTTTTTCTAATGTTGCCTCTCGGCACGGCAGAGCCCTCCTCCCTCACCGCTGCGTGTGCCTTTGTGTCCGGGTGTCAGAGTGGCGAGTGCCCAGAGAGGCTGCCCCTGACGGCCACTGTTCCCTAACGTTTGATCTCGGGGTTTTCCACTATGTGAGGAGACACCACACCTTCCAAGGAAGAGAACCCGGCTAACAGCTGACCTCCTTCAGGGTGGGATAAGCCGGCCTCACTCTCGTGTGGGTGTCCCGTGGGGAACGTCCATGCTCAGAATCTCCTGCTCCAACCACTGCTGAGTTGCTCCCCCAACCTGCTGAAATGCCCAAAATTCCTGCTTCCACATCAGAGCTCTCTCCTCTGGGGTCAAGGTTAAAGGCCTCAGCGCCTCCTGTCAGTGCTGATTCCCTCCTGAGGCTGTGACCTGTAGCCAGTGCCAACCACTTTAGGCACACTGATTAGCAATTGCATTGCCGGTTCCTGAAATAGTAAGAAAGGCTTGTGCATTTTATTCAAGCACACTTACTTGGTTACGGAGTTAACTTATTTGATTTCCTGAAGAATTTAATTGTGGTAAGATATATAGAAGGTAAAATTTGCCATCTCACTTACTCAATTATTTTTACAGTGTTAGTTTCTTCTGGGATACTGATAAATGTTCAGGTTTGGTTTTTATTATTTATGATGTGTGTTTGTTTATAACTCGCCTTCTGGACATGTGTAAGCCAGAAGGACCAGTTTCTTTTTCTGTATTTCCATCTGTGAGCTTTTTAGATGTGAAGTGCCGTTTGACTCTGAGTTCGTTTAATTTAAGGACGTGCTCCCTGCGAACACCCTGGGCTGATGCAGCTAATTTCTCTCCGAAGACCTTTTGGTTTGCTTTGCTTTAGGAGGTGTGTTATCACAGGGACGCAGGTTAACTTGCCATCCTGCTTCATTAGATCAAAGTGTGTCTTTTAGACGCGGCACATCGTCCCTGTGAGTGTTTTCCTGCTTCTCCCCCACGTGCCCTCCCGCCCCCTGCAGACCTGCGCCAGGGCTGGCCGCACCCCAGACCTGTGTGAAGACAGCGCCGTGGCCTGACCTCGGTGCCCGCCAGCCGAGAATGAAGGTTTACGTGGGGCTTAAGGCTCGCGGTGCCCAGGGCCCAGATGTATCCTTTCCAGCCCCTGTGTGTCAGCGGCCACAGAGAGGACCACGCGCCCTGTGTGGGGCGGTGTGACGTGGGGCAGCTGACGCGGCCTTCTACAGCGAGGTCCGCCCACTGGGTGTGAGACGAAGGGATTGGTCAGCTTTGAAGGAGTTTAAAATTATTCTCCCTTTCTCCTCCTTTCCTTTTGCTATTTTCTCTTAGGTGAAAGTTGTGGCAGGAAAGGATGGGCAGACTGGGGCACCCGTCGCTATAGCAACCCAGCTTCTGCCAGAGGTTTCTGCTGCCTTTTCCTCCCAGCAGCAACCGTTCCAGGTACTTGTCCATGGTTCTCAAACGTGGCTTCCTCCCAGGGTTTCCTTACATGGATTTGGGGATTTGACATTCTCTGGCAGAATCCAGAAATTTTCCCAGAGCTGGTCCTCTGTAGTTAAAACATACGTCTGTGGAAGACGTTGTGAGGACTCTTAGTTTCAGTGCATGAATCCTGTTGTTTTTTTCCTGCTGTTGCTGAAATGAAAAAGCGTGTGTGTGTGTGTCTCTGGTCACTGGTTCTGTTAACTTTTTTGCTTGGTTGTTTTTCATTTGCCTTTGCTTTTTTATTTTAATGCTTTTGTGTGATTGTGTCTTCTTTGTGGTAGGCTTTTCTCCCCTCTTTCCCGTCTTTATCTGCTTTTTTAAAAAAGAAATAAATTTTCTGAATTATTTTCTTGCTAGAGTGGGTTGCTTTTATTCTTTAAACATGTTTTAAGGGATGAGTAGCAAAAAACAATGATTTTAGATTTCAGAATACAAGGAAGGGCCTGGAAACCACCGCTCTGTTATGACATTCCTACACAGTTAAAAAATGTTTAAAAAACGATGGTAAAATATACATAACAAAATTTACCACTTTAAGCATTTCTAAGTTTACAGGTCAGTAACATTAAGTATGTCCACATTGCCGTGCAACCATCACTACCATCTGTCTCCAGAACTTGTTCATCTTCCTCAAATGAAACTATCTCCCCACGAAACACCAACTCCTCAGCCACCCCCAGCCCCTGCAATGTCTTTGCTGCTTTCTACGAGTTTTGACTCTGCCAGGGACTTCACACAGGTGGAATCACACAGCATTTTTTTTTTTTTTTTCTGAGACAGAATCTCACTTTGTTGCCCAGGCCAGAGTACCGTGGTGTCAGCCTAGCTCACAGCAACCTCAAACTCCTGGGCTCAAGCGATCCTCCTGCCTCAGCCTCCCGAGTAGCTGGGACTACAGGCATGCGCCACCATGCCCGGCTAATTTTTTCTCTATATTTGTATTTGTCCAATTAATTTCTTTCTATTTTTAGTAGAGACGGGGTCTTGCTCTTGCTCAGGCTGGTCTCGAACTCCTGACCTTAAGCTATCCTCCCGCCTCGGCCTCCCAGAGTGCTAGGATTACAGGCATGAGCCACCACGCCTGGTCCAGACAGCATTTTTTTGACTGGCTTATTTTACTTAGCATAGTGTCCTCAAGTTTCATCTACATTGTAGCATGTGTCAGAATTTCTTTCTTTTATTTTTTATGAAAAAAAAAATTCTTTTTAGAGACAGGGTCTCTCTCTGCTGCCCAGGCTGGAGTGCAGTGGCGTCGTCACAGCTCGCTGTAACCTCGAATTCCTGGGCTCGAGCCCTCCTCCTGCTTCACCCTCTCTAAGTGCTGAGTCTACAGGCGTGAGCCACCTTGCCCAGCCAGAATGTCTTTTCTTTTTAAGGCTGAATAATGTTCCATTGTACGGATAAACTACATTTTGCTTATTCATTCACTTGGACACCTGGACTGCTTCTGTGTTTCAGCTGCTGTGAACAATGTTGCTGTGTAAATCCCTCTTTAAGTCCTGGCATTCAGTGCTTTTGGGTACATATCCAGAAGTGAGATTGCTGGGTCACGTGGTGCAGTTTTTGAGGGGTGCCCATGCCGTCTCCGCAGCAGCGGCACCATCTTACTTTCTCCACGTCCTTGCCCATACTTGTTATTTTGGTTTTTAGATGATGGCCATCCTAACAGGTGTGCTGTGCCCTCCATTGTGTAATAGAAAAGATGTACTGAATACACGTGTACCTGTAGCCAAAGACCTTCAAAGTTGTAATCAGTCAGCCAGCCCGCGCTGTTGTGGGACCGGAATTGACTGAGAGAGGGCAGCGTCTGAGCCACCCTCTTTAATTCAAGGCGATAAACTGCCCTGGTGACACGTGCAGGTTCCCACGGGGAGGGTGTCCCCACAGGGCTCCTGTGGCAGAGCTAGGGGCTGCGGGTGGCACCTGCACTCCATCCAGGCTGGCAGGGCTGGCGCCTGCCCGGGGACACCTGGACGTGTGTAGGGCTGCTCGATGCCACTTCTCACGGTCGAGAACTCACATCGAGTTGGATGTGATTCTCCAAACCCACTGGCAGTGGGCGTTGTAAATGTCCTTTAGTTTTTGCAAACTGATCACGATCTATGTTAACAAGGCACGTAGGCAGCCCTGGTGTCCTGTTTATCAGCTGTTTTGTCGGCACCTCGGAAGAGACCCACCTTGTAGCAGATACAGAAGAAATAACATTCCAGAGTTTCTGCCCTTGAGTCTCCTTGGAGCATAACTTAGAAAACATCAGAAACTGTACAAGAGGTTCCATAATAAATCTCTAAACTGCTTTCAGCAAAGTGCCAAAATATGTGAAATACTCATTAGGGGCTTAAATTGGCCAGGAGTGTGAAATACAATTCACGTCTGCAGCGATCTCCTTATGAAATAAATGTGTCTAAAAACATTACAGGAGTGTGTGAAACACAGCGCTAGTTTATTTGCATATATTTATGTGTATACAGATGTTTTTGTAGAAGAGTATTAAGCAGTGATAATAGTTTTTTTCCTTTCTGTCAGATTTGAAGGCTAATCTGGAGTTTTGGGGAGTCTATGATCACTGGCTGGTAGCGCTGGGCTGTGGTATCTTGTTCTTTCTTAGAGAGACTGAAGAGCTGGTGAGAGATGCTTGTTTTGAGGTCCATGTGCTGTGTCAGTGGACACTTAACACTTCTGTAACTTTTGTCTTCTAATAGCAAATGCACACGGGGACTCCAGGGCCTGGAAATGTGAACTCCATGGAAATCGAAGCACTGAAGAGACAGCAGACACTGATGCCGACAGGTACGTAGCAATAAACCTGTATCGGGCAACCCAAACTCTGCAGGCCCCTTTAGCCTCCTAGCGCCCAACCCTTTTTAAGTCAGCCAACAAATTCGTATTGAATGGCTTCTGCGGGCCCGTTCCCAGCTCTTATTTGGATGGGGTCATTCTGGCAGTTAGCGCACTGCGTAGAGGCTCGGGACGCTGGTCCCGGGAAGGCTGGTATCGCTGATGGCGGTCCCTGGGCCTCAGCTCTGCTCTCAGGAGCTTCCCTGCACTAACCAGGTGTGAGTGGGCTCACGGGGACTGTCCAGGTCTGCATCCTTGGCTGCAGGACCCCTGGGGGCGCGCTACCTGCAGTGGGTGTGGGGGCAGGACAGGTGAGGCAGGTGGTCTCGAAGGCCCATGCCCGAGGCCACCTCCTTCTTCAGGGGTGGCCGTGGCTGTGGTGTTCTGCCCGCCGTGCGCTGTGCATGCTGTGAGATGCAGCGTCCTGCACATCTGGTAGGAGCAGGGACGATGCCGCATGGGCTTTGCAGAGGGAGCCCGCCTCGCTGACTTGCGCTGTCTTTGGATCCGATGCACAGATTCTCCTAAGAGGCCTCGGCTTGAAGTGGGCCGTCCTGGGACGGGCTTCCAGCATCCCGGGGTGGCGGCAGGAGTTCCTCTCCAGCAGTTAATGCCGACAGCACAAGGTACCTGCGTGCGGAAGGCCTGGCGGGCGCTGGCCCAGGTCACAGGCGCAAGATGGGGGCCCGCTGGGTTCGGGGCCGTTCCAGATGCTGCTGCCTGTGAATTGTTTTCTGGCTAATTGGGCCTGCGTGCCTGTTTTGTTACCCAGCTGATTTAAACCAAGCCATAAAGAATTTTAATGACTTTTCCTAACTTTTTCCAAGTAGAAGCATTCTTATTTTCTCTGTAACGACCCCTTCTCATGCTGCTCCTGTCAGATGGTTCCACGCGACGCTGTTTAGTTTGTTGCTCGGCTCTAACACTGGGGGTAGGTGCAGAGGAAATGGCTCCCCCGCCGGGCAGCTCTGGACCCCGGGCAGGTTGCTTCGCCGGCCTCAGCTGCCTCATCTGTAAAATGGGAGCAGCAGCAACACGCGAGTTTGCTGTGCAGCTTAGATGCTGTTGTGTCTGTAGAGGGCTCGGCACAGGGCTGTGCTGTGAGCACACGACAGTCTGAGTTAATGTTATACTCGGAACTTAACGTATTCAATACATTTGACAGCAAACTTTTAGCTTTTGCAAGTTTGCATTGTTAATAGAATAGACAGTTTTAAGGATAACACACTTTAGAAAATACTGGCCGTGTGTAAATACAGAGGGATCTCTGCACGGAGACCTTGGGTAGCTCCTGTCTCTGACAGAAGAGGGATGTCCGTGCTATCCGGGACAGTCACGCGTGACATCCGTGTGTACAGGAGCACGTGGGGCGAAGGGTGCGGCCAGCGGGGTGGCGGCAGGTTCTCTTTGCCTCCCCAGCTCCTGCTTCGGCTCAGGCTCCGAGGCCCCAGCAGGGAGGCCTGTGCCCCGCACCCCGGCCGTGTGAGGCAGGGTCTGCCCCGCGGGCACACAGGGTGGTGCTCAGGAAGCTGATCATCTCGCGTCCTGAGGTGGACACCACCCAGGAGTGGGGACAGACGCGGTCAGGGCCGGCAGGCGGGGCCTGGCGGTGGAAGCAGCTCCTCAGGGTTGAGCAGTGCTGGGCGGGGATGACAGAGGAAGGAAGAGGTGGCAGTGTTGGGGCTGGGGCCGTCCCTACCGCGGGGTGGAGAGCGGAGGGCGAGGGGTGGGAGCACGCACGGCGAGGGGCTGGCCCGCTGTGGCAGGTTCTCGCATTCGTTGCCTTCCCTGTCGCCTGCGGAGCTGCTGTCTCGAGTAGGGGAGAAGGAGGTGGGCTCAGGACAGGGGCCTGAAAAGTGAAGGTGGGTCCAGATGGGCAGTTTAGCCACTGCCTAGATGCCAGAAATTTCCAATTTTTTAGTTATAAAATGTAAAATAAAATATTTTTATATATGCCACTTTTAGAACTTTTAGAACTGGTACAACTGCTATAAAAATGATTAAAAAACCTCTGGGATCATGTGCTCTGATAGTGTATTTCCTCCTCAAAACAATTCACATTTTATTTCTTAAATTTTTTGGGGTTTTTGTTTTACGGTTTGTGCTGCACATCCAGTGGCATTGGGCACAGTGCAGCGTCACCACATCCATCTCCAGAACTTTCCATCTTCCCAACGGAAGCTCTGCCCCCAGGAACGCTGAGGCCCCCGCACCCCATTGTCCTGTCTCTGCGACTCCAGGACCCCCTTGCGAAGGGGACCACACGCCGTCTGGCCTGTTGCACTTAGCAAACGTCCTCGGTGTCACCCATGTTGTAGCAAGTGTCAGGACCTCCCTGGTTTTGCAGGCCCATGTTCCACTGTGTGTGGCCTGTGTCTTGTCTATCCATCCCTCCGCCGAGGGACACTTGGGGAAGTAACCGGTCTAGGGAGCGGCTACCTGGGAGTGAAACCCTTAATCTCTTGAGCTCACTTTCCATTAGGCTTTGAAATACTGGGAGAGCCGGTCTGATCTTCTCTGGGTTTGCAGGAGGGATGCCCCCAACCCTCAGGCCGCTCAGCTCAGGGGACACAGGCAGAGTCAGCAGCAGTACGACCCCTCCACGGGGCCTCCCGTGCAGAACGCCGCCAACCTGCACACCCCGCTGCCGCAGCTGCCCTGGAGGCTGTCCCCGGCCGGCGTCCGCATCTCGTCTCTGCAGGCCTCCCGGCAGCTGGTGACAGAACCACAAGCACAGTCCCTGGGCCAAGGAAGGACCCAGCAGCCAGTGGCCCCTGCCGCCGCTCCTGCCTGGCCGCTCTGTCCCCTCCCGCCAGGCCGTGCAGCCAGCCCTCCACCTCCCAGCCCAGGGACAGGCAGCTCCCCCTGCCTGCCAGCCTCAGCCCGCCGCAACGTCCCAGGTACGCAGTGGAGCTGTTCTTCAAACTTGGGCAAAGGCGTGTCCTGAAATGGTTCTCGCCAGACCCTCGTGGGCTGTCGTGCCAGAGTGCTCGGGGATTTGTGCTCCCTGGGGATTTGTGCATAGGTGAGCCTCCAGTAAATTTAAGGGGCTAGGTCTAATTTGATAAATGTTTTTCATCTATTAGGCACTTAAAATTTTACGGTCAGGTCCATAAGTCAACGTTCTGGATAAAGGTTTTAGTGTGGAGGCAAGAATTTAATGAGGTATCTGACTGGTGGGGTTTGCCGACCCTGTGAGTAACCACTTCTCTCCCGGACAGACGCTGGTGCTGGTGCGGCCCTCAGGGGATCCTGCCCCAGCCTCTATGCCTGCCTTGGCCAGCGCTGCGCCGCCCCCGTCCCCTCCACCCTTGGCTCCCACAGGCGCAGCGCCCCTTTCCATCTGTGCCCTGCAGACAAGCGGCAGCCCCCCAGCAAGCCACAGAGCACCACTGTCTCCAGGTGTGTCCAGACCTGCAGGTGCAGCCGGGGCCGCAGTCCCCAGAGCTCAGGGTGCAGCCCCCGCCCCAGCAGCGCGGCCGCAGGAGAACTCCCAGGACAAGATCGCGGAGCAGATCAAGCAGGTAGGGGGTTCGGTCGTCACCGGGAGAAGCCATTGTTGCTTAGCTCTTTAAATAAATTGGAAATTGAGATGTCTGCGTAGATGTCTTAGTATGGCAGACCATCATGAAAGAAAGCTTTTGAAAATTAGCCTCACCTGCTTCTCTGGTGCTTCTCTGGCAGTGACTCACTCACAGCGACGGTGAGGGGCACCGGGTGTGTGAAGGCAGCCGGGCACCCGTCGGGGCTGCGCCTGGGAGGGCGAGCACTTCTCTCCTTACCTCGCTCTGTCGCTGCGTGGTGCCGGCCTTGTGGTCCTCATCAGCCTGGGAGCAGGGAGGGGCCTGGGCTTCAGGTGCACCTCATGGTTTTTAGGGTGCTTAGCCAGAAAAGGTGCACCAGTTTTACCTTTGAGGTTTATGTTTTTAAATGAGACTTTTACCTTTTAGAATGAATGCTAATAGTAGACATAGAGCTGGTTGGAATGCTAATTGTAGATGTAGATCTGGTTGCCTAGAAAACAGTTTATCACAAACATAGAGTGTTTAGTCTGCATTAGATGGGGAGCACGCTGGCTGATTGGGAGGCAGAGCAGGAGGAGACATCCTCCTCAAAGGGAGGCAACACACAAAGTCAGCGAGCTCAGGCACAACTGCTTGTGAACAACGAATCTCAAGAGCACTGCCTGGGAACAGCCCCAGCGGCCAATTTACAAGGTGAAAGCAAGAGTAGAATTAACTCATGGGTTGAATGAGACAAAACATGAATTATGTGGTAGAACCAGGGAATTTTAGAAATACTGTGAAAAGTTAAGACTGTGTTGATGAACCACTGTGTTTTACAAATTCAGTTATCGGCACAGAAAGTTTAAATGACTCATCCCAGGTCACATGGCTAGTTTGAGGCAAAGCCAGGATCTGACCCCAAACGTCACCAAGAGTCGGGGTCTGAGCCCAAACGTCACCACATGCCAGTGCTGTGCTGGGGTATTATAGCTTTGATTTCTTTTGAGACTTAAGAGTGCAGATTATGCAACTGTTTGCTTTTTTTTTTTTTTTTGAGAAATTCTATGTAAAACATAGTTTAAATTCATATTGACCTGTCTGGAAAAATTTATATGACCTTTTATATATTTTTTTAAACTTTGAAATGTCTATATACTATTTTATAGTGTTCTAAGCAAAGCTAAAGGATAAGATTTTATATTTCTTCTGGAGGAATACTGCAGCACTTGTTTTTTTCTTTTCTTTTTAATTTTTTTGAGAGATGAGGTCTTGCTGTGTTGCCCAGGCTGGGCTCCAACTCCTGGTCTTAAGCGATCCTCCCTCCTTGGGCTCCCAAAGTGCTGGGATTACAGATGTGACCCACTGTGTTTTGTATATGCAGTGTAACTGTATTAGCTTGGTGGGATACTGCTGAATAGAGGTTTCATTTAATAACGTTTTTAATATTACAAAAACATATTTGGCATAATAATCTGGGATTTTACATTCTAGGAGGCTTGTGTATATATTTCTTGATGGTGCTGAAAATAATCTTGCTAATACTTTTTTAATGATATTTTAGGTATGATTAATTTTTATCATTTAGTTAATAGAGATATAATGTTTGTTCATCTAGCCAAAAACGTTTTACTTGCTTTAAATGTTTTATTTAATGTTTATTTTTCAAATATTTAAGGTTTCTAGGTATCTTTCCATTATGATGAAAACAGACTTTGCATGATTCCAATTTTCAAAAATTTGCTCAAGTTTGTTTATGGCCTGGATTAGAATATAGTCTGCTGTGGTGCTTGAATTCTGCTGTCCTGGGTGGAGTGCGGTGGGTTGTGTTGCAGGCGCCTCCTGCATGTTGCTGATTTCCTAGCAGCCTCTGCTACTGGTTGCCGAGAAGAATGTCAAAGTTCCAACCACAATCACACCTTAGTCTCTTTTCACTTCTGCCACGTTTTGCTTGACGTGTATGGAAGCTCTGTGGTCGGGAACAGGCATGTTCCAGGTCCTGGCGTCCTGTGCACTGACTTTTCATCACTGAGATTGATGCTCCGCTCTGACGTGTCTGTTTTGAAACGCCGTCACCACTCACTCTAGCCTTCTTTCAATTGGCGTTTGTGTCTTTTCCATCCCTCTGCTCTTGGCACCCATGGGTCTTTGTGGTGAGAGTGGGTTTCTCGTGGGCAGCACGTAGTGATCCGACCTGACAGTCTCTTTTAACTGGGCGTTCGTACCATTTACACTTGCTTCAGGAGTTTCGCCTACCTTACCTTCCATGGTCTACTCAGAGTTGGTATTTAACAGTGGCAAGGGGTGTAGACGCCTTAGAACCATATGGCCCTTCCCCACCAACTTCGAGTTGTGCTTGCCGCCGAGAACCCACCAGACCAGGCCATACCCGTCATTACCTCCACTCTGTTCCCCATTAAATCCAGTGAAGTTTCACTTCAAATACTGCATTTTCAGTGCTAAGAACTTTTTATGAACTTTTTTTTTTTTTACATCATTTCTTTTTCTGTGCTGAAAATGTCTCTCTTCTTGTGCGTTCCAAGTGCTCACAGGCAGGCTTAACAGTCAGAGCTGCTTTAGAGTCTTCCCATCGTCCAGCCTCTGGGGCGTCCCGGAGGTGGCGTCTGTGGATTCCGTTTTTCTGGTTCTTGATATATCAGGTGATTTCGGGTTGCATCATGCTATGTTGTGCAGACCCCGTGTCCTGTTGTACAAACACACCTCTGAGGTGTTGTGGGTTGGGTCCACACTGGCACAATAAAGCAAGTATTGCAATAAGTGAGTCACGTGAATTTTTTTGGTTTCTCGGTGCGTATAAAAGGTATATTTACACCATACTGTAGTCTATTAGGTGTGCAATAGCATTATGTCTAAAAACAATGTACATACCTTAATTAAAAATACTTATTTGCTAAAGAATGCTGACAATTACCTGAGCCTTCAGTGGGTCATGATCTTTCTGCTGGTGGAGGGCCTGGCCTTGGTGCTGACGGTCCTGACAGACCAGGGTGGTGGCTGCTGAAGGCCGGGGCAGCTGCAGCAATTTCCTGAAATAAGACAACAGTGGAGTTTGCTGCATCGATTGACTCTTCCTTCCATGAAGGGTTCCCTGTAGCATGCGATGCCGTTTGATACCATTTTACCCACAATAGAACTTCTTTCAGAATTGGAGTCGATCTTCTCAAAACCCGCCACTGCTTTGTTAACTAAGCTCATGTCATATTCTAAATGCTTTGTTGTCATTTCAACAATGTTCACAGCAGCCTCACCAGGGGTAGATTCCATCTCAAGAAACCACTTCTTTTGCTCATCCCTAAGAAGCAGCTACTCATCAATTGAAGTTCTGTCGTGGAAGCACAGCAATGCAGTCCCATCCTCAGGCTCACGTCTGACTCTCGTTCCCTTGCTGTCTCCACCACATCTGCAGCGACTTCCTCCACTGAAGTCCTGACCCCTCAAAGTCATCCATGAGTGTCGGAATCAACTTCTTCCACACTCCTTTGAGTGTTGCTATTTTGACCTTTTCACGTGAATCATGAAGGATCTTAATGGCATCCGGAATGGTGACCCCTTTCCGGAAGGCACACTGGGCAAGGAGTCGGGACGGCTCAATATTGTTCAAAACTCTTCACTAGCCAGGGGGGAGACACTGGACGAGCTGCAGCTTTTCTCTGCGGTTCTGTTTTCCTCTCTGTAGCACAGGGATGATAGTAACTCCTTATTCAGGTTATGACATCATTGTGAAGCTAAACATCAGTGCGCAGGCGCGCCGGGTAGTTAGAACAGTGCAGCTGGTGGCTGTGGGGGCTTGAAGCCTCCAGACCGTCTGGGGTGTCGCGGTCACCTGCCTTCCCCTGCCCAGTTCCTTAATCCAAGTGGAGGGGTTGGGCTCTGGGGCTCTGTGGCTCGGCTCACAGACAGTCCTGCCCCTGCCTTCCAGGAGAACCAGGTGCACCAGCGCGTAGCAGAGCTGAGGAAGGCGGGCCTGTGGTCGGTGCGGCGGCTGCCCAAGCTGCAGGAGGCCCCGCGGCCGCGGTCCCACTGGGACTGTCTGCTGGAGGAGGCGCAGTGGATGGCCACGGACTTCGACCAGGAGCACAGGTGGAAGGTGGCCCCTGCCAAGAAGATGGGTTTGCATGGTGCATTTTGTGGAAACCACAGCATTGGAGAGAAGGGAAGAACTCTGTTAGGTAAAAGAAGATTTCTAAATTTAATATGGCAAATCTAATGTTTGGTTTTTCATTACTAACACTTTACCTGTCAGTGTTTATTAGGCGCCTGCTTGGAGCAAGGCTCTGTACCTAGAGGTGTGTGAGGTATAAGTAGACGTGACTGAGCGTGGTCTTTGCCTCTCAAATGCTCGGTGGTCAGGGACAGTGCGGTGTCTGCAAGGACATGCGTGTCTGTGGCGCACACGGACAGCGAGGCGTGCACTGCGCAGCACAGGAGTGTGGGGACACCGGGTGAGAGACCAGAGGGGAGGCTGCTCATGCTTGGTGGCGGGTACAGTGGTGACCTTGCTTGACTTGGGGCTTAAAGAACTTCTGGGCAGAGACGTAGTGGAGCATTGCACATGGGGTTGGTGAGGACCTGAGGAACAGGAGGCTGTTTGCTTGGCAGGATTGTAGATCCCGTCCAGGTGAGGTGGGCAGACAACTGCCAGGACACGGAAGGCCCGGCGCAGCCAGTGAAGGAATGTGGTTTTCCCAGGGAGCATCTGACAGGAGAGTGACAGTTGAGGGCCAAGGGTGGGGCTGGAGATGCCCCTTCTCGTGTGGATGCGCGAGAGTGGGATCGGCACGGAGGGGTCGTGTGGGGTTAACCTAGCAGCATGTGGAACGTGGTCCTTTGGGGGTCGAGGGTTTTGTTGGGGGCAGACAGGGCAAGAGGAGTTCAGGCTGCACATCTGGGGTGGACAGGCCGCCTGGGCCGCTGCGGCTCCACGCAGACCACTGGCCGCTGGGCACACCCAGGGTGGATGGGCAGGGTGGACTCGCCTGGGCTGGAGCTGGCAGGGCTGCAGAGGGACTCAAGGGCCCTCCACTTGGCGTGACATTGAGGCCGAGAAATGGATGGGCGGGGCAGGTGAGGACAAACGAGGGCAGGAGGCTTCCCAGGCTGTCACAAGCTTTAGAGTGGGCACATCCTGCCTTCCCCTGAGTGTCTGCTCCCCCCTGTGTCAGCTGAGCTTTTTCCACCTGAGACACTTCATGCCACCGGCATTTCCTGGGTGGCCGTGGCACAGCCTTGAATTTCTTTTGAACAGGGGCCCTGTAACAATTGTTTGTGTTTTATTTCGCCGTTAACCGAAGTGTCTTTGGCTGGTAATAAGGGACATTTTCTAGGAGAATATTCATTTCACTTTTTAATATTGAGGGTCAATTAGAGCTGTTGATTGAAGCTGTGCAAGAAATGGGAACTAAAACTGAAAATAACAGATGTTCTTTGGAATTCTTCCCAAATAAACACATGTGTCGAGTAAAGCACCAGGAGGTTTTCATCTCACCGTGAGTCCTCAAGGCGCTCACGGGCCGTGTGACCCTCGTGCAGATGGTGAGGACGGTGGCCTAGCACCACGAGGACAGGCGGCGCAGTGCGGCCAGGGCTCGGGCGGAGCAGCAGAGCAAGCTGAGGCGCATTGCCGCCGCCATCGCCAGGGAGGTCGAGTGCTTCGGATCCAACATCGAGCAGGTGAACGCGCTCTCCTCCAGAATCCGCCCTCAGGTGTTGGCTTGGGAACCCACGATGTTGGGTTTTAATTCACGGTTTTCTTCTTTTAGGTAGTAGAGATTAAACTGCAGATTGAATTTCAAGAGAAACAAAAAAAGGCATTACATCTGAATACATATTCAAAAAGAGGTAACTAAGTAAATTGAAATATCGCGCCCTGATTCAAAAAAGTAGCCTGTGATTTTTTTTATGGCCCTGGCGCCCCACGTCCAGGGCGAGCTGTTAGAAGTCACCGTTGCGCTCTGCACAACAAACTGCCCCTGCTTTGGGTGCGGGTGGACCGAGGTCTCACAGACACTGCGTCTCGCTCCGCAGGGGAGGAGTCCGGAGCACGGGGAGCGAGCGCCCCGCTCGGCAGTGAGGGCGACGCGGTGAGTGTTTCGACTGTGACGCGGGGGCCACACGCTCTGGGCAATGGGTTTCGGGGGCAGTGTCCTCATCGGACGACTCCAGGAGCCAGTCTCCAGCTCTCTGTCCTCCGGTCTGCCCTCCAGACAGGACAGATCTGGTCACGGTTTGGGACCACCCAGACAGAGTCAATTCCAAGAGTGAATTTTCTCAGGGCCACTTTGAATCGCAGCAGAAACGTGAGGTCTTGCCCTTGGTTTCCGCCCGACCTGCCCTGGCTCTGCCATTTGGAATCCCAGCAGCCTGTCCCCCGAGTCCTGGGTTCCGTCCCTAAACTTGTAGTGACCGGTGACAGAGTGAAGGTGTAGGTGACTTTGTGTCCAATTAGCAGGGCCGAGGCGTGTGGTTCATACTTTTAGATGCAAGTCAAAGATCCCCAGAGCTCAGAAAGCCGAGCCGTTTTGCCCCGTGTAGCACAGACCACAGACCCGTTTTGTAGCAGAACGACCAGGGCGGGGGCCTGGCTGGTGTCATCTGTCCCAGTCTGCTGGGTGCGTTGCTGCGCAAGTTCAGCAATGGTGTTTGCCAGACGCCACGGTGGGTCTTGTGAATATTTTTACAACGCTTATTTTACTTATTTTATCACCTTACTTACCTGAAATAGTCTGAATTCCAAACCCTGTGAGGCCCTAAGGATTTGGGGTAAGGGATTATGTACCTATAATATAAATAAAGCATGTCATTTATGTTTATGAATTTCTGAATATTCACTTTTAAATGGGGTATGCACTCTAGAGGCCACATGGGGTGGAAAGACCTCCGAATGGGGCTTCATATTTTGAAGTTCTGTCCGTTGAAACATAAACCTGGCAAACAGCCGTGATACAACAAATGGTTGTTGTGAAAGCTGCTGATGTCATGCACACAGACCATTGTTGAAAATCTTTCAATGATGAAATACAGAAACAGGTTCACAGTTGACACAAGTGGGAAGAGAGACTGCATAGGAGGACCCTTTAGGAAGCACTTTTATCTTCTTTGAGCCAGCGCAGGTTTCTAAGCAGTGCCTAGCCGTGGGCAGCGCAGTAGAAAGATTAGGCCACGTGCTAATTCTCTGCGGAGCTGTGAGGTGCGCCGGCACTCACAGCGTTGAGCAAAGCAGTCTTCAAGGACAGTGTTTAGTTCTGCTGATGAGACACATCTTTTAAGAAAAATTCCTAGTTTGGGGATTCTTCACCGATACAGATGAACTTGACCCTGAATTTAAAATGTTATTTTTAATATAAGGTGTCAGATTTATTCATTTATGGTAGAAGTTTATTCGCTTGGTGGTGACGTCGGCTTTGGCCGGTCAGAGATTTGACTCAGGTGCTCAGCTGACGTGTGATGCACCCCAAAGATGGGAGTTTGTACCGTATTCGAGAAAAATATTTTAAACATCCGTCTTCTGCCCTTTATCTTTCACATTTAATGGCTACATTAAAAATATGTGTACTTAAGTAGAATTAAATACTGTCTTCAAAAGTTACCTGGTCATTTCCATCTGCTCAAAAATAAAATTTGTTGAAATTCTGCTGCAGGTATAAAAAAACGTGTTTCACTACTTTTGTGTTTATGCAAAAACACTGGTGGTTCCCAGCTGGGGAGCAGGTGAAGATTGTTATTCTCACACAGGGGTATTCGGGTTATTCTGAGTGGGTGACGTATTTCCACAGCCCTGCCTGCTCCCCAGGCAGTCGCTGCCCGTGGCTTGTCTGCTCTTCCAGGCTCAGTTCATGCGTCTACTGGCAAATCCGCCTTCCCCTGGGTCTTGACCTCGATGTTCTCTGCACTTGCTGTGGGAAAGTTGCACGCTGTACTGGACTTCCCAAATCTGAAAGTGTATGTTCTTAACTATCGAGTGTGTGCTTTGCTTTCTTAGTGATAACATTTGGTCCTGTATTTTAAACTGCAGGACTCTCCTTCCGGAAAGAAAAGGAAAGGGAGCACATCTTTAACTGACGAAGAAGGTTAGTCACCGTCCAGACCGGTTTAGCGATTATCGGCTGTTGGTCCCCCGCGTCCTGCCCCCCAGCCTCCTCACCTGAGAGGAGGGATGTCGAAGGTTCCATCCCAAATGTTCACTGTTGTGTATTAAGAGGTAGTAAAAGAAAAAAAAGTTGTTTGTTTTTTCTTGCCAATTAGTGAGTAAAATTCCTTTTTTTAGGTAAAATATGCTATTATGTAGGATATAACTTTAGCAAAACATAATACTTTTACTGTTTGGAAGTAGACGTCTTCTTTTCATCCAAGCACCTTTCTTCTCATGCCAGAAAGTAATTAGAAATTAGCATGTTCCTCTTCTTTGTACAATTGCACCTCACGCTCGTGGTGCTGCGTGAGTGAGGGTCCTCGTTTACTGCTCACCTTCCTCCCAGCCGCACAGGCCTGACTTTGTTTCTGACCACACCGAGGTCCCTAGAATGCGGTCCCGGCGGGAAAGCCAGGTGGGCCATCCTCATGGATGCCTCTGCCCACCCCCCGCTTCCTGGGCCTGCCCCACTCCCTGATCCTGCACCCTTCTCAGGCCCGACCTGGTCTCCACGGACCCCGATAATTCCTGAGCTGAATTCTGCCCTCTGCCTCCCAGTCCGAGCGCCTGTTTCTGGGCCTGGTGTACTCGGGTCACATCCCGAGAACACTCTATTTTCATCTGCGTTTGGTTGAAAAAGATCCACGGATGAGTGGACTTGCGCAGCTCCAACCTGTGTTGTTCAAGGGTCAGCTACATCTTAGAATCGGTTTATCCAGGAGCTTCCCTGAAAACTCCTGGGGAATTCCGATGGCAGTTGCAATGCATTTTTGGCCAGGTTTGGGGAGAACTGACAGCTTCCTGAGAATGTCCCTGTCTGAGGCTATGGTGTGGCCAGCCATGGATTTGGAACTTGTGTATTGACATCTCTCAGCAGCATTTCAAAAGTTTACCTGTGAGGGTTTTGCATGTTTTATTCCTAGAGACTTTATATTTTTTGATTCTGTTGCAAATGATGTATTTTTTTTTTATAAAGTCAAGTTTATTGAGGTATCATTCACCAGCACACAAATTCACGCGTTCTGGTGGACAGTGCTGTGAGTTTTGACAAATGCACTCCGTCCTGCAGCCGTCACCACCATCCAGGCATAGGACACTGTCAGCCCCGTCACCCTTTCCTGCCCTCCACTGCCGACAGCCCCTGGTCTCTGTTTGTCCCTGTTGCTTTGGCCTCACCAGAGAGTCGCACAGTAGAGCTCTACGGTGCAGAGCTCTGTGGGTCTGGCTTCTCGAGCTGTGTGCAGCTGTTGAGGTTTGTGAATCTTTATTGGCTGAAAGTGATTTTAAATCATGAGTAGATATTTTGGTCAGATGCTTTTCCTGCATCTGTCGAGAGGATCACAGGGTTTTCTTCTTTAGTTTGTTAATCAGATGAATTACAGTGATGTCTAGATTACGTTGATATCTAGAATTTTAATTCAGTCATGGATCTTCTTGTATTTTTCTTTTATTTTCTCTTCCTTTGCCCACAGTTTTTAATCACCTTCAGTTCCTACGCTTCTCAGGGAATCCCCTGGATTTGTTTCTCCGCTTATTTCAGTGCGTCCTCCCCAGTTTTCCCCATTCTGAGTCTGTGTGTGGCAGGTCCCTGAGGACTCGTGTGGGCCACCTGCTCCACCCTGCCCTGGCTTCACTCCGGAAAGGCCAAGTGTGAGGCCCCCAGCACCTGTCCCTGGCCAGGCGCCTTGCGCTGCTGTGCTGGGCAGTGTCCGGAGGGCGGGGCTGCGTCTCCCCCGTGGCGGCCGAGGGACGGGGCTCCTCCCTCCTTCCCCTGCTGCTCACCCTCCTGCTCTCTTAAGTTTCCTGCCTCGTCTAGTCTTCCACGCTAATCCAGAAGTGGCTTCTAACGACCCCGCCTTCACTCAGCATAACCAGGGAATGGAGAAGCTGTGTAGACACTTATGTGTGTTTGTTGAATACTTACATAAAATGAAAATACAGTCATTAGAGGTTCCTTTTTATTATGTGTGTTGATGCACATGCCTTAATCAGTATAGAAGAAAAATAGGCAGTGCTTTTTTGAATTTCTATTATTGATGGTCTCGTCTGAGACTTCAGAGGAGGAAACAAACTGGGTGGGTTGTGCAGTTGTGACAACTGGCTGTTCTCCTTGAGGAGCGGCCAGTGACAGGGCCCTGGGGGCCTCCTGGGGGGTGGGGAGCACCATGGGGGGGGCAGCTGTCTGGGAGTCGGGCTTGCTGGTGATGGGGCTCAGAGCTGCTTCACCTCCAAGGGCAGAGCTGAGAGGCCTCGTGTCGGGCCCACGTTGATGACTAGGGACAGAAGATGCTTACACGTTTTCTATAAAGTTTTATTGATAACTTATTGTTTCTTGGTATAGGTGAGAAGGAAGTACCTCTAGTTCATTAAAAAAAAACCTCTTTTTTAAACTTAAAAATGAAATTTTTTTTCTATTTTCTGAAAGGATGTTTTATTTCCCTTTGTTTTTTAAAACGCATTTGAAACTCTGCTTCTAAGTACCAGGTATCAATCTTTTCTAAAAACGGTTTTTTCCAAATGATTCCAAAGGCTTTCGACCTCAGGACAGAGGCACACACTCTGGGAACAGGACTTTCCTTTTAAAGTGAGGAGCAGCAACTGGAGACGGTTATCAGAGTGTGTGGTGGCCATGGGCGCTGCGCGCTGGCCCCGAAGCACTTTCCGTTGCTGAGCTTGGTCTCTGACCTTCAGAACACCATGTTTGAAAACTGTTAAGAAAAATGCCTTTAAGCATAGAATTGATTGTATATTTTGGACATGATTTTGATTTCAGTGGAAGATGAGGAAGAAACAATTGAAGAACAAGAAACGAAAGAAGGAAACATCAACCACCAAGCCTAGCTGTCCCACTTGGTCAGGGAAGGTGAGTGGGTGACCCATCGACTTGTGCGTCCCACGCTGGGCGCGTCAGGAGCCCATGCTGCTCACAGGTGCTGGAACAAGGTCCTGTCCTTACACAGCCCCCGGAACGTCAGTGGGAGCTTCAGGCCTCGGGAGAAAAGGGCAGTGTAACACGCTGCAGCCCTTAACCAAGAGTTTTTTTGTTTGTTTGTGAGGCGGAGTCTCAGTCGGTCACCCTAGGTAGAGGGTGGTGGCGTCATCGCAGCTCGCTACTGTAACCTCAAACTCCTGGGCTCAAGCAATACTCCCGCCTTGGCCTCCCAGAGTGCTAGGATTACAGGCATGAGCCACTGTACCCGGCCAACCAAGAATTTTAAAGTATAAATTGTTTATTACTCGTTCTTTTCAATAGAAGATACAAAATTCTTAGCATTGGCTTGAAAAGTGGCAATTTAAATAAAAGAAATAGATTTGCAGCCTGTTCACTGTCCAAGAGGATGGGTTCCCTGGTGCATTGCCCGTGAGCTGCATGGTCCTGCCCTCCTCCCCCTCGATAGGAGGACGGGTATTTGTTCTGGGCCCTGGGCCTGCGGGCATCAGCTGGTGAGGGGCAGTGTCCCGGCAGAACCAGCCCTGTCCCACCTTGTGGGCTTGGGGTCTGAACCCTCCTGACTTCTCGAAACTGCTCCTCCATGACCCCTCCCCTCTGCATCGTCCCACCAGCGTTCACACGCAGTTTAATCTCCCGTAAACACGGGGAAGCTGCCCTGGACCCCATACCCACTGCAGCTGCATCTCCCTTTCTGACTACGCCCGCGAGTGCCTTGCCTGCCTTCTCCGTGTCTGCCCGGCGTCCGAATGAGGACATCCTGCACTGGATCCTGGTCCCTGTGCTTTGCTCATGTGCTCTCACTTCTCGATGCACCCACCCCACATCTGTATGTCCACGACCCCCCAGATTATACGCCTAACCCTGAGTGCTCCATCCCATTCCAACTGAGGCATCACACGACTGACATTCCCGGTGAGCTGCTGACAGCCTCACAGGGACAACAGTCCCAGAGCAGGGCCCCTGGGGACCTGCCGGCCTGCTCCTCCCGTGCGCCCTCTGGGTGCGGGGCACCTCCACCCAGCGCTCCAGCACCGCAGAACAGGGGCTGCCCCAGGACTGGAAGAATCCAGTCGGGAAAAGAAAGAGATTAATAATTCTGGAGGAAAAAGGAAGATCTCAGAAAGGAGGGGGGGAAGATAGGATCCCGAGCAAGCCCATGTGTAGGCCTCGGATGAGGACGCCTTCTGCTGGGACAGCTAACCCCCATGGCAGTGGTGAACTAGAAGCGTGTGGCCTGCTGCCTGACCCCCGGCGTGTGTGGCAGGGGTGGGGCCTTTGCGGGTGGTGCTGCCTTCCGAAGCGTCACCACTGCAGAGCCCTCGCCCCTCCCTCTGTTTCCAGCTCACGTGGGCACACGCGGTGCCTATGCAGCCGTGGTAACCTGGGTACTCAGCTGTAGAATGAGCAGATCCACCCGCAG
>VBSM01000086.1:250708-261122 GCA_008086735.1 Cheirogaleus medius | reverse complement strand
AAAAAAAAAAAAAAACCAAAAAACCCCAAGGCTGAAGAAATGGCTTATTCCAGGTCTGGGGTAGGAAGAATACAAGATGAGCCTAGATAACATCTTGGCACACCAGATAGCAAAGCACCTCTGAAAGACTGCTAAAATTATGTCAAAAGGATCTAGGAGCAAACTTGCAGAGGCTCTCACTGTCCAAAGATGGGACAATTTAACACATTAAATATGTTTACATTTATGAATTCATAAATATCAAAACAAAAATCCCTAATTGATCACCTTTGGAGGACATGAAAATGATTCATAATTTTGAAAATAAATTAAAAGAAGAACCAAGCATTTATGTTCGGTTTCCTACATGAACTGTAACACTAACAGTAGAGGAGAGGTTTCTCTTTAATAGAAGTTCGTCTAATAAGCAAAGAACCAGTAACTGAACCAGAACATCACAATGTTGTCACTTCTCACAAACTAACGCAAACAGGTGTGTGCATCAATGACTGCCAACATCAAAAAAGAGGGCCATCCAGACACCAAGTGCTTCCTGATGGAACAACACAGCACCCCGGAAAAGGAGTCTCACCGGATGTCAAACCTGAATCTCATTAGGCCTCCAGACCTGTGGTCCCCAACCCTTGGGTCACAGACCAGTACCAGTCCGCGGCCTGTTAGGGACCGGGCCGCAGAGCTCCGTCGCACCCACCGCCCCATGGAAAACTTGTCTTCCATGAAACTGGTCCCCGGTGCCAAAAAGGTTGGGGACCGCTGTTCTAGACCCAATTAACGATTTATGGGAAACCAGAGGGTAGAGGAACACATTAAACCTCACCAGACGAAAGCAATCGGCAAAATCCAGACTGTGAGAGACACAAGTCCAACCACTGAGTTTCCTCAGCAAATAACTTCCATGGGAGGTGGGCTGGGTGATGTAACCTGCAGGTTAAGACTGAAAGGTCATTAAAAAAAACCAGGCAAAACTTAATATTTAGAGGTGCTCAGTTCAATCATAAAACTATAAAGAAAAATAAGGAAATAACTGCCATCAAATGTTGGTGGTAGTTTTTGTTGGGAGGCAGGGAGATGAACCTGGAACAGGCATGTGGAAGGCAAAGTTTTATTTCTTGATCCAAACAATGGTTATGAATGTATCTACTTATAATAGCTTCTAATAACTCACTAGGCTATACACTAATTTTATTCAGTTTCTGTATCTTTGCTACACTTTAAAACAGCAGTCCCCAACCTTTTTGGCACCAGGGACCAGTTCTTAGGGGTAACATGGGTGATGGGGGGTGGCTGTAAACATGCTCACTCGAGCTCACCTCCTGCTGGCCCCCCTTCCTGAGTTTCATGGAAGACAATTTTTCCAGGGACTGGGTGGGGGGGTTATGAGGCTGGGTCCCTAATAGGCCACGGACTGGTACCGGTCTGTGGCCCGGGGGTTGGGACCACAGCTTTAAAATAAAACAGGTTTAAAAACACACTGATGAAGCCACCATGACTAGGTGCTGTGGTGTCGGTGCCAGGGGACCCTCGACAGACCAGGGCAGAATCAGCCCCAGACACGTCTGCGCACGTCATACATTTTATGATGTGATGCTGCATAGCAGTGGAAAAGGGGGCTCTTTTAAATAAATAGTGCTGGGACAATGCAATCTCACACCGTCCCCCGAATCAACTCCAGGTGGTGGATGGTTGAGCTGAAGACAAAATAATAAAGAATGTGATACAGGAAATATCCATATAACCTTGATTTAGGGCAAAACAGGACTAACCATAGCAGGGAGATGGATAAATCAGGTCACATTAAAAGTTAAAAACTCACTAAAAAAAACAAAAAACAAAAAAACTCTATTTAAGAAATAACATTCAGAGTAAAATAACTAGCCTCACAGTAGAAGAATTTAGGAAAAAGGGCAAAAGTCTTAAACAGGCACTTCATCAAAGAAGCTATCCAAACATCAATACATGGAAAGGAGCTCAGCCTCATTAAAAATCAAGGAAATATGAATTAAAGCCCCAACAGTATTCACCTAGTAAAACGGCTAGACACACACACACGAATGCTAACCTAACAATGCTGGGTGTGTGTGAAGAGCTGCAAGAGATCAGTACAATCGCACTGGGAACAGTTTGCCATTACCCGCTGAAACTGAACGACACATGCAGAAGCACACCACAGTTCCACGCCTCTGTCCATTCAGGCAGCTGTAACAAAATACCATAAACTTGGCGGCTTACAAACAAATATATTGCTCACGGTTCTGGAGGCTGGGCAATCCAAGACCAAGGGGCTGGCACGTTCAGTGTCTAGTGACACTGTGACTTCTGGTTCACAGACGGTGCCTTTTCCCTGTGCCCTCACCTGGTGGAAGGGACAAGAGAGCTCTCTGCCTGGTTCCACCTATAAGGACACTAATCCCATTCTTGAGGGGTCTGCCCTCATCACCCAATCATCTCTCAAAGGCTTCATCTCCTAGTATCACCACTCTGGGGGTGAGGTTTCAACATGTGAATTTAGCGGGAGACACGAACATTCAGTTTATAGCACATGTTCACAGGTATATGCCCAAAAGAAATGCTTGCATACATGAAGTAAAAGACAAATACAAAAATGTTCATAGCAGTACAGATGGTCCCTGACCCATGATGGTTCAACTTACGATTTTTCAACTTTACAACAGGTTTATAGGGCTGTAATGTCATCATGAATCTGTATTCATATGGCCCAAAACTGGCTCATGATTAGATACATATTGTGATATACGCAAGCAATCGAATATCATATAGCAATGAAAATGAAGAAAGCTGTCATTATATTCAACAAATATGATATGGAACAAAAAAGCTAGACACAAAAGAACACACAGCACATGACGTCACTTACATGAACTACAGTAGCAGGAGCCGTGTCATGGTTAACACCTTTCGTACCGCATAGAAATCTCTAAGACACACGCCAGGGACCGCACGTTTTTGGGCAAACTGCACGTTATTTAAATCATCATAACTACAGTGAAAAACGAGAAAACTCGTCAGTGGTCCTTAACAGATGACGCGCGAAACAGGAGAAAACTCGTGAGCGGTCCTTAAGGTGTTAATTTGGAGAGCAAAAGCAGAGACAGAGAGGTGGTTTTCCCTCTCTGGACCTGGGTGGTGGTGACCTTGGCCTGTGTCACCAGGTGGCCATTCACTGAGATGTGCATTTCTCTGCATCTGTGTCATACCTCACAATAAAACAGTAAAAAATTGTAAACCATCTACACACCAACACACACCTGAGCTCTTCCCACATTGTGCTCTGAGGCTGTCGGAAGAGTCGCTCACAGGATGCTGAGGACCACACCAGCAGGACAAAGGCCTCGCTGCACAGGTGAGGGACAGGTTGGCCAGGACTCTGCTGGGTATAAATGTGCACCCACACACATGGAAGTGTGTATCTGGAAGGGTGTATATAATTTAACTGCGGTAATTATAAGCGATTTTTGCTTTCTATTTTATGTATTTCTCTATTGCTTGACTATTTTTGCACATACTATTTTATAATCATGGAAAGCAATAATGTTTCTGTATCTAAAGAACACTGTCATCTGTTCTAGCAGTTTACTACTTAAGAAAATCAATTTTTTCTACTATAAGACTTCAGCACCAATTTCAGAAAAAGAAAGCATGTTAGCTTTGGTTTTCATACCACAAAAAGAATACACTCTTGTGGGATTCTGAATATTTCTTATATATGTGAAGAACAATTTGGTTTTTGCTACCTACTCCAAAACTTTGGAGACGATACCCTGGCCTTGAAAAATGAAGGCTACCTATTTACAGTACATCTGGAGCCAGCATTATTCCATGGTGCTGATTCTATTCTCCAACAAACAAGATTAGTTTAAAAATAAAACCACTGAGCATGTATATGAAACAGGGTAGGCTGGGCGCGGTGGCTCACGCCTGTAATCCTAGCACTCTGGGAGGCCATGGTGGGTGGATCACTCAAGGTCAGGAGTTCCAAGCCAGCCTGAGCAAGAGTGAGATCCCGTCTCTACTAAAAATAGAAAGAAATTAATTGGCCAACTAAAAATATATAGAAAAAATAAGCCGTGGTGGTGGCGCATGCCTGTAGTCCCAGCTACTTGGGAGGCTGAGGCAGGAGGATCGCTTGAGCCCAGGAGTTTGAAGTTGCTGTGAGCTAGGCTGATGTCACGGCACTCTGGCCCAAGCAAGAGAATGAGACTGTGTTTCAAAAAAAAAAACAAAAAAAAACAAGGTAATCAATGACAAGTAAAACACAGAATCCCTCCGGATGTAGTCACTGCTGCTCCCAGCCAGGACAGAAGGGAGCCCCACCCCTACACCAGGGACGCACTACACCAATTGAGAAAGTATCACCATTCAAGACAGCGGGCACCCAGCAATTCTAAATTAGGACTAGAGACAGAGGGGAGAGGAGGAGAGACGTAGAAATGAGGCATTCGGAACCAAAATCTTCTGGTATTTGTTTTACATTTTTTAGTTTCAAACCTAAAATTAAGGGCGGCCGATTGAAGGATCCTTTCCATAGGTTAGAAACAGTAAAATGTACGGCATAGTCTCAATTTAAGACCTGAATTCTGACTTGTGGGAGAATCTGTTGTGTTTATTTAGAGTCTTAAAGAAACAGCGGGCCACAATGGTGCACCTGCAGTCCCATCTACTGGGGAGGCTGAGGCAGGAGGATTGCTTGGGCCCAGGAGTTTGAGTTCAGCCTGGGTGACAACAGCAAAACCCCGTCTCTTTAAAAAATAAAATAAATAAATAAATAAAAAGACTTACAGAAACCACCTCCCCAACTACTATGATGTAGAAGCACCTGAGCTGCGGCTCTCACGCTGCAGCAGCTAATCACACTCCCTGTCTTGCCGATGCAACCATCACCTCGTGCTTAATGGCCTCAAAGGGTCTGACTATCTCATACATCCCTTTTGGAAAATATATTTTTTCACTGTTCATATTCAGATTGAAGCAAATTAAATGAAAACTAGTTCAAGATACCATTTCTCACCCTATCACCCTGGCAAAATATCCAGATGCTTAACATCTGGTAACACCCTTCGTTGGTGCTGACCGGGGGCGCAAGCCTGTGGAGGGGAATTTGGAAACACTCACCAAAACGACACTTACGCTAGCATCCAGAAACCCCCTACCAGGCAGACTCCAAAGACAGCCCTCGCCAAATGCAGAACACACGCCAGTCACGGCAGCAATCCACGGCAGAACCGACACGGACGCAGAGCACCGAATAAAAGACACACAAACGGTATGAACACGCGTGCTACCTTTCCTGAAAGAAGGGGAGGCGAGTGGTGGGCATGCCTGCCTATTTCTGCAGGATAAAGCAGAAGTTGCCCAGAAGAGTAGAGAAGACAGGAAAGGTATCTTTTACATACTGCACACAGTTTGGACCTTTGAACCACATAATTATTTTATACATAAAAATAAAAATTTTAAGCACAGTCCTTTATTCATCCTAAGTGGAATATAATTAAGGACAAAAAGAATTTAAAAACAAAACAAAACAAAAAATCACGGTATTTGCTATGCAGTTTTATTAGTACTAATGTAATACCATGATTTCACAACCTATTTTATGCATATTTTAGCATAAAACAAATAAGGAATTACACCAATAGTATTAAGAATTAAGATTTTCAGGATAAGAAAAATGTAAATTTTAAAAATCAAAGAAGTTAACTAAAACTATGTAATTTTAAATTTGTACTGATAATACCAGTATGAACTCACAACGTTTTAAAAATGTATTTCCTAGCTCTGTCCACCAAAAGGATATACGCAACACTCGACAAACGCAACGAACACATCTAACGCCTAGAGCTCGTTTTGAGATGCCTTTCTGCACCAGAAGGAACCAGAGCACTCTGGAGGAACGGCGGATGGCTCTTCTCTTCTGGAAAAGTGAGGCTGGGACGCTGGGCAGAAGCCACGTGCACCGGGAGCCACACACGGGGTGAAGGGGACACGGGAGCCAGGTGGAAGGGCTCCAGTCGTCCACATTTGACCATCACAGAACAAGAGCAAAAGACGTAAGCAGATTATGATATACTGAATAAATAAAAACCCATTAGCCCACCGTGATATTCAAAGAAAGAGGAAAAATAAAAACATTTGCCACGATGCAGTGACTACCGCACCGTCTTCCCCTGAAAATTAGTAATAAAAATCAAGGATTTGTCCTTTTTTTTTTTTAAAGAGATCAGGTCTCACTCTGTTGGCCAGGCTGGAGTGCAGTGGCATGATCTCAGCTCACTGTAGCCTCCAACTCCTGGGCTCAAGCGATCCTCCCGCCTCAGCCTCCCAAGAAGTAGTGGGAACTACAGGCACCACCACGCCAGGCTGTCCTGTCTTTCTAAGAGGTAATGAATGAGGGAAACAGAAAAAGAAGAAACAACAGCATTAGAAAGTCAGCATGGTGCTGCCTCATAGTTCTGGGAAGTACCAACAACACACAGCACGAGGAATGCTACGGGAACAGGTGTTCGCATGCCCCGTGATGTCCCCCACAGATGACCTGCTAACTGCGGGACAGGGGTACGTTTAAAGGGCTAGTGACCTGTCACCCCAGTCCCCAAGGGACAGGCTGCAAAAACAGCACAACACGAAGCACACTGCATCACCCACACGAACGTGCCCCAAAAGTGCCACCGGGACCCAATCCAGCCTCTCGCTGCCAGATCACAGGGTGCACACAGGGGGCAGAGGAACAAAAAGAGACACCACGAAGATTGTGATGCATGGCCCTAGACTGGATTCTGGCTCTGAAAAAACAGCTACTCAAGACATTTTGGGGACAGCTGGATCTGACTGTGGACTGGCTCTAGATGACACCGAGGGGCTGTTGTTAGATGTATGTCACTGATGATGGGACTGTGATTATTGAGAAGAATGTTCTTTTCCCTTTTCTTAGGAGAAAAGGACACCCAGAGGTAAAGTGTCTCAATATCTGCAATTTCCTTCAAAAAAGGTCTGATGAGCACCAGACAGGTGGCAGTCACGGTGGCTCCATCTGGGGGAAGGGCACAGAAGAGTGCCAACCCTCTGTAAGTTAGAAAGTTCATAATATAACTTTTAAAGAACTGAAGCACATTTGTGTTGAACTCAGAGCACACGTGCTCTCAGCGAGCTGTCAAGTCCACCCAGGGAATCAAAGAGCTTAAAGTCAGACTCCCAACCTGGTTCAAATGGGGAGATGGCAGTTTCCTCCCTGGAGGATATAAATTAAGATCTGGTCTACACCTGAGAGTAACTTTAATAACATATTCTGAGGGTGCAGAGCCAAGCTAACACAACGTAGGGGTTGCAATAGCATCAACTGCCTCACAGCCAGCAATTCCAAGAAGAGCCACTGTACCCATACAAAGAAAAGCCATCATCCAGGACTGGGCTAAACTGAGACGGGGAACTCAAAGCCAAAAACCAAAGACAGTTACAAAGGGTTAAACTTCAGAAATCTAGAACCAGAGCTATTTCCATAAGATGTGGTCAGAAACCCCGATAAGGCTACCTTGGAAACAAAGCACATTCCAAAGCAAGCAAACAGACCACATTAAGGTCAGTTGGTCCCTGTTCTGTCCCTGAAATGTTCTGGGTCACATACCAGGGCTGCTTGGGTTGTTCCGATCACTCTTTTTGTGAATCCCCTGTACTGAACACCAGCACCCTCGACATCTACCCTTTCCTTTGGGGTCCAGGCAGTCCCCCTAGTGACAGGTCTGAAATCGAAGCTGTGGCTGAAAGCTGCGGCTGAAAGCTGCTGGGAAAAGTCTTTCACTTACAGGATAAGGAACGCGGCTTCTGTGATAGTAACCGGAGCTCTCCCACACAGCACACAGCTCCAGACCCTGCTCTCTGTGTCGCAGGCAGGTGGAGCAGAGATCCCAAAGGGAGCTTTGGGTGAGAAGCCAGCCCCTCAGGGTTTTCATCCGTGGAGGTCCTGAGGCAGAAGGACAGAGCGAGTCCAGGGCCCGCTGGTCCACAGGGGCAAGGGGTCAGGTCTTCCCATCCAGACCAATGATGGGCGGCTGCAGCAACCACACAGAGAGCACCCTGGTGGGCCAGCAGGGAGGGGCCCAGCCCCACCCCAGTCTCAAGCCAGTATCAGCTGTTTTTATTCTACACAGCCTTTGCTGGGAAAGACACAGACCACAACTGCTGAAAGTCCTTCACCTAGAATGAGAGATCAGAAGCAGAGAATGCACCTTGTCAAGTGCTGGGCCTAGCATTTTTAGTGCATGTCATTTAAGCTATACGTCCACCAAATCCCCAAAGCAATCCCCGAGGAGCTGGGGAGGAGGCTTTACCCACAAGTGTGCAGCTGTAGGCTGCGCTGCCTGGCAAGGCCAGCCTCTGCACCACAAGGATGCTTCCCCCAGGGGGCCTCCTCCCCGCTGCCCCTGGACCCAACATCCCCTCCCTCCCTCCGAGGTTTTCCCCAGTACATTTCTCAAACAACTGAGCATCACCTCTGCCCTCATCTGCCAGTAGTTTTCCTTGGAGCACGTATTGGGCCTTTTTCTCTGGTTTACATGGATCCTCACCACAACAACTATGTTCTCCAAGGCCAGGGGCTTTTTTAAAAAAAACCATCATTGCCCCAGCAAGCAGAAACTGCAAGAACGCTTCATGCAGAGTTCACTACCTCTATCCCTCCCACTCCCCTGCCTCAGAAATCAGAAAGATTTTATTTTATTCCTACAATGCCTTCCAGAATTTGAACTACCAAAAGCACACATCAAATAATTAGCCAGGAAGCAATCTGAGGTATTCCAGAATGAAGAACAAACAAGGCACTGAAGGGTGGCGTGCAGGAGAAGGATACGGAAGACTGGGATGCAGAAAGCCAGGCCACGGAGGGACAGTGACGACAGCAAGGTGCTGTAACCTAGACACTAAAGCAGAAGGCCAGAAAAAGGATGCTGAAGGATGCTACGGACTGAAGGCACCCTGACCGCTTCTGCAGTGGGATGTAAGCAAGACTATGGATTCCTACAGCTGTACCCTCAGGTCCTGAGATTTTAAATGACTTGAAAATCAGAAGTAATGACAGTCACTGACTCTCTGAACTGCTATGTGCAGAAACACACAGAAGGAAACAGAATGCTGGTAAGGAAGAGCTTGCCTGGCCTCTACTCTGGGGCCTGGCCCAGCTGGGCCCAACAGCTTTGCCTGCTCCCTCCTTGCAAAACCAACAGCACAGCAAAGGAGAAGGGAACCAGACTAGAAGTAGAAACCAAAGTAGCTGAAGCCAAGCAAAGAAAAAAATGCACAAAGTGAAGAGAAGGACAGCCCTGACCATGGTCACTTACTGCCCCTCATGCGCCCAGGGCTCCACTTCCCAGTGCTCGTCACTCCAAAGTCTATGCCCACCAGGGATCTGAAATGCACACGTTTCTTTCACTACATAAATATTGCATATCAGCTCCTTTGCACATACACAGAAGTCAACCAACTCCCCTAATAATTTACTTAACACCATTCTCCAGGGTGTCGGGACATTCTTCACAACAGCTTGAGTTACTCACTGTGTATGGGCTGACATTAAAGAACATAGTTTTCACATCCAAAAACATCAACCACCTTATTCAGGAATTAACCAGAACAAAGGGCAGGAGGACTGTTACCATCTATCAAGAGGGCTAGCTTTCTTTCAATAGAGGAGATTAATGGTGTCCTCTGCCCAAAAGATTGAGCCTTCGAAACTTTTTGAAGATTCACAGAATGTCTCTTAACTTGTGCTAGATCTTTTCCCGAGAAAAAGCAAAGTACGATAAGCAGATATAATCTGTTTAAGGATTGCAGAAGTGTGCATCCTTGTATGAACATCCCACTGGAAACCCTCAGACTACGGAGTCAAATTCCTGTAAACTTTGCTCTCGCAAGATAACTTTGTTTAGCAACTGAAATTCATTCATGATCGAAACTTGGCTTAATTTCATAACGCTTTTTCAAAAACTCCAACTAAATCCTTCCTAGTCTCTTAATTTTACCATCACCACACACAGAGAAAACATCAAAAGTTAATATTTCCATGTAGAAAGTCACGAGGATGCCCTTGCTTTAGCAGATTGGACTCACCGTAAGGTCTAAAGTAGATTTTCTAAAACTATGCACTTAATCCGATCAGAGTTAACTTCAAAACAAATAACTTCCCTTTTTTACAAACGCCAGGACACCCACAGAATCTTCTCCTGGCGGCCCGGCGTGGCGGGGACCTGTTTCCCCGAGGGGCGCACGAGCCCTGTGAGAATCTCCCAAAACACAGAGCACCGGGGCGCGGGAGGGCGACTCTCCCAGGGAACAGAGGTGGTGCGGGTCGCACGGGAAGGACAAAGGGGGACACGAAAGCGGGGCAGGCTCACTCGGGTGTGGAAACACC
>VBSM01000086.1:224881-237146 GCA_008086735.1 Cheirogaleus medius | reverse complement strand
TCCTGTTGGCTGTACGTTGAGTTTTGATAAATTTATATGCACCCAGAAACAGCCCTCCCTCCGTTCGAGAACGTTCCCATCACCCCAGGAAGTTCACCCCTGCCTGTCGTCAGGTATCCCATAGGTATGACATGAGGGTATTATTTAGTTACCTGGCTGACACCTGCTCTGCCCAGCACTGCCCTGGCTGCCTACGGGAGAGGTGTGTCATTTCCCCATGCACTTAACAGTGGTGAGAGTTTCATTGGCTCCTCCAAAGCCAGGCAGGAAATGAACTGATTCGAAAACGTAGCTGGTCATTACTGTGGCCCACAAAGCTTTTTAGAATGTATTTAACAACATTATTTGCGTGCCTGTTGCCCTTGCCCCTCCCTCTCCGTGGAGATGCTTGTCCCTGCACAGAGGGCCGAGTACAGAGCTGGTCGGTCTAGGGAAATGATACGGCAGAAGAGGTGGTTGGTCCCTGTGCCAGACAGTGCTGCTAAATGCCCTCTGTCCCTGTCACAGTTACATTTTCAAATTACAGAGCTGCTGTGACCATCAAGTATCAGGTTAGATTCTTCCCCTTGTAGAAAAGGGTTAGATAGAGAGCTTCAGTGCTCCCTGGGAGAGTGGGTTTTGAAGGGTTGGTTATAGTTAGAGCTCTTGGTACTTTGCTGTAGAGGGGAAAATTATATGTTTGTCTTTATTCTGGTGAGTAACCAGCTGTTGCTTCTGCCCCACCTCAGTAATAACATGCAAAACTGTGCCTGGGTGCTTTAGGGTCCCCTCTGTGCAGGCTGCAGTGTTGCACCCTGGGGGCTGCAACCCCCTCACCTCAGGAGGGATTGCAGGGCTGCTGCTAGGGGCCCAGGGCCAGTGGGGTGGTGGCTTTGCTGTTGGCTCCCCTGGAATCCAGGGTTGAGGGGGCTCCTGGAGGGCTCTGAGATGCAGGTGAGTTGGGGTTTGGCTGACCGCGTTTTCTCCCATGTTCCTCTTTATAGGGAATTGCTAATTTCAGCATAAACTATGAATTTGTATATGACGCAGGAGAAGAAAAACACTTATCTGAAGGGTCTGTCTTAAAAAGTGCACTTGGGATCTGCTGGGATTCCCTTTTGGAACTTTCCGAGTGAAGCCTGCTCTTGGAGGGCTTTTCCTGAAGACCAGTAGGTCAGCGTGAGGCTGTGAATCCAGGCTCCTGTGGGTGTCCCGCCCACCCCAGGGCTGAGGCCAGGCTTCCCTGACATGGCAGGGCCACATGCCACAGTGGGCCTTGGGCTTCAGCTTGCAATATTTACTTGTGAGTCACTTTTAAAAAATCATTTTGCTCCTTGTCAGTAAAAAGTGGTTGTTTGGAGGGAGGAGCTGAGGTGTCCTCACTGTTGCTGCCTAAGGTGCTGCCTTCGTGGGTGGTGGTCCAGAGTTGGCAGGTCTTCACGTGAGGTTCCTAGACACCAAGCCACTCCAGAGAAAATGGAAAATAGACGTAGTCAGTGATGTTCAGACAGTGGAGGTCTCTGCCACAAGGAGGTGGCGGTATGGGCTGTTAGCTCACTGGTTTTGCCCAATTCTGAAAAGAGCATGTTCTCGTAGATCTCTGTGGCTAGGTTTTCAGGCATCTGAGCCAGTGCTGGCCACCTTCATAGCCGGGAGCTCTGCAGGCAGTGTGGGGCTCTTGGGGACTCGGCCCTCACTGTGGAGCAAGAGTGGGGCGTCGTACCTCCAAGCGTGCCACGAAGAGAGCAGAGGTGCCCTTTGGTGTGTTGCACGTCCCTGGGTTTGTTTTGAGGAGGACATGGCCAGCACAGTGGTCAAGCCAGGGCTGAGGAATGCCCCTGAGGGGAAGAGGCAAGCAGGCTTGGCCTGTGAGGTTTCCTTAGTGGTCACTGCTAAGGCTCTGCAGAAGCTGGGTTGGGTCCTGTTGTGGCGGAGACATGGCCTGAGACCAGTACAGGGCTTGGTCCTGGTTGTGGCTGGTGGCCCCGTGCCTAGGTGTGCATGTGGAGGATGTGTTCACAGAGAGAATACATGGGCTGTGGTCTGTTTCTCCCTCCTTGCTTGTTGGCCCGACAGGAATGCTGCAGGGACCGTGCACTGGGGCTCGAAGGGGCACTCACCTGGGTCGTAGTGGGGAGGGGAAAGAGTGGGTTTGGGGGAGTGTTTGATAGAACCACGTAGCCACTGAGTGTGCCTGCCTCACGGGCACAGCCCTGTGTATGGGCTTCCTGGAGGACCTTCTGCATGCCAGGAAAGCAGCCCTGCGATGGTGGGTGCAGGCTGGGACCCCTACTCTGGAGGGGTGTTGCTGTTGGCTGCGTAGCCTGTTGGCATGATCTGAAAGGTGACCGGTGAGTGGTGGGGTCCTGGTACCCTGCAGGAACTCGGGTCAGCAGAGGCCCGATGGCTGCTCGTTCCTCTGGTCCTGGGGTCACTCTGAGGCCTGGTGATGGTACGCTGCCAGAGCGTTGTTGGATGTGATCATGAGTCCTGGGATGAGTGGTTTTTGAAACCTCAGAAATATGTTGGCTGTGAGTTTCGGTTTGATTGAGCCATGAGTTGACTCGTTGACTCTGTCCAAGTGTACTTTCATGGTTTTATCAAGTCTTTTGTCACCCTGACTGGAATTAACTGTATCTTTGACTTTATTTTAGGCAATCATTACCAAATGAGGAGGAAAGGACGATGTCATCGAGGCTCTGCAGCAAGGCACCCCTCTTCCCCGTGCAGTGTTAAACACTCCCCCACTCGAGAAACATTAACGTACGCTCAAGCTCAGAGGATGGTTGAGATAGAGATTGAAGGGCGCTTGCATAGGATCAGTATTTTCGATCCCCTGGAGATCATATTAGAAGATGACCTCACTGCTCAAGAAATGAGTGAATGCAACAGCAATAAGGAAAATAGTGAGAGGCCGCCTGTTTGCTTAAGAACTAAGCGTCACAAAAACAACCGAGTCAAAAAGAAAAATGAAGCTCTCCCCAGTGCCCACGGCACACCGGCCTCAGCCAGCGCCCTCCCCGAGCCCAAGGTGCGCATCGTGGAGTACAGCCCTCCCTCCGCCCCCAGGAGGCCCCCTGTGTATTACAAATTCATCGAGAAGTCGGCTGAGGAGCTGGACAACGAGGTGGAGTATGACATGGACGAGGAGGACTACGCCTGGCTCGAGATCGTCAACGAGAAGCGCAAGGGCGACTGTGTCTCTGCGGTGTCGCAGAGCATGTTTGAGTTCCTGATGGACCGTTTTGAGAAGGAGTCGTACTGTGAGAACCAGAAGCAGGGTGAGCAGCAGTCTCTGATCGACGAGGACGCCGTGTGCTGCATCTGCATGGACGGCGAGTGTCAGAACAGCAACGTCATCCTCTTCTGCGACATGTGCAACCTGGCCGTGCACCAGGAGTGCTACGGGGTGCCCTACATCCCCGAGGGCCAGTGGCTCTGCCGCCATTGCCTGCAGTCCCGGGCCCGCCCGGCCGACTGTGTGCTGTGCCCCAACAAGGGCGGTGCCTTCAAAAAGACAGACGATGACCGCTGGGGCCACGTGGTGTGTGCCCTGTGGATCCCGGAGGTTGGCTTTGCCAACACGGTGTTCATTGAGCCCATCGATGGCGTGAGGAACATCCCCCCAGCCCGGTGGAAACTGACGTGCTACCTCTGTAAGCAGAAGGGCGTGGGGGCCTGCATCCAGTGCCACAAGGCAAACTGCTACACGGCCTTCCACGTGACGTGCGCCCAGCGGGCTGGCCTCTACATGAAGATGGAGCCTGTGAAGGAGCTGAGTGGTGGCAGCACCACCTTCTCCGTCAGGAAGACCGCCTACTGTGACGTGCACACGCCTCCGGGCTGCACCCGGAGGCCGCTGAACATTTATGGGGATGTTGAGATGAAGAACGGTGTTTGTCGGAAAGAGAGCTCAGTCAAAGCAGTCAGGTCCGCATCCAAGGTCAGGAAGAAAGCAAAAAAGGCTAAGAAGGCGCTCGCGGAGCCGTGCGCCGCCCTGCCGGCCGTGTGTGCTCCTTACATTCCTCCGCAGAGGTAAGCGCGTGCAGGCGGGGGTGGAGGACCAGCCCAGAGCGGGACACAGGGAAGACTGGGCAGGCCTGCAGGGAGCCAGCTAGGTCCTCACTGCGTTTCCTGTTCACGCAGCTCCTAACGTTCCCCGAAGATGTGTTCCTGTTTGTTTACCACATCTCTTGGAGGCACAGGCGTTGTAAGAGGTTTTAGTCTCAGATTGTGACAATTTATAGTTTCCTTAGTGCCCACATCGGCCTCTCAGGGTAGGCCAGACACGGTCACGGCCACTGCAGCCACGCTGGCGCTCACTTAACCAGGGTACCCAGGGTTCAGCGTCCTGGTTTTGTTGCCATCTTTAACACAGTCAGATGCTATTCCTTGCCTTCTCCCCAACCAAATTTTGGACCCTTGTAGGATTTTTAAAAAATAACTTGGAAAACTGAAGTCCTGTGGCTCAATAAGACAGAAGCTGAGGAGGAGATCAGAACGACTGTGGGAGCCTCGGGGAGGGAGGTGGTGACCTCTTTCCTGCTCTGTTGTGCCCTTCTCGTTTCTCTGATGGTCTCCTTAGTTGTGCAGACGTTGCCTGTCTGTGTAAGGCCCTCGGACCTAGAGCGTGCGTCAGGAGTGGCTCGAGTCGGGGTGCTTGCTGTGGGCAGGTCTGACTCACTCTGGTGTGTGACCAGGGGCCATCGTTGCTAATCCACCTTGGGTCTGTTCTCAGCCCTTAATTTTTGTCCTCTTGTTGGCCTGTCCCTTTTAACCACTGACTTGCTCTTTTTGTTTTTTTACCTTTAAAAATACTCCTTGCCTTTTTAAGGCTATGAGGTAAATGACAACGAATTTTCACACCAGGGCCTGTAAGTGCCGAGTAAACACTCCCTTTCCAAGTTAACCAGTTCCTCTTCTATCCACTGGAACACGTCCTTAATGTTTGAGAAAGTGACACACTTTACATGTGGGATGTGGAACTTTAAAACAGTTCCGTCCAATAAGTAAAGCCTCGAGATGGGGTAAAGATGGAATGGGCGTCTGCCCCTGAGACCGGTTTGTGTGGTATCCGTTGTTACAGCGATTATTTAGTAATTTGAAGTGATTTGCTTATTAATAAGATTGTACTTATTTTACAAATTGAGTAGATGACAGACTTTCAGGATATTTTTATTATTAAAGAGTAAAAATTGTCAAGCATGGTGGCGCATACCCGTGATCCTAGCACTCTGGGAGGCTGAGGTGGGAGGATCACTTGAGGCCAGGAGTTGGAGGTTGCAGTGAGCTGTGATGACGCCGCTGCACTCCAGCTGGGGCAACAGAGTGAGACCCTGTCTCAAAAAAAAAAAAAAAAGAATAAAAATTATCTTGAACATATTGAATATTAACTTTTTGTATCGTTTCCTGTACAGATGCTCCTTGACTTTACGATGGGGTTAGAGCCCGATAAACCCATCCCATTGTAAGTTGAAAATATCCTAAGTTGAAAATGAGTGTAATGCACCTACGCTACCGAACATCATTGCTTAGCCTAGCCTACCTTAGATGTGCTCAGAACACTTACATTAGCCCACAGTTGGCCAAACCATCTAACACAAAGCTTATTTTTATAATAAAGTGTTGAATATCTCATGTAATTTATTGAATACTGAAAGTTAAAAACAGAATGGTTTTATGGGTACTTAAAGTACGGTTTCTGCTGAACTTTTATGGCTTTTGTACCATTGTAAAGTCAAAAAATTGAACCATAATTAAATTGGGGACTGTACACTTGTGACTTGGAATAATTCATACTTCGAGACAGGTGATTAGATGATAGAGTTGGATCTTAATGTGTCACAATTTTACAGCAAGCTCACTAGCCAGCTGTGAGCATGGCAAGGTCCATCACTTGGAAGATGAGTTTTATCCCAAGAGGAGTGAGCACAGACTTTATATTAAGAATTAGAAGTTTAAAATGATTTCTGTAAATGTTATTTTATTTTGTTTTTTTCCTCAAAATGAAATCTAGTTTCATGAAATCTACAGAATTAGTAAATTCAGAGAAAATGAACAAAAAGTGCTCGGAATGTTTCTCATTCACAGAAAACAGAAAGCCTCTGTCAAAACTAAGGTGTCTGTCTTTGCAAATCATCCTGACTAAAAATTGGGTTTTTTTGAGACAGAGTCTTGCTCTGTCACTCTGGGTAGAAGAGTGCAGTGGCATCATCATAGCTCACTGCAACCCCTAACTTCTGGTCTCAAGCCATCCTCCCGCCTTGGCCTCTCAGAGTGCTGGGATTATAGGCATGAGCTACCGCATCCTGCCCAACCTGACTTTTAAAAGATGGTTTCACTTGGATTTTTGCTTATGAATCAAAAAGTGTAAGGATTTGTATCAAAAGCTTCTAAGAGGCCTAAAAATTTCAGCTTTACTGAAATTGAAGCAAATGAAACAAAAAATGTGATCTAACAAATTGAAAAGCCAAAAGTTTAAATAAAGTACTCCCTTCTCTGTGGCCAGCACCGTGTGGGGTGAGCACCTGCTTCAGGTGAGGGCAGGGCCTGGCTGGGCTCCCTTGCCCCATCTGTGGTTCTTGGTGTTGGGTGGGCAGCACATTTGCAGAGGGAGTGTTCACATGTGGAGAACACGAGCCTTGGAGGGGGCCTGCAGTGGCCAGGGGTGATGGAGAAGACTTGTGCTCTGGACCTAAATATTTCAAAGCAGGTGATGTAGCTAAACCACTTACTAAAGGTATAGTCTGGCCTATGTTCATTTTTTTCCTTTTCCTAATTTAGGAATAAACTATTATTTCAGCTTTGAGTAGAGATGAAAGAAGCGTACCTGGACAGGTGTTCTTGGCCCCAGCCTTTACACTCAGGGTTTCCCAGAGTCTACGGAAGACCCCGGTGTTTGCCACCGACAAAGAGCTCCCACCACCCTTGGCCTGCATGCTGCGTGGTGTTGGTCCCTCCTCATGGTCCCCACCTCGTCGGTCCCACCTGTTGTGAGGGGCAGGCCCTCAGTGTGCTGGGTGTGGTCAGAGGCCAGGGCTCACTGGCTGCTGCCAGAAGCTGGTTCACAGTCCTGCTGTGGCCCTACATGCAGCTGACCTGGCAGCCCCATGCTTAGGCCCGGGGCGCTACCCTTGGGTGCATGCAGAAGGCCTCAGCCGGGTGTCTGAATTGCGTGTAGAATGGAGTGAAGCTTTTGGATGCTCAACCCTTGGTGGGGATGCTGGGATGTGCAATTGTTGAGGCTGTGCACTAACCATGGCCTCTGGACCTTCTAGGGCATCTGCCACAATAGGACGCTCCAGGCCAGCTCTCGAGCCGGCCAGTCACACTGGAAGAGGGACATGGGCCCATCTGAACAGTTGTTTTGGAGATTGAGAAAGAGAGAACCCCTCACTCCCTGTGGAGAGACCAAAATCTGCTTTCAGGGACTGTGACTGCTTTTATAATCTGAGTGGTTTAAGAAATTAGGTTTTCAAGTGAAAAAGACAATTCTAAGGTCATATAGTGTGTTCTTAATGAGAAGGGGGCAGCATGTTTAACTTTTTAGTATTTTTAAACCCTAAAGATTGCTTTTTATTTCTCTGAGTAATGGGCTGAGGAGTAGAGAAGTGGGCATTCTGGAACTCTCTCTGGGGTCACTGCCAGAGCTCTCTCTGGCATGTGGTACGGGCTGACTGTGGGCAGCCCCCCGGTGGTGCAGGACACTGTTTCTCTAGGGCCTCCCCCGGCCCCAGACAGTGGTCGCTCAGCCTGTTCCATACGGTTCCAGTGTCTCAGAGTGGGGCCCATTCCTTTCTATTTTCCTTCCCTTACATACTTCTCAAAAAAAGTTTTCTGACAGAGAAATAGACATTTAAAATTGGGGAAGTTTCCTGGTTGGGGACTGGGTGGAGAGAAAAAAAGAGAAAAAAAAAATTGGGGAAGTTATGTGAAGGAAAGTCTAAAGAAGAAAGAAAATTCCTTTTCCTGCTCCTTTTTTCCTTCCAAGAAAAATCAGCCTGCAGCTTGTGCAGCTGCGTCTGTGTTTCTGGCCCCTTCAGACCGGTTCCCACGGCATCCGGTCTGCTCCTCGGCCGCCGGGGACGCTCGGCGTGGGGAGCGCCCTCTGACGAAGCGGGGCGGAGAGGTGGCCACCTGGCCGCGTGGGTGGGTGATGTGTAGGTTATGCAGCGCTGCTGCCTGAGTGGCAGGGGTGCTACCTGGTAGCCCTCGGGGTACAGTCCCCAGGGCAGTGTCAGCAGTGGGGGCCTCTGTCCAGCCACCAGGGAGGCTCTGAAATGGAGCAGGGTGTATTAGTAGCCATCCCACTGGACAGAGTGATTTTATGCTTGTTGAATATAATAATAAAAAGCTCTGGCTTGTGTTTTATATCTTTTTCTCCATGTTTCTGGCAGTTAATTTCACTATTTTGTAAAAGTTTTGATCTGCCATGGATTGGCAGAATGGGAGTGCTGGCTGCGTCCTCCTGGGTGGAAGTCTTGCCCTGGACCCCTCGGTGCCGTGGTCCGTGGGCTTGCTCTTGTGGACGGGCTGGCAGGCCTCTCAGGAGCCCCTCAGCCATGGGCGGCAGCTCTGCCTGTGCTTGGCCGTGGAAGCAGCCTGTGCTGGGTCCGAAATAGCGGCGACTTTGGAAGGAAGCACCACGACCAATCGAAAAGTAAGAACTGCACGTTTCGAAATGCTGTTGTGTGGACAGGCAGGGCCAGTGCCTTGCCTCCTGCCAGACTCCTCTCTCCAGTCACTTGGACAGGTGACCGAAGCTGCCTTTAGAGAGACCACCCTGAGTGCTACCTGACGTGCCGCCCTCATTCCTGCCTGCTGAGCCTTTGCAGGTGTCTTCGTTTTAGTGAGACCGTGGCACAGGTGAGCGGGCACCTCGCCGTGGAGCCCCTCTTGGCACAGGACGGGCATCTGTGCTCCAGCTCCACGGCCTGGAAGGACCCTCTTCTAGTGAGGTGGGGTGCACGATGGGGAGCAGATCGGTGTGGATTGAAGGAGCTGAAGCAAAAGTAGTGCTGGGAAGGAAATCTGGGTGCTCCAGGAGCGGACGTCTCACCGCTTAGTCTGCGTGGTCTTCCGTGCAGTCTCGGACTCTTCTACAAGACGCGTGCATTCATCGAACTAAAATCGTGTTCCGGAGTGCGGCGCTGTGGGCTGCCAGCCAGTCACCAGACGTCGGGACAGCTCTGCCACCTTGGACGCCAGCACCTCACCCTCACCCGGGCCTTGCAGGGTGCCGTCCCCCCCCGGCCGCGGTCTCTTCCCTGAAGCGTCCCAGGTGCGCAGCGTGGGGTCTCAGGAGTGGGGAGACTCCGCCAGCACGGCTGGCTTTTACCGTTTCTGTTCACTTTCATCTTATTTTTGGCAGAGGTTGAGCTGAACAGTTATTTGAACTTAACTTTGCAGATTGTCACCACACAGTGTCCTGCTGCATGCCCTGCGCTCGTGCCTAACGTGACTGCTGGGGCGAGGCTTGTTTCCAGAGCGGCTGAGGCCGAGCATGTCCTGAGAGCCCCTCCGCGGACGCCTCCACGGGCACGTGCTGAGACCCAGCTTGGGTGGTGGGCTTGATTTTAAGTTTTTAGTTGGAAATAACTTCAGATTCACACAGTGTTGAAAAAAAATAGGGCAACGCGGAACACGCACAGGGCTCTGTACAGAATCACCTGTCACTGACGTTTTATCCCACTTGGGCACTCTGCACATGGGTGTGGCCCTTGCTGACACGTGTCGGGGCATGTCCCCACTCATAGGCACGGCACCCTGGCAGTGAGCAGGAGGGACCAGGGCACCCTCTGTAGCCTTCCCCTCATCCCACCTGGGACCCAGGCCGCCTGCTGCCGGTGACAGTCCCGTTTTGTTCTTGAGCTTCTCACATCTGGATGTTTCCGGGGCTTTGTCTGCTGTGACGCTCGTGTTTTTGAAGGAGACAGCCCTTCCCCCTCATTGGTATATATTGTTCTTTGTTTTTGGCTTGTCTGGTGTTTCCTCGAGGCTCACTGAGGTCATGTGCGTGTGGAGTGGGCGCCGTGTGTCTCCCTCACCTGGGCTCCTGGAGGCTCCCAACAGCCGCGCTTGCTGGCGGTGACCGTGTTGCGGTGTCTCCGCTGTTTGAGTTCCGGTGGCCTGGGGAGATTGGGGGCTGAGGTCCCTGCTGCTCAGAGTCAGCCTGGACTGAGTGTGGTTCCTGCTTTGTCAGGCTTTCCAGAAAGGTTTAGACGAGCAGTGACCACCTCCAGCGTCTCTGTCCGGGGTCTGCCCCTTGTCCTGTGTTTGTGCGGGTTTGTCCGTCAGTGGTGTGGGCCGGAAGGCCTGCTTTTCAGAGTTGTCTCCGCAGCAGGGCACGGGCGGGCGGGGAGGTCTGGGGCGTCTGGAGCGGTTGCTTCTCACCAGCTTGCGGGGGGGGGGGTCCAGGCCCCCAGCGCGGGAGGATGTGCGATGTTTGGACTCTGCCAGGCTGGACTGTCACCCGCTGTCTCAGCTCCTGGCCGGTTGCCTGTGGCGAGAGCCCCGAGGCAGCTGGTGGGGGCACTGAGCCTGCCCGCCACCTCTTGGGCAGCGTGGCTGCCGTGGTGATGCCGAGGACCACGTGGACGTCTCTGCGTGGACCAGAAGTGAGCGTGTGGTCTGGCGCACACTAGTGGTCCACAGCCAGAGGCAAAGTCCGGGCTTTTCAGGCTTCGAGGGCAAAACCTGACGTCCTGCGGGAGAAGACGGGTGCGTGACCCGAGCGGTCGCGAAGTGAGTCCTGTGCGGAGCGGAGATCGGACAGGGCGGGAGCCCGAGGGCGGAAGGAGGACCGTTCCTGAGACCCCACTGCCTGGAAGTGGCTTCTGGGAGCATCACGAGAGCTTTCTTCCAGTCCGTGCACGTGTGTAGGTAGAAATAATGTTTTTTAATGGCGTCTTTCTACTTCTCGTGATTTTTATATACGAAGCTTTAAAATAAAGTAGAGATTAACATACTCAGAGTTACCAAATCTAACAGTTTTTTTTAAAGGAACAATAATAATTGAAATGCACATCACTGCTGGGACCTTCCAGCTTGGCAGCCCACCTCATCCTCGTACATTTGGGCTGGGGTCGTCTCACCCGTGACCTCCTGGTTTTCCTGCACGGGTGCACGCACGGCGGCTCCCTCCTGGGCACGCTGCTTGCCGTCTCCGCGGCTCTAGCTCGTCCTGACATCCGTGAGTCCAGTGTGTGCAGAAAGTGGGTGTCCCTGGTGATGGGTGGGTGGCGCCCCCGCCTCTGGGCGGGAGTTCCCCCGGTGGGGGTCAGAGAGGGCTTCACGTGGCCGGCCAGGGCGACGGTCCAGCCTGGCGTGGGTTTGTGGCTGTCGTGCGCCTCGGGCGCTGTGGGCACCGCCTCCCTGCCTGCCGGCCTTGTGCGCCGTACGGCTTGTTCCCTTGGGTTGGCTTATTGTTTCATTTCTCCTGATACCTTCAAACAATTCTTTTTTGATTTGTAAATCTTTAAAATAGAGAGAAGCCCCCTGTTCTTCGACTCAGCTTCGAACGTTGTCCCCACCTGGCCAGTCTTCCCTCACCTGCTCCTGCCTTTCCTTGTTGGAAGCACGTCCCTGGCGTGCAGCTCCGTCCGCGAACGTGGCGGCATGTAAAGAGTCTTAAAAACAACCCCAGTTTTATAGCGTCTGGTGGACTGGACTGTTCCTTTCCCTCTACTAGTCAGGGTTAGCAGGTTACCTGCGTTGTGTACATCTTGGGTCTGCTTTAAGACACCCGCCCTCCCTCGAGCTCACGGAGCTTCCCTTGCACTCCCCCAGTCCTTCGTCCTCCCGGCGTTGACCGTGGGTGGCGTGAGCTGGGTCTGGTTCACGAGCCCCCGCGCATGACGACGCGTGGTTTGTGGTGCCCGCGGGGCCAGCCCCGACTGTCGGGCTGCGGTGGTGGGTGGCCCATCCCTGGCCCTCTGGTCACCCCGCTAAGGGCCACGCGTCGGCTGTGCCGAGCCCCGGTCTGCGGTGGGGCGGGGCCTGGCTCTCCAGTCGTCCTGGCTGCTCTGCACAGGGGGCAGGAGCTCCAGCGAGCTGCGGGGCTTCCTGTCGTGTGCACTGCAGCCTCCCTCCGCAGCCTCCACTGCAGCCTCCCTCCGCAGCCTCCACTGCAGCCTCCCTCCGCAGCCTCCAGGCGCACGCTGAGACTTCTTCAGTGTCATGGTAAAATTCATGATTTTCTCCATAAAAATCTATTAGGTTTATTTCTAGGTAACTTGTTTTGTTAACTTAATCTTTTAAAAAAATTGACTCTTTTTTTTTTTTTTTT
>VBSM01000086.1:204521-215380 GCA_008086735.1 Cheirogaleus medius | reverse complement strand
TCAAAAAAAAAAAAAAAGATGAGGTCTTGCTGTGTTGCCCAGGCTGGTCTCAAGTGATCCTTATGCCTCAGCTTCTTGAGTAGCTGGGACTGTTGCCTGCACCACTGTGCCTGGCTCTAAATTTTTAAAGTATTCTTATCAGAGCCTTGTTGCTTACAACCTGTGGGCTGTTCACATTTCCAGAAATTCTGACTCTGGAAAAGAAGGTGTCTTGTTTTATGAGGTCAAAGTCTTTCTCCATAAGCTTATTGCCATAGCATTTCTTTGGATTTTCAAATTGTTAGAAGATAGTTATATCTGTGTTGCCTCATTAGATCATTAAAATAACCCTGAGTGTGTACATAAGCATGAAAAGAATCTGTATTCCTGTTAAAATGCTCGGAAGTGTATGTGTTAAGGTTTGTGTAGTTTACTGCCCATGAGTTGTGCCTCAGTCCAAAATCAGCAGCCCCTGAGACAACCAGACTCTGCCAGCCCAACCTGCAGAGGAGCAGCATTGTAGGGGTTTTGGTCAGAGCTGGGGTGCGCCCAGCTTGTTTCTGCTGGAGCCCGCCCTGGACCCCCTCTGTCATTGATTGGCCATTTGGGTGGTGGCCTCATGAGCAGCTGTCTGGCCTTGAGCATGCAGACCTGCTGGCCCTCCGTGGTGGGCAGGATGTGGACACCCTAGCGGTGGGTTCCACATTTGCATGGAAGCTCTTGGCACCTTCCTTGTCAGTCTGGATCCTGTGCGCCACTCTTGCAAAGCCCCGACAGGGTTCCCAGTGTGGAATTAGCCTCACAGTTGGTTCGTAGTCTGGTTGGTGTCCTGCAGGGCCACACTCAAGCCATGTCCTGCCAGAGAGGTGGCGTGGGGTGTCCTCGTGGTGTTGGAGAGATGCTGAGGGTCTTGTTGGCCCCAGGCGGGCTCCATATGCCTCTGAGGGCTGTGTCTCCTGCAGAACTCAGCCAGGAGCTGACAGCCCCTTGATTCGGAGCAAATCTTGGGGACAAACTGGAATCGTCAGGGCTGGCATTTTTGTTCATTCATTAACCTGTGAAACTTTTGATTTGCATTCTTTTAAAAATTCGATCTAAAAATCCCTTAATTTTTGTTCTGAAAGTTTGAAATTTGGTGCAAAATGAGGAATGACTCCTTTTTGCATTTTGTGTTTTTCTGTTAAAGTTTTGGTTTATGATTGAATTTGTGTTAATTTTCAGTGTCCTTGTGAGGCAAAGTGATGAATCATTTTTTGTTTCAGCAGGAAGGACAATAACAGTGACATGAAAGGTTTCTGGTTAGTCTTGAAGGGTTTTAAAATTGTCATCTTTTCCCCTGATGCAAATGTTTTTACCACTTTGCATTTTGTAGTCCCCAAAAGGATGATGAGACTTGCAGATGCCTGTTGTCATTGTAGCGGGGGCAGCAGCTGCTCGTCACAGCTCTGCACCGTCAGCTGCTTCTGCCTTGAGTTGTCTCTTTTCGTCTTGGAGGTGGTGGGGAGAACCAGTGCCCACTTCCCTGTCCCTCGGGAGGGTGAGCAGTGGTCTGGGATTTGCTCACGTGTGGCCGATGGAGCTCTTGTCAGACGGTGGAGGTCAGCTGTGTGGCAGGACGACACAGAAAGAATTGGAAAGTATTCAAAGCTGTGTTCAGCATATTTCCTTCCTAGATATCTATCTGGTAAACGTTTTAGTGAATTAAAAGTGGATGAAATCTTTAAATAATCAGAGATTGTGAACTTTGTTTCAGCAGTACCAGGGACAGTAGAAATTACGTGTCATGGCTCAGGGAGAAAAATAAAGTGAACACATGGTTTTATTAAAAGTAACACTGCTATTTCTCATTTCCATGATGAAAACATTTTAATATACTGCTTCACAGCTAAACTCTGAGTTTTTCCATGTTTTAGATTAAATAGGATTGCGAATCAGGTGTCCATTCAGCGGAAGAAGCAGTTTGTGGAGCGAGCCCACAGCTACTGGTTGCTCAAAAGGCTGTCTAGGAATGGCGCCCCCCTGCTGCGGCGGCTCCAGTCCAGCCTGCAGTCCCAGAGAAACACGCAGCAGGTATGTGGTGCGGCCTTCACCAACCTCCCTGTCTCTTGCCCTCCTGACCCACTGACCAGACACAGCACCTCCAGGGAGAGGGTGCCTGGGGCAGGTTGACGAGACCCTTGCCTTATCCAGCCCCAGAACTGTAGGGGTGGGTTCGTGTGGCCTGGCTGAGCACTGTGCTATGCAGGCTCTGATCCATGTGCGCTACCTGGGGCTGGGCCCCTCCTCACTGTGCCCGGCACCGTGCCGACTCTGGGGATGGAGGGATGCTCAGGGATGCCACTGCCACTTTGGGTGTTCGGGGTGGGGCCAGCAGGCAATGGGGCCTGACGAGTGGGGTCTGCATGCTGCGCCCAGGGTTTGGGTTTTGGAGCCGCAAGGAGTGATTTATTTTAAGGGCCTTTCCCTGAGGGCTGGTTGAGCCTTGAAACAGTGGGGAGGGAGGGACCGCGAGAGCCGAGATGGACAGGGAGAAGCTGGAATCTTCCTTTCCAAAAGAACAAACCCAAACAAACTTACATTTTAGTAGTCAGTTTGGGTTTACAGAATCACCTGATAGTGTAAAACAGTTCTGAAAGGATGGATTCAGAAAGGAAAGAATTGGCTGCTGTGAGATGTCACAAAAATAAATTGAAGACAAAAGTGGGTCTTCTTCACACTGCCCCAGATGCTCTGCTCGCTAGAACGGCTGATCTGGTGGCCTCCCTCCCCTGCGGCGCACTGCGGGGGGCACCTCCAGGGGCTGGGGGGCTGGGAGGACTCGGCAGAGCCCGTGGAATCCCTTTTCACTGCAACCTTGGCCACACAGCAGATTTGCTAAACTGCCACAAAACGGTGACTCTCGTTCTGCGAGAAGCCCAGCCTGCAGTGTTCACAGTTGGATCCTGCGAGGCTGCCGGGGCCTTCCGTCTCGGAGGCCCTGCTGCAGAACCGGCACTGGGCTCTGGTGCCCGCAGGGAGCTCAGTTAAGCACCCGGGGCCGCTGCTGTCCTCTGTGGGGTTGCCGGGCCTGCTCCATAGTAGCCGAGAGTGAGCTGTGGGCTGCTTTCTGGATCCAGCAGGGTGCGGCTTGTGGGTCCCATTCTGGAAGTGGAGTCCCCATTTCCCCTAGGGACTTTGGGGCAGTGAATTGCTAGTGCCACATGTGTGTTTGGCCACGGAATGTTCTGGGGCCTCCCGGGCGCCCAGCCCTTAGGTCGTCCCTCCACTGTGTTCTGTCACGTCTGTGTGGGGGAATCGACTCCCTGGGAGGCTGCGCAGGTTTGTAAGTCGGCCCCCACGGAGTACGAAGGCTTTATTTGAAAGTGCCTGGCGCAGAGTAGGGCCTTAGGTGATACTTGTTGGTTGTTGAATGAGTCAGCTACGTTTTTATCCCTTGGTGCGAGACAGCTGCTGCGTCCTGGGGCAGGGGCCAGTAGGACCCCCCGGGGGCAGAGCAGTCTGGAGTGTGGAGGGTGTTTTGGAAGCCCGTGGCAGCGGCTGGCCCAGGGCTGCAGATGGCCAGCATGTTTCCCGAGGTTGTGCTGCGGCAGTGGAGAGGGATGGCTGGGGCAGGAATGGTTCTGCATCGTGGGGCAGGTTCCTCGACCCGCCCAGGCCCTGGGGGGGCGCTGGGGCCCGGTAGGCCGAGGTAGGGCCAGGCTCTGTCCTGCGGCCCTGGCCACCTTCTGTGCGGTGGCCCTTGCAGGGCTAGGTTTTCTTTGTTCTGGAAGTGGCTGGTCTCGAGCTGTGGGAGGGATAGTGGCCTATGCTGTGGGGTGCGCTCTCAGACCCCGTGGAAGGGAAAAGGTGCTGCCGATAGCGAGAGCCATGTGCGTCGCTCCGCCACGGTGGGCTCAGCCCCGGTGTTTTCCCTGCTACTCACTCCATTCTGGGTCCTGGAGATCCATCCTCTGCATCTTCCCTCTTTGGAGTCTGGGCCCTGCCCCTGGGCCTGCCCTGCCCTGCCCTGGCCCCGCCCACCCCATCCACGCCCCAGAAAGCCCCGCCCTCCTGACCTGGCCCCGCCCCTCCCTGCTTTCAGAGTCTCCTGCTCTGGAGGGCGAAGCCTGTGCCCTGGGGCCAGCTCCCTGCTTTCCTCTCCATCCCCTCTGCCAGGGTGCTGTCCTGGGGGACCTCTGTCCTCTCCAGTACAGGCCTGTGGGGCCCCATGCTGCGATGCTCCGGCATGCACAGGCTGCCGGGGTCTCACCTGTACAGGTATCTGAGGTCCTTTGTAGGAAGAGCCTCTCGGTTTGACTGAGGAAAGCTCCCAATCGATTTCCCAGAGAGAAAACGACGAGGAGGTGCAGGCCGCCAAAGAGAAGCTCAAGTACTGGCAGCGGCTGCGGCACGACCTGGAGCGCGCCCGCCTGCTGATCGAGCTGCTGCGCAAGCGGGAGAAGCTCAAGCGCGAGCAGGTGAGGCCCGGAGGGCGCCGAGGCCTCTGTTGGCCTCTGGGACAAGGTAGAAATGCCCTGAGCAGCTCTTGGCAGAGCAGGTATGCCCTCAGGCACCTGCAGTCCTGCCCACTGCCCTCCATCTGCCTCGGTGACCCCATGCGAGTGCCTTGCTCGGGGCCAGGCCAGGATGGGATTGAGCGTCCGTCCTGGACTGCGAGGCCTTTGTGGGGCGGCGTTGGCCTCCGCCTTGAGAGAAGCACAGGTGCCTGTGGGAGGCGGGGCGCTCAGACACGAGCTTCCGTGTGGCCGCAGAGTGGCAGGTGTGCAGTTCTCTGCAGCGCGGCTCTTTGTCCTCACAGGTGAAGGTGGAGCAGGTCGCCATGGAGCTGCGGCTAACCCCGCTGACCGTGCTGCTGCGCTCGGTCCTGGACCAGCTGCAGGAGAAGGACCCCGCGAGGATATTTGCCCAGCCCGTGAGTCTGAAGGAGGTGGGTGTTCACGGCTGCCCAGCTGTCCCGTCCCACGTGTGACAGTGTGGATTCGCGCTGCTGTTTGATTAGTAAATGTGTAACCGAGTAGAGTATGTTACTTGTGTTCTTTTTTTTTGAGACAGAGTCTCACTCTGTTGCCCAGGCTAGAGTGAGTGCCGTGGCGTCAGCCTAGCTCACAGCAACCTCAAACTCCTGGGCTCGAGCCATCCTCCTGCCTCAGCCTCCCGAGTAGCTGGGACTACAGGCATGTGCCACCATGCCCGGCTAATTTTTTTTTCTATATATTTTTAGTTGGCCAATTAATTGCTTTCTATTTTTATAGTAGAGACGGGGTCTCGCTCTTGCTCAGGCTGGTTTCGAACTCCTGAGCTTGAGCGATCCGCCCGCCTCGGCCTCCCAGAGAGCTAGGATTACAGGCGTGAGCCACCGCGCCCGGCCTACTTGTGTTCTTAATTCTCATTTTTATGTAATAAATTTAGTTTTTAATTAAAAAAGTGATACCTTTCATTGTAAAATACTGAAAGTGTGATGGGTTGGGGCTCCTCTCAGACAGGGCCCTCAGCGCTTGGCGTCTGTCTGACCAGCACACCCGTTACGTGCTTTTGGTGAAGGAGCCTGAGTCAGGAGGCCCTGCAGGGACTTGGGTCTCGTATCTGACTGGCTGCCTTGCTGCCTCTCGTTAGCTGTGGGGAACTAGTCTGTACCGTGTGTGTGAGCGTGCGCATGTATGACTCTCAAATAGGAGGGGTGGGTTATTGGTTATATGGAGTAATAAATGTAGAATAAGCTAAGTATCTTTTTTAGTTTGTAAATGATTATTTTTCCTCCCTAAAATTAGGTACCAGATTATTTGGATCACATTAAACATCCCATGGACTTTGCCACAATGAGGAAACGGTTAGAAGCTCAAGGGTATAAAAACCTCCATGAGTTTGAGGAGGATTTTGATCTCATTGTAGATAACTGCATGAAGTACAATGCCAGGGACACCGTATTCTATAGAGCCGCAGTGAGGCTGCGTGATCAGGGAGGTGTTGTTCTGAGGCAGGCCCGGCGCGAGGTGGACAGCATCGGCTTGGAAGAGGCCTCGGGGATGCACCTGCCCGAGCGGCCCGTCGCGGCCCCTCGGCGGCCTTTCTCCTGGGAAGACGGTAAGAACTGGGCGCCGTGTCCAAGGAGAGACGGGAGGCTGCTCCTCCCTGCAGGACAGCTCTGTCCTGCTTTGTGCTGCCAGCTCTGCGTCGGCACAGTCCAGGAGAAGCGGCACCAACCACACGTGTGATTTTACATTTTCTAGTAGCGTCACTGAAAAATTAAAAGAAACAGGTGAAATTTATATTAATAATGTATCTTATTTGACTCAGTATGTCCAAAGCATTGTGATTTCAACATGAGAAGAGCAAGATGAAAACCACCGAGGATGTACTTTGTTAATGTTCATCCTCTTTGCTCCCTGCTGTGTGTCTTGCTCATGGCACGTCTCACTTCAGACCAGCTGCAATTCACCTGCCCGCCTGAAAGACCGTGTGGCTAGTGGCTCCCCGTGGGGCAGCCCAGGTCTTGATCATACAGCCCAAGAAAGCAGTTTGGTTGGGGATTTGCCCCCAGAGCGGGCCTTGGTCCACTTGCAGCCAGAGGAGCTCTGGCCCTCTCCCCTCCTGGTTTGCACTAGCTGCAGAAGAGGCCTCAGTGCGGGGTGTCCACAGCCCTCCCGGACTCCAGCCTGGGCCCGGGCATCTCTGCTGCCCTGGCACACACGTGGCTGTCTGAGCACCCACCTCCTCCTACTGTAGACAGGTCCTCGCAAACCAGGGCTGCCTCTCACCGCACCTCGCTTGTCAGGCTGGCGGTAGTGTTTGTCGAATGGTGTGAACTGTCCAGATGGGTTAACAGAGCACCTCCAAGCATGGTTTTCCCAAGTTTAAAGTTGTTCGCACAAGTCCTGGTGTGTCTGGTTCATTTATCTGAAGGTCCCATGTTCTTGATTTCTTGGCCTGACCTTCCTCCGGATGAGCTGTGTTTGGGGGACGCACCGCCCCGCCCTCCACTGAGCTGCAGTGGAGCTGCCTGCTCCCTCAGGCAGCAGTTCCGCCTCCTGTGCCCAGCACGGTGGGACTGTCTCCCTCCAGAGCTCCGGCATCAAGGGCTTGCAGGATAGGTGGTTCTCTTTTTTAAGGAATGGGAATATGTTTTTATTTTTTGTCTCTGATTTTAAGATTAACACTTGTTCTTGGAAAAATTTGGAAAACAAACGCAAACTCAAAACCCACTGACAGCTCTCAGTGAACCGAGGCAGAGCTGTAGATCCTGTGTCTGTGCTTCCCGGCCAGTCAAATCAAAGCAGGCTTTTCTGAGACGTCGCTCGGGGTCCTGAGAGGCACAAGGCTGAGATCCCCTCCCAGTGAGCCGTGGTTTCCAGTTGCTCACCCTCTGCTAGAGTGTCCTGTCCCCAGCAGCCCCTGCCTGTCGTGGACCCCTTGCCGGCCAGCAGCTCTGGGAGGCCCGCCGGCGCCGTGGCTGCTCCCAGGATGGCTGCTGGTTGCTGGCCCTTAAAAGCAGGAATACCCAACGTGCACCCTGCCTGGGCTCCGTGGGGAGTCCTGTGCCCCCGGGCCCTGCTCCCACCCCTCCCTTGGCTCCTGCTACGCTGTCTTTGAGCAGAAAGGACTTGGGGGCCTCTGGGTGTTGACACCTTTCAGATAATGGATGGCAGATAAATTTCTACACCCAGGTTTTTTGCTGATGAGAAGTACTGATTTATTTCTCCTTCAGTGTCTGGGCCAGTGGGCCAGCTTGTGCCTCGACAGGGCTGCTTCTTGGGGTGCCCGGCGCCCCTGCCAGTGCCTGAGCCCTCGCGACGGCGCCCCGTGGCGCAGACACAGAGGCTTCTGGGCTGCTTGGAAAGCTCCAGACGTCAGGAGGCTTTTTTCTTTGGGCTTCGAATGATGTGGATTCTGTTTGTATTGAGTGTTTCCAAGGTGCCGTCTGTGAAGTGTGGCTGGGCATGGTGGCTCACACCTGCAGGCCAGCACCGTGGGAGACTGAGGTGGGAGAGAGCTGCTGCACTCCAGCCTGGGCCACAGAGCAAGACCCTGTCTCTAAAAAATGTTTTATCTGTGAAGTTTGTTCAGAGTGATATGGTGGGTTGGGTGCAAGTCTTGGACGATTGTGTTTTGGGCGTTAATATTTATTTCTCTGTGGTGGCGCCTTGTTACTTCGTGAGAAAGGCAGGTGCTATCAGTAGAACGTTTGTCTCTAAAGGAAGGTGAATTCGTTAATTTCTGGACATTCTTTTTTTTCTCTCCCTTTTTTCTCTTGCTCTGGTTTTATCTTCAGGTAGTTCTAAAGAGTAGCCTCTTTTCTTGGCCATCTTCTCTACTAATTTAAGGCTATTTGTGCTTTATAAATTTTAGTGCTTTATTGAAATTGTTAGGGACTTTGTAGTAAATATGCCTGAAATTCAGAATGATCTGTGAATTTTGCAGCCCAGTTTTAATAAAGCCACACAGTGATCTGCATCTGAAGACTTCAGCTAAGACGGCATTTGTGATGTGCAGACAGCCCAAGTTAACACGTTTGCAAATCGCCATGTGTTTGCAGAATCAGCGCAGGTCCATCTCGAGCTGTGCCGGGTTGGTGGAGCACATCTGTCTGGTGGTCTTTGTGTTGCACCCTCACTCGAGCAGTCAGGATGTGTTCACAGGAGGACTCAGTTGAGTTGTGTTTCAGGACAGGTTGCAGGTGTCACTTGGACGCTGCCCCTGCTGCAGTGACACTGTCTGCACGTGCCCCTTGCTGGCCTAGAAACTCTCCATCAGGTGCATCCTGACGTCTCCCTGTAGCAGTGGCCCCGTCGTGGGTTAGCGAGAGGGGGGAGGGCCTGTGTCTCCTCAGGGGCCGCCCTGGGGCCTCGGCCAAGGGTGATTTCAAAGGCGGGGCTAGTGAGGTGTTCTCGGGTGCAGTGGGGATTTGATGACTGATGCTTCTGTCCTTTGGTTCAGTGGACAGGTTGCTGGACCCGGCCAACAGAGCCCACATGGGCCTGGAGGAGCAGCTGAGAGAGCTGCTGGACATGCTCGACCTCACCTGCGCCATGAAGTCCAGCGGCTCGCGGAGCAAGCGGGCAAAGCTGCTCAAAAAAGAAATTGCTCTTCTCCGAAACAAGCTGAGCCAGCAGCACAGCCAGCCCCCGGCGGGGTCAGGTACTGGAAGCTTTGAAGAGGACGGTGCTCCGCTGGGGCTGGACGCAGGCGAGGAAGGTAAGCCGCTGCTGCGCGAGGCCACTGCCCTCCCTGCCGGCCAGGGCTGAGGCACAGACTCGGGCGTCCCGGGCTGGTTCCCCGTGCGTGACGCGAGAGCCCGTCGCTAGCTGTGTGAAGTTCACAGAGTCCCACAGCTTGACAGTCCCCCATGAAAAGGCAGCTCAGTGGGGATGCCTGTGCTGTGGTTTTTCAGTTAAATAGTTTACAAAGTTTGGGGCACAGAATAAAGTTTTTTCTTTCAACTTGGGCCTGAAAAACTGTTTGAAAAGAATGACTTAGGTCTGACACTGTGTTAAAGAGTGAAGTGTAGATGAGAGTAAGAAGCATTCTTGTTGTACTTTGTAAATCGAAGGAGAGCCATTTAGCTGTGCACTAGGTCACCTGAGGCAGCTTTGTGAAGGGCTGTTTACGCTATGGTCATTTAACTGCTCTTCCCTGGCCTGTGGAGGGTGGGGGGCCCTGCTGGGGCCTGCAGCTCTGGACAGCTGTCCCTGAGGGGTGGCTTATTGTTGTACTAACTGAAGACTGTCTGGGGACGGAGCTGGGCAGCAGGATGGTGGTAGAGACAGGAAGCAAACAGGAGAAGAAGCCATTTCCCACTGGGAAACCAGTGGGGCCAGCGGGGACGTGAGTCCTGGGTGGTGAGCTGGTTCCCTGAGGAGTTGCCCGTGTGTGTCGGCTGGGCTGGAGGGCAGAGGTGGCAGGTTGTGTTTGTAAAAGGGAACTTGAGGTGAAAATTCGAAACTCTTCGAATTAAGTGTGGAGAAGTCGGCAGAGAGTGATGCCCGCTTTGTTTTGCCTCTGGAGCCCAGACCCCCGCCACAGCCAGCAGGCGGTTTGCCACCTCCCCGACTCGCCCCGCACATCCAAGAGCAGCGTTAAAACAGGACACGCATGCAGTTGCTCTTTAACTTGCTTTTTTATAAAAACTTCCACCTCTGGTGGACGTCTGTGTCCACGCGCGCAGGTCTGCCTCGGTCTTCGCGGCGACACAGTGTCCTGTCTGGAGGCGCCGCAGGTGGCCGGCGCCGCAGGTCGGGCGTGACAGCCTCTGGTCCCTCTGACTCGGCACGATTTCCGCCTGTGACTTCTCCTTTTTGTCCCATTGTGGCATTAGGCAACTAGAACTAGAGCTGTGAAGTTTTTCTTTCTCTTAGAAATTTACTTCCTGTGTATACAGCTAAGAATTCTTCATGCACCTTTTTTCACTCATTTATACCCATTTTTGTTTCAATTTTATGAATCTTTTGTTTAGATCACCTTAGCGTGAGACCCAGACTCTAGACCTTCTCTTTTGGGGAACCTAAATCATAGTAGGGCCAGAGAGTAAAGGCTTTATTTTTCGCTGTGGAACACCCTTGCTTCCTGTTCTCTGAAAAGCCTTTGTCACCAGCCCATGACCCCACCTCTGCCTTCCTAGGGTCCTTGTGTGTATTTTCTGAGGAGCATTTGCCTACAGGAACCTTTGGCAGTCAGGCCTATCCGGGGTCTGGCGCTGCCCCCTTTTGTGCCTGGGGGCCCAGGTGGCATCCTCACCCGGTTCCCATGGTCTTTGCTTTCCTCCGGCCCATGGCAGGGTCCTCTTCCCACCCCCTGAGCCGTGCCCTGGCCGTGCGTGGTCCTCGGACCCGTGGGCGTCCTTCAGGCGGACTCCGCTCGTGTGCTGCTCGCCCTGCACAGGGAGCTGG
>VBSM01000086.1:191583-204421 GCA_008086735.1 Cheirogaleus medius | reverse complement strand
AAGGGCAGGGACAGCCACAGACACGTTGGCGAGTTGTATAGAAATGTCAACTCGTAACGCTCGTTATGGGATAAAAACCAAGAATCAGACATTCAAAAAATGTTTTAGCACGTTCTCCTAAGTGATACGGCTCCTCTCTTTTTCTTAAATATAACTGAAATATTACACCTAAAACAGTCATGATTCCTTAATATCCAATACAGAGTCTCACCTAAATTGTAATTTAACGATGCTCATGTAGCGTCTATGTTGTTCCGTTTGAAGCAAAGTGAACAAAGATAGCTGTGGGAGCCTGGCCCGAGGCCCTGGTTTCTGAAGGAAGGAGACATCCCCTGGGCTGCCAGGTGGCAGCGGCCCCCGCTGTCCTCGGGACCCCTAAGGCTGTGCTGTGGCCGTGACTCAGTCTGCTGAGTGGGAGGGTTTGGGCTGCTCGCGTCAGCTGGCCCTGCCCTGCTGACGTCTGGAGACTGAGCGCGTGCAGAGTGAGGGCCGAGCTGAAGGGAGCTGCCAGTTCGAGTTGCCGGAGTGCGTTTGCTGAGCTCCTGGTCTGCCCTCTGCTCGGCTTTGGCTTCAGGTGCTAATGGGGCACAGTCTCGAAGGCAGGTGTCTGGGAGGAGAGTCTGCACCGCGTGCTGGTGAGCGGGGCTTGCACGTCGAGTCGAGTCGCGGGTGACGGGCCTCCCCTTTGCCGAAGGCTCCGGAGTCTGCTGTAGTCGAGAGCAGCTCCGTGGGGCACGGCTGTGTGCGCAGCAGAGCCTCCCTGCCGTGCACACACACCGTCATGTTGTTTATGAAAGGATTTTCTGTTTTTGCTCTTAAAATGTCCCGTGTCTGTGGCGTTAGCCCTTCAGAATTGCCAGGAAGGAGGTGCCAGGCAGGATGGCGGTAGGGGCGGTGAGGTTGCTAGTCTGTGCTGAAGGTGCCCCCATACGCCGCATTGTGGCTTTCCGAGGCCTTTCGTGGCTTTGCTAAGGAAGCGTTTGATTGGTGTGGTGGCGGGCGGCCAGGTGTGGAAAATGCTGTGGAATTGTCCGCACGCTGACCTGGGCCTTCCAGTTTTTTTGTAGAGTGGCTGGTTTAGATTAGGCAGCCTGTGTGTGAGACCATTTTTATGGTTAACCTTTTTGCTGTTTGTAGATGTGATAAATACCAATGAGTGGAATTCTAGGATGCTGACTTTTATATTTGCAACGTGTGAGACTCTCTTACATTTGATTGTGACACAGAGTGTTCTGGAAGTTAACTGAGCATCTCTCATATGCAGTTAATAAGATATGGCTGGCTAGCAGGCAGGGAGCTTCTTAAAGGAATTCTCATACCTGCACGTTAATATCCAAAACGATTCCGCGCAGGTGACAGGACTGGGCAGCCTGCTCTGTAGGGGCCCGGGCTCTGCTGCGGCAGGTCTAGGGGTGCCGGGCTGCAGGGCACAGCCGCTGTGTTTTCTCATTTTGTGGGTGAGGAGAGTGAGGCGCAGGGAGGTTTGGTGGCCTGCGTGTGGGTCCAGGCTGCTGGGGGTGGGTTTGCACCTGGACAAGTGGCCTCTGCCTTCGACCACTGCCCTCCTGGGTGCTTCGGTCAGCCCTCGGGAGTGCGTCCTGTGAGCCTCGTGCTGGGGCCAGCAGCCTGGTCTGCACGTGGAGCTCACCACAGGGGGGGACAGCTGGAGACAGGATGCATGGGGCCCAGCGCAGGGGAGGGATGGGCGTGGAACCCACCGGCCAGGGAAGGGTGGGGACAGGGCCGAGCATGGGACAGGCGCAGGACAGGCTGGTGAGGAGTGCGCTGGGCCGAGGGTGCTCCTAGTTGGGTGGTAAGATCAGGCCGTCCCCGTGGTGTGGAGACGGTGGAGGGTCTGGCGTGGGGCGTCTTAGCTGGGCCAAGAGCTCGAGGTGGGAGGGGTGTGGACTCTGGTAGAGGAGACTCGTGTGCGTGGCTGCCGCCTGGCAGGACTGGGAGGCGGGTCTGAGGTTCCCTAGCTTTGGAGAGGTGGCGTGGGGAGGGCCTCGGGGTGCCCGGTGCTTGCAGGGAGGAGGCTCCTTCAGGTTCCATCTTCCACTGCCCGGTGCTGCTGAGGGCAAGGCCGAGGCTGGCGCTAGCCTCGCCCCACAGGCCACAGGGATCACAGCGAGCAGCTCAGTGTGAGGTCAGGGCGAGGAGGAAGAGGAGGCAGGAAGTGAGTGAGGGCGAGTCCCTGTGGCTCCCGCCTGTGCTCCCAGACACCTGCTGGCCCTGGAGACTGGAGGGAAATGCAGAAGCTCAGGTGACAGGGACGTAGCCAGTATTGACAGCTTAGTTTCACCGAGTGAAACCAGTTTCACCCAGACCCACGGGTCAGTGTCCCGTGTGTTCTGTAAATCTGTCCTAGACCTGTTAGGGTGTGTGAGTGGGGTGGTGGGAGACACTGACTGGGTTTGGTGTCCCCGCACAGGTGTCGTTCTCTCCAGGTGGGTGGTTCTGCCTCTGTGGCGTCAGTTTTAGGTGCTAGATAGGTTTCCTCTCTCAAACTTTTTAATAAAAGGCATTTTTAAACAAAAAGCTTTTTGTTGAGGTGACACTTTTCCCGTTGGTATTCGACTCCCTGTGAGGGCTGTGACAGCTTTGAGCGGCAGGCGGACACAGGCGCCTTGCAGCCCAGAGCCCTCCAGGCTGCGCCAGGGCAGAGCCGGCTGCTCTGGACTGGGGTTTCCTGGCCCTGCCTCGGGGAGGACTTTTTGGTGTCATTCTTAAACTTTTGTCTGAGTTAATCCGGTGGCTGAGAGACGTCAGCAAAGCCTATGAGTGGTGTAGTGCTTAATTTTCAGAATGACTTTTTGGATTAAAATATTAACCATATGTATTTCAAACAGTTTTTGGAAAGTTTGCAGGCTTAATAAAAACTAAACCACTGATAACATATACTACTTAGGAATATTTAAATTGTTACTCTTGGTTTTATGTTACACTTCCTGAAGCTAAAATCAGTCCTGCTTGGAAAGAGACGTCAGTGGCTCAGCCCAGTGTGGCAGAACCTCTTGCTGCGGCCTCCCGGCCTCGCCCACTGCCCCCGGAGCGCTGTTCTCCGACTTCTCATTTCTATGCTGGGAATTTTACAAAAGCTGTTTTAAAGAGACTAAAATAGCCTTCTTCCAAAGACTGTTTTTATTTTTGAAGTGAGATTTAAAAGAAAAAGCTACTATTAAAGTGTTTGGAGATACGGCGCAGAAGTCCGTGTGTTCTGAGATGAGTGGGAATTTTTTTACTGCTTTTCTTGAGAATCGTTCACAACTGCTCACCACTCACGGTTTTTGGCATTGACTTATCGCAAACCCAACCAGAGCTCAGGTTAATGTGTGTCTCCTTTTGTTTGCTGACCTGTGGTCCAGGGTAGAACTCTGGAATGCCAGTGTAAGGCCCTTAGTTATGTGAAATACCTTTTCTTCCTCAAGGTAAGTGAATTGCTGATTGTAGAGACTGTCATGAACTTGAATGATGTATTTAATATTGGCATATGTGAAATGATCTTTCACCGTTTTTGCAGACAGAAACTGCACCGGGCCCCTGCGCCCAGGGTGCCAGGCCCACAGCCTTTGGCGTTAGAGAGGCGCACACAGTGTGGCCCGAGCCCCACGGGGCCACTCCCTGCTTAGCAGACAGTTATTTGTGATGCTTTGTTTCCTTAATTGAATTAGTATTTTGGTGGACTTCACATTTATAGTAAGTTTTATAATAGATTTTATAATCTTCAGTTTTCAAAAATCACTTTATTTATAATTTTTTCAGGAGATAAATCTCCCCCTAAACTTGAACCATCAGATGCATTACCTCTTCCTTCAAACTCGGAGACTAATTCAGAACCACCAACCCTCAAACCAGTAGAACTCAACCCAGAGCAGAGTAAACTATTCAAAAGAGTCACATTTGATAATGAATCACATAGCACTTGCACTCAGAGCGCACTGGTAAGCGGACACCCTCCAGAGCCCACCCGCGCCAGTAGTGGCGATGTGCCGGCGGCGGCCTCCGCGGTGGCGGAGCCATCAAGCGATGTAAACAGACGCACTTCTGTTCTCTTCTGCAAACCGAAAAGTGTAAGCCCCCCAAAGTCTGCCACGAACACTGAAACCCAGCCAACTTCTCCTCAGCTAGGGACCAAAACCTTTTTGTCTGTAGTCCTTCCGAGGTTGGAGACTCTTCTGCAGCCAAGGAAAAGGTCGCGGAGCACATGTGGAGACTCCGAGGTGGAGGAGGAGTCCCCGGGAAAGCGCCTGGACACAGGTAAATGTCACGGGTGGCTGGCCGAGAGCACCTTGCGACTGTCCCGAGACGCGTTCTGACCTCCAGGGAGCTGGGCGTGGAGCGTGAGAGGCGCTGAGCGTTTGTTTTGCAGCATTCTTTTAATTTCCAGAGAAGAAGACCGTGCAGTTTTTTCTTTCAAAAGCCCCGAATTGTAGGTCTGAGGCTGGCGCCCTCTCGGGGGTTGGAGGGGCATCGGCCACAAGTGGCTGTGTGGCCTCTTGGTGGGCTGCTGCAGAGCCGTGGGTCAGGGCTGCTCTCTGCCGCTGCCCATCCTTCCTTCCTTCTGAGTTTTCTTAACACCAAGAGTGACTCCGGGTCACACCAAGAGTGGTTTGCAGCTGGCCATCTTGACTCTGGCACATCTGAGTAAACTGGTGGCCGTGGGGGGGCCATGCCTGGCACTCGCTGTACCCTGGAGTTGAACCCGGGCCTTTCTTCCTGAGGACAGCTCGTCCCAGGCCTCTGAGAGGGTCTGTCCTTAGGCTAAATGCAGCACTTTGCAGTTGATTTAAACGTTTTAATATTTCCTCACTTTTTTGTAGCTCTGTTAAATGTGTATATGGTGAATTATTATCTGCTGAAATAGCACTGGAACGTGGTTCTCAGCTACCACTCAGCTTTTGTAACTTCAGTCCGTTTATCTAATTTACCGAAGACATCCCCTGTGTGTTGCGTCAGTAGCGTGGACAGTGTTTTCGGGGGACCGCTGGGCTGGAAGGACTTGGCCTGTGCTCTGGCAGCCTCCCTTCCTGACCCCACGGGGAGCCACGGAGGAAGAACCACTCATGCGGTTGCGGCTGCCCCTCGGGCGGTGCCCGGTCCCATCACCAGCATCTCCTGTCTGGACCCTGTCTGTAGCGTGCTTGTCCTTTTGTTCCATGTCCTGAGTCAGAGCTGGAGTCCTGCGTGTGTGTCTGTCAGACCTGGAAAAGGGGAAGTGCTTTTTCTTCTGGCTGCGCCAGGGTGTGGGTGACGCCTCGCGCGGTTCAGCCTCGAGAGTGTGGCTTGGGGGCTGCGCTGTTTCCTGCAGCAGCGAGTGGGCGGCCACGAGAGCCCCGCCCAGCCCCACCCCGACTCTGCCCTAGGGGACCAGACCCCGTAGCTCTGAGGCCTCACGTTTCCTGCTGCGGCCAGCAGTGTGCCTTTTGTTGCTGAAGTTGTTTCTCATAAATTCTATTTTAATTTGTATGAAAATTTGCACATAAATTAATTGTATAGAAATTTTCTACCCATGAAAGTTTATTTTGATGCATTGATATTAAATTGGCATTTTAAAAATAATTTGACAAAACCTTTTTTTTAGTTTCCAAGTAATAGGAGGCAATTTAAGTGTTTCATAGGATACAGATAAAGATAGATTGGGCTTGTCTCAGGATTTGGTAATTTCTCCTAACTACACTTTGGCAGGGCGCGGTGGCTCACATCTGTAATCCTGGCACTTTGGGAGGTTGAGGCAGGAGGATCGCTTGAGTCTAGGAGTTTGAGACCAGCCTGGGCAACATAGCAAGACCCCTTCTCTACAAAATAGAAAAACTAGCTGCGTGTGGTGGCGTGAGCCTGTGGTCTCAGCTACTCAGAAGGCTGAGGTGGGAGGATGTCTTGAGCCCAGGGGTTCAAGGCTGCAGTGAGCTGTGATGGTGCCACTGTACTCCAGCCTGGGTGACAGAATGAAGAAAGAAAACAAAACTATACTTTGGCCTTTCTTAGCCAAATGTGGCGAAGACTCTTTCAGCTGGTTTTTAAAGCTCACTGAAAAGCCTCAGTGGTGGTGAGTAGAGTCAGCAGCCTGTGCTCTGGGTGCCCGGAGATGGTCCGTGCGTGTCACAGTGCCCGGAGCCAGGCCCTGGCAGGCAGGATCTCTTGGTCTTGGGCGTCCACGCCATACACACAACATGGAGCTCGGGCCTACCACCGATTTCCTCTGGGTGTCACGTCTGTTGGCCGCACTGTTCAGGCGCTGTGTGTCAAGGCCCCGCCGAGCGGCTGGTGTCCGAGGAGGCAGCCTCCCTCCCTGCTCTCCAGGGGCTCATTGGGTGGCTTTCCTCAGGTGGCCCCACTGGAGCCTTTGCCACCTAAGGGCTTCCAGCTCTCTCAGTTTTCCTGGCGTTTGGAGCCTTTCGGACTTGCCGGTCAGATGTCCCTTGCAGGAAGTGACGTGTCCCCTCTGTTCTACTTTTCCACGTCTGAGTGGAGTATTCCGCAGGTTTTCAGTGGCAACCGTGAGTCTGAAAGCATTCATGCCACAGTCCTTTAATAAGCATGGTCCCTAGCGTGCGTTTCTTGAAGAATATTTGTACCCTTTGACTCTGACTGAAATGGAGATTTCTGCTTTCTTATTCCAGAGTGGCAGTAGATTTCAGTGGCCGCATGGTGAACCCCTAAGCACGCTCCTGGGCAGCCGAGAGCCTTAGCCCTAGGATCAGAGCCTCAGGAGCGCAAGGCATCCGCCGCTGCGTCTGCTCAGCCGGGCGCGCGGGCGTGGTCTGCTGCCAGCTCCCCGCCGTCTGCGCCTGCCCCGTCCCGCTGCACGCCTGCGATCTCTTGCTCCAACTTGCAGTTCTTCAGTCTGAGGACTTGCAGTACTTGGAAACTTCTGACTTTTTTCCAAACATTCCTCCATGTGCTCTGAACTCGTAGGGCATTCTCTGGTGTTCTCCAGTGCACCGCAAGATCCCGTGTTAGCGTGGGAACAGATCCGCCTGCTCTGAGACTCCTCCCCTGGGGCCAGGCATTCTGAGTTTTCGTGGACGTCACCTCAGAGCCATCTCTGGCTCGTAGCTTCCTTCTTCTGTGACTGCTCGTTTACATCCAGCAGTGACCGCCAGGCCAACACTTACCTGTCCTTCCTCTCCTGAGACTCCGCTGCGAGATTCTCGCGCGTGTGGTGGGCGTGAGCGAGCGGAAGGAGGCGGAGCTGCTTCTGCCCTTCCGTCCAGACTGAACGGCTCTTCACTGTTCTCCAGGTTCCCACTTTGCTAATGTGCCGGGTGGTTCTGTCTCTGGACCCTACTCACTTCACTGTCCCTTCCTCAGCCGGGCTGGAGCTGTGCTGAGCGGCCGTCGCGGCACGCAAAGGGCCACTGCGCTTTGCATTCTCTTAATTCCCACGGATCTCATTGCGCCCATTGGCCCAGCCTCTAAACAACACAGACACAGCCCTGGGAGAGGTCTGGGCCCCAGCCCACCCTCTGTAGGTCAGAGTCTGCGCGAGCCGGCAGGATGTGTTGGCGCCTCGGCCTCCCGTGCGTGGGTAGTTAGCGGAGGACGCAGAGGAGAGCCTGGTGCTGTGGCCCAGGAGGCCACGGTAGCACAGTCGACACCATCGCACCGCGCCGAGTCCCTCCCTGAGCGTGCACAGAGCTGGCCTGTGCGGCTGTGGTTCCCACAGGGGTGCAGTGTGGCCCTTGCGGTGGACGCACGGCACCTTGTGAAGATGTGGCAGCAGCGGCCTCTTCTTTGTGTTCTGCCCGATCTCCCGTCTCCCTCTGCCTCGCTTTCCGTTCCCTCCCGACCGTCGCCGTGGGTTGTTGAGCAGCGCTGTCGTCTGTCTCGCTGGCCACCACCCTGCACGCCTGCTGTGGCCACCTGAGAAGTCCTGCTCGGGATGGGCGCCCTGCGCCATGGGCGCGGGTGGGCATCTGGCCTGGGCCTTTGGCCTGCCACCAGCTGGTCTCAGCAAGAGCAGCGTGGTGTGGGGATCTTACATGCAATGTTTTTACTGAAAAGCTGAAAAATGTACCAGAAATGCTGTATTTTTGGCAGTAGTGAAACCACATAACAGAGGATAACGGGAGCCACCCGCCGTCTTCCGTGCTGTGTGCACTCGCTTCCGAATGTGCGGACACGTCTTGGGCGTCCTGTGAGCCCGTGAAGCCAGGGTGGCGGTGTGGGCGCCGCAGCAGGGCAGGGGGCTCGTGTCCATACCATGTGGCTGAGCCTGCACCCGTTCCCCGCCTGAGGCGTCCTGGCGGCCATTGGCCGTGGAGGTGGGGAGCCGGCTTGCCCGCCGCTGCCAGGGCCTGGGTTCCAGCTGGAGGAGTCTCGGCATCCACGTGGGTTGGGAGGCGGAGGCCAGGGAGGACCCGGCCCATCGGTCACGTCTGCAGGCCCCGTGAGTGTGGGCTGTTCAGAGAAGGGCACAGGAGACTGGCGGGTCAGGAGGTCCTTTGCGGGACCCCTCCCTGAGGTCGTGCAAAGCCCGGTGGGCAGGGGAGCCTCGGCCCTGCAGCATCATCAGAGGGGTGGGGGCTGGGCTGCTGCTCAGCAGGGCAGAGGGGGACGTGCGGGTTCCGCGTTTGGTCTTCTGCCTCCTAGGAGGCCATAAAGGCCACTCGGGGGTGGGGCAGCGGTGAGGACCCCGACCCTCTGGGGGTGGTGGGATGGCTGCTCTTTCCCGAGAGCCTCTGCTCTCTCGTGTTTCATAGTCCATGACTTGACTTTGAGCATTTAAGAAAACTCCTGGTGCTGGAATAGGTGCTGAGCATCCCCTCCTGCTCTCTGCGTGATTTGAAGGGCTGGGCCTGTGTGAGCGCCTGCTGTTTGCAGATGCTCCGTGGACAGAGAGGCTGTCTCTGTGCACTGCAGGCCATGGGCTCCCCGTGCTGGGGCCACCCAGAGGCTGGTATGGGACTCTAGAACCTTCTGGGCCAACTGTTGTTTCAGGTGCTCCCAGAGGTGCTGAGGGGGGGTCCCAGTGGGATGTGCTGGCCTCAGTGCTTGGAGAAGCCACTCCATGGGGCTCTGCCGTCCTCAGGCAGCAGCCTTTTGGGACATGTCCAGGGCCTGGCCTAACCACGTGGTGTCCCCGAAGTGAAGGCCAGCCTGTCCCCTGTGTGCACAGCCTTGGCTGGGTCCAGGGTGTGTCTGCACTGCCTGCCACTCCCCGGGCGCTCGGTAACGCCTTCCGGTGTATAGATACATTTGACGTGTCACCCTTGGTGTTGTGTGTCCTCTAATTAAATGCTCAGGAGAATTCAGAAGGGCACTTGATGATTGAGTCTCTTCTTCCTGCGTTCCAGGCCTGTTCCTGCAGGCGTCATTGGAGGGGCCGGGCCTCAGGTGGCCCCTCTGGCCGCCTTGCTGCTGTGGGGTGGGACTGGGTGTGTCGCAGGTGCGGCTTTGTCGTGCTGGGGCCGCAGGCACCGCTGTGCTCCGGTGCTCGGGCCCCCGGGCTGGCATCACTGGGCAGGTTTTGCAAAGGGCTGTGCTGGCCTCTCTCCCCAGCTGCCCGTAGCTCAGGCCCTGGACGTGGCACAGGTGGGGAGACCAGCTGATGACTCAGCCCCCGTCCTGTCTGCGCTACCTGGAAGAGGCTCTGTGCCTGGGGCGTTGCGGGTAGGCGCTGGCGGCAGGGGCCTGGCTGTGGGGTGTGGTCTGGTGGGACGTCAGGTTCTCCCTTGAACCTGGCCTGTGGCTCGGTGTCCTCGTCCCCTGTGCTGTCAACGAATGGCCCAGGTTGGCTCGGTGTCCTCGTCCCCTGTGCTGTCAACGAATGGCCCAGGTTGCTGGCCGCCACCCGTGATGTCCTGGGGCTTTTTCCTGTGGGTGGTGGTGGCCTCAAAGCTTGCCAGCTAGACACTGCCAGGGATGGTGGCCTGCCTGTTCAGGACCCTTGAGACACGTCAGCAGGTCCCCGCTTGGGCCTGTGCCCCACTCAGCGATGGCAGATGGCATTGGCTCGAAGTCCTTTCTCTCAGACCTGGGTCCTGGGCACTGGGCTCTGTCCGTTCCAGTGGGGTGGGCGTCTCTGACTCCTCGACTGGGAGGCTGCAGGGCCTCTGCTCCTCAGGCAGCCCTGAGGGCCGGGGTGGTGCTGTCCGCCCTCCTGAGACCCTCAGGGCGTGAGTTTGGGGGTCAGACCCCCTGACCACCGTCGTCTCCTCTGCCAGGAGTGTCGCTGGTGGACGGGAAGCCAGCTTGCCCCGCACTGTCAGCTCGGCACGCTTTTTGGGGGCTGCTTTTTAAATACTGTCCTGTAGATTCTTACACATGTCCAAATGCTGAAAATGATTATAACACCCCTGAATACCTGCAGTTACTACTTATAAATGTGAATTAAGTTAAAATTAAAAACACTAAGCTTCTCTTAAAGTTCATGGTAAGTGTTAAGCCCAGCAGAAACGGAGTGTTCCGTCCAGTGGGTTTGCTGGGACCTGGGTCTGCCGGGAGCAGCAAACTTGTCCATCCCTGCGTTTCCGTTCCCAGCTGTCACCAAGGCCGGCTCACCGCCGCTATCTGACAGCCAGTCGTGCTCACTGAGGATGAGAAAATGCACAAAGCGGTCCAGCCGCTTTCTCAAAAAGACGTCTCCCAGCGGGGGGTGGGGTGGGCGCCAGCACGTGCCCTGCTGTGGCCGTGCCTGATGGCACTGCTGCGCTTCGGCCGGGCAGCAGGAAACGCTGTATTTACAGATTTACACGTGTTCCTTTGGAAATAGATTTTTAAATTGAATTTTTTGCGGGAAAGCCGTCACACCGAGAGGGCTCCAGGGTGGGCCTCGGGGGAGACTCACGCCCACTCTCGTTCTGACTCCCGTGGGGGACCTTGTGGGAGCCTTGGCCGATGTGTTTTGTTGCCTGACGCACAGTCAGGCTTTTTCAGGAGAAAAATACTATGATTTGTCTCTATTAAAAAAGCTTTTCAAATATCGAAAGGATATGGTTGTGTTCTATTCAGCTGTTTAGGGCACTTGAAACGCAGCGAGCTTTGGCTGTGGGGGGGTGGGGCGCTGGGTGCTGAGGTTCACCTGCAGTGCGAGGTTTGTGTCGACACCTGTCCCTTGGAACAACGATTTTATGTGTGGGTGTTTTTTTTTTTTAACTTAATTTACTACTCCTTGAAGCTCTGCTCGCGAGAATGTGTCTTTGTGTTGCCGGAAACCCACTCTGGCCTGGGGCTCTGGGGGCTTGGCCAGGGATGGACGCCGGCCTCGGTCGCACACGCACGACAGGTCTGGTTGGCTCGTCCCGTGCAGGGCGCCCTGTGCGTTGCCTCCAGGGGCCCTAGGTCAAGATCTTTACTTTTTAGGAAGAGCACCTTCTTCGTACAGTGCTCAGTGAGCTGCGGCTCGAACCTGCTGTGGTTCGTTATGTTCGTTTCGCTCAGCGAGTGACCCCTGTGTCCCCTGTCTTGCACGGACCGTGCTGGGTGCTGAGGAGCGTGGTGTGGAGAGTAAGACGCTGTCTTGCCACGCACACGAGGTGCTCCTTGTCAGACGCTCCAAGTTTAAAGGAGAGAGTTGCATGTGAAGCCAGGGTGAGTTGTGTTGGCGCAACCGGTCTGGCGCAGCTGAGCTCAGGGCCTGCCTGCCTGTGTTCCAGGTCTCACCAACGGCTTTGGGGGCGCGCGGAGCGAGCAGGAGCCGGGCAGCGTCCCGGGGAGGAAAGCCGCGCCCCGACGTCGCTGTGCCTCCGAGTCCAGCATCTCCTCCAGCAACAGCCCGCTCTGCGGTCCTAGGTGGGCACCGACCCCGTGCCGGCCTGGCCTCGGCGGCCGAGCAGCTCTGCTCCCGTCTCAGGGCCCTTGTGGAGAGCACTGGCCTGGGGTGTGCGTGCATGTGCACGTGCGTGTGTGTATGTGTATGCCTGTGTGTGGCACACGTGTGTGCGTGTATGTGTGCCTATGTGTGTATGTGTGTGCCCGTGTATATGTATGTGTGCCCACGTGTGTGTGTGCGTGCTGCCCTGTAGGGGCAGTGTCCCATGTTCTATAATAGTCTGATTTATAGTTTAACCAGAAGTAGGAAGGAAAACTACATGAAAGGCGAACATATTTCTATCTGGCTGGGAAGATGAACTCGTACTTGTGCATTTATTTAGAGACGGGTCTCGCTCTGTGGCCCAGGCTGGGGTGCAGTGATGCAGTCACAGCTCACTGCAGCCTTGAGCTCCTGGGCTCAGGCCATCCTCCCGCCTCAGCCCCCCTCCGTGCTGGGATCTGTGCCTGGCCTGCAGACGCGATTTTAGAGTCTGCAGTTAAAGTGACACTGGGTCCTCCTCTCACAGTTCTGCCTTTAGCAGAATGGCGGTGAGCACAGCTCCCGTGACGGCTCCCCGTGCCGAGGCAGGCTCGCTCCCCCCAGACCCCCACAGCAGGCCTGGCCCCGGCCCTGGGCTGTTAGGGCTGTTAGGCAGGACCTGCATGGCCCCATGGGACGCAGTCAGAGGTGGGGTTAGGCCCTCGGCAGCAGGGCTTCCAAGCCCCTGACTCATGCCTGTTGACTCCGCTTGTTTTTCCTCCTGAAGTTTTAGCGCGCCCAAGTGCGGGCGAGGCAAGCCTGCCCTCGTGCGCCGGCACACGCTGGAGGACCGGAGTGAGTTGATCTCCTGCATCGAGAACGGGAACTACGCCAAGGCGGCCCGGATCGCGGCTGGTGAGTCCCTCAGGCTTCCGCCTCGTGTAGTGTCCACACCCCCGGTTAGTGTTTCTGGAACGTAGCGTGGGGGCTGGGCTCCCACGGTGGACTCCTGCCCAGGCAGCGCCATGCGTGGAGCTGAGCCCCCGCCGTGCGTAGAGTGAAGGTCACGATCTTCGTGTGCCCCTTTCCGGGCCTCCCCCCAGG
>VBSM01000086.1:118353-140636 GCA_008086735.1 Cheirogaleus medius | reverse complement strand
GGGTGGATGTGTGGGTGAACGGGTGGGTGGGTCGGAAGGGCCATTTACTGAAATAGAAGAGTAAGGGTCACCACTGAATTTGGGTAAATGGGAAGAGGACGGCAGGGGTTCCAGCTGTTGGTTGTCTGTCCCCTTTCTCGTCTCAGGAGATCCTTGGTGCTCTCTGAGTGTCCATGTCCAGAGCCTATCATAGGTTCTGAGGGGAAGAGCCCCACCCCCGTTAGCAATCTCTGGCCTAGGGCTTACCTGTGTTGCAAAGTGGAAGGACAAGCAGGGAAACCAGAAAGAGCATGGGGCCGAGAGGCCAGGGCCAGGTCGGGGTGAGAGGAGAGCGCCTGCCCCGCCCAGGTTAGGACCCAACCCCCTCTGGCCTTCACGGTGTCCCTGAGAGCCGGGGCTGCCTCCAGCAGAGTGTGGCCGAGCAGCTGGGCAGGGGCTCGGATTTGACAGCTGCAGGAACCACAGCCAGGTAGAGTGTTTCACTTGTGGAAGTGGAAACTTCCGACCCCAGCGGGAGGGAGCAGGTGGAGGCTCCTCCTTGCCATGAGTCCCCAGGTGCAGCCGGACTCCTTTGCACGCATGGCTGTGACTGTCTGTGCCAGCTCTGCCCTTCTCGACGGCAACGGAAACCGAATTCTGCTGGGCGCAGAAGCACCTGTTCAGATGGAGCTTTACCCCTTGAAAATAATCCCAGTTAATTTCCTGCATTTCGTGTGAGAATTCCGTGAACGGCCGGCCCTCCTTTGCTCTCTGCGTCCTGTGCCCGGCGCGGCGGCTGCAGCCAGTGGCCCTGCAGGTGGCGCTGAGCCACCACGGTTCGAGCGGAAGCTGGTTCCCACAGACCTGAGATCTGTCAGCCTTTGATTTTGCTCTTACGCAACAATTTACAGGATCCGCTGTTGATTTAGGGATTTGGGGAGCCTAACGCAAAATTAAGTAAATACGCAAACTAGGGAGTCTCTGCCTTTCAAATATGAACTCTCTGCGGCTGGTTCCCGGGTTAATGCCTAAGTCCAGCTCCGGTTCCCACCGGGTGTCAATTTAACGGGTCCTGTCATTTCAGAAAGCAGGATTCCCATCCCGCGGGGGGCCCAGGGACCCCGGCCAGGAGGCTGAGGAGGCGGTTTCCTGGATTAGCCCTGAGGGCTGCCCGGCCTGGACACCCCCCGGGGCCCTCGGCCTGACTGCGCGCCCTTCCCGCGCGTGCCGTGTCCGGCTGTCTTTTGCCAGTGCTGCAGGGGAGCGAGGGGGCAGAATGTGCTGGAAGCAGGGTGCATCTGGTGCGGGTGAGACGTCCACGCCGTGCAGGGCCCAACCGAGGACAGGCCGGCCTGACCCTGGACGCTCCGCCCCGCTGGCTCCAGGAAGGAGCTGGGCTTCTGCACCAGCCAGTCCCCAGGTTTGCCTCGAACTCGGGGACACAGATCTCTTACTTGGGTGCAAAGCCGCCCGCAGACCCTGCTCTGAAATATGCACACGCACGCCTCCTTCCGGCACCGAGGCACGTCTGGGTCTGACAAATTTCATATTTCAATTTATTTATGTCCTGGACCTGCTCATGGCAAGGACGTTTGGCTCAGGAGCGGTTCCTCCTGCTCCCCCGTGTCGTGCTCGCCCCCAGGGCCCCCGGTCTTTGTGACGGAGGGTCTGGGGGGCTGGCGGGGGCTCTGCCACCAGCGGAAGGTCTGGACCCACAGCTGAGCAAACTGGCTCAGCTCACGTCTGCAGAGACGAGGCGGGAAGTGCATGCACCTCCCCATAGGACGTGCCCCAGAGTCACCCAGAAACAGTCGCCTTTCAGGGTGGGGGGGAGTGGAGGGGATGGGCGCCCTGGGGGGCTGGCCATTGCCGCGCCCTGCTCCTCCCCTGCACTGCGGGACCCCCACGGAGCCGGGGGCTTTGCAGAGAGTCTCCTGCCGGAGCCAGGCCCGAGGCTGTTTGGTGCGAGGATTGAAACTTGGCGGCCGAGTCCGCGGAGCTGCGCCGGGAGCCCTGCATTGGCTGGGGTTGCGGAGCCACGCGGCGTGGGGCCCGTGACTCCACCGCGTGGGGAGAAAGAGTCCGTCCTGCTTAGGGGGCGGCGGCCAGGCCTGGGGGGTGGCCCCCGCAGAGACGCGGGCATAACCACGTCCCGATGGCCCACGCGGCAGCCCTCGTGGGACACGCCTGAACCGGCCACTGTCGGCTGAGCGCGGCGCGGAGCTGGGACGGGCAGGCGTGAGGCACGAGGGCAGGACGGGGGACCCCAACACGACACGGAATTTGGGGGCTGCGCTGGGGTCAGGGCGGGCCTGGTGTGGCCGCAGCGGGTGAGGAGCACGGGGAGATTTCGGAGGACGCGGGTTTGGCCCAAGTTAGAGGAAACGCTGACACTGAGGGCCACTCAAAGAGAAGAAGCTGCAACTGGCATCTTCCACCGGGGTGGCGTCCGGCAGGGCCTCCGCGGGGGCTGTGCGGGGTCCTAGGGTGACCTCTGAGTCCCTTCCCGCCTGCCAACGTCATCCCCAGGCCGCAGTTCCCTTCGCCAGGCTCACCTGCTGTCGTCTGTCCTGCTCCGTGGCCGCGTTCGTATCTGAGCATCTGGCGTGTGCCACTGAAGTGTCCACGTGTGACGACCGTGTGGCCACGTGGCTGGGTCGAGGCCCTGAACTGGGGGGCGGGCGCCCTGGGAGGCCAAGCGGGGGAGCCTCAGCCCGTCCCTTCCTCGGTCTCCCCTGGGGTGGGCAGCGAGGACGTCTCCCCTTGGAGAGAACCCAGACTGCTGCCTTCGCCCGGCCTGCCCAAGTCCCTGTGGGCAGGACCTTGCGTTCCCGGGAGGGGGCGGCCCCCGCTCGCCTGGGCTGACCTGGGGAGGGGATCTCCACGGCCCACAGTCCCACTGCCTTTTCCCCCTCCCCGAGTGTGACGTCAGCACTCAGAGCAGGATCCAGCCACGGGGGGACCCTGGTCCCACAGACGTCCCCGAACCCTGCGCGTTCTCCCCGAACCCCTGTCTGCCCTGGACACAGGGAAGGAAGCCGGCCACGTCACAAGTACATTCGGAGTGTGGCCCCACGCAAGTGGACCCCCGTGCAGACTACGGCCCCAAGGTGAGGTCCCAAGGTGGGCCCCACCTGCACAGGGCCTGGGCCCCCCAGGGATCCCGTGGCATTCGCCGTGGAGGACATAGCTCCTGGGTGCCCCCACCCCACCTGGGCTTCCCGCTGGAGGAATCCGGGCCGTGCCAGGTGTGCTGGTGCTGAGTGACGCTACCTGACATTTGCCTCCCGTCCGCGGCAGATGTTTGAGAGGGAGCATTTGTCAGAGCCCTGGCATCAAGCTAAAACTTACCTTCCTGCTACTTATGCAAATAGCTCGGCCTCCGCAGGGCGGTGGCTGGGACGGGGCCACTTACCAGCCACTCCCCAGTTGCCACGATCGGAGACACGTGGCTGCCGTGGTGGGTTAGGATGAGGATGGTGAAATGGGACCTAGCCCCTCCACTCTCACCTCCCACGTCCCTGCCGTGGCTCTGCCACCAGGAGACTTGTGTACGCACCTTTGTAGAGGGGACGCCTCTGTCACGCTGACCCCACCCTGGCCTCCCTGGCCTGGGCCCCCGGTGGGCTGAGCTCCACCGCACGCCGTGGGGTCTGTTGTGTGTGTCACTTACCCATAAGCCACTGTCACCGTGGGTCCGGGCGCTGTTCTCCATTGCTCCCCGTGACCGTGTGTTTCTTGGTTTTTCCGTTGTTTCTCCTTCACTTTTGGAAGGCAGTTTCGTTGGGTGCAGAGTTGTAGGCTGCTGGTTTATCCTTTCAACACTCTAAACGTCTACCCGTGTTTGCTGCATGGATTAGTTGTGAATTTCTACTGTCAGGGGCTCGGCAACGGTGCCCCAGAAGGTGTTTCCCGGCGGGAGCGGGCGGGGCGGCTAACAAGGGCAGGGGCCACGGAGGCCTCAGGATGGAGGCTTCCTGCCACGGGAGGCCCATGCTGTCAGCTGGGTCAGTGTGGCCACTCGGGGCTTGGTGGCGGCTTCTCGCTTCTGTCCTCGGCTGCCCCCGAGAGGTGGCTCGAGGGCACCAGGCTGGTTGTCACCGTCGTCGTCGTGATGACGGTGGTGGTGGGGGGATGCGGGCAGAAGCGTCAGGGTCGAGGCCTGGGGTTCCCCTCTTCCCATCCTGGTGCCGGGCCCCGAGGGTGCTGGGAGCGGTCCAGCCGCGTGGGTTTTCCGAGCTACGTCTTCGTGAAAGACAGCCACCTGTCACAGGCGGGTCTGCCAAGCTTGGCCGCCAACGGCAGCTCCTGCGTGAGCCTGACCCCTCAGCCAAAGTCCTCTCGGCGCCAGGGGACGTGAGAGCCACCGTGGCTGTGGCTGCTTCTGCTCTCGGCCCACAGGTGCACCCTGAGCCCTCCCCGTGTGCCCCCCAGGCCTGGACGGGGCCAGAAAGGGGCTGCCTGTCCACAGGGGGACTGTGGCCTCTCTCTCGGTGGCCCCGAGCAGTGTCCTGGGGTGAGGCCAGTGTGCAGAGGGAGGAGAGGAGGGGCCTGGACTTGAGTGGGATCTGGGGCGGCATCTGGGGGGGACCCGGGGGGCACTCTGGGGCACAGACGCTGGCAGGAGAGCAATTCCTGTTCCTCTAGGCCCTGGGCAGCGCAGCGTGTCCCTGGAGGGGTCACCGCCCCAGTGGCCTCCAGGCATGAGGACAGCTTACTCGAGAGCCAGGAGAGGATGGGCCAAGCACCTGGGGACAGAGTGTTGGGGACCCTCCATCCATCCGTCACCCTGGCGGCCTTGCTGGGGGGGGAGGCTGTGCCCAGAAGCTTCCTCCGAGGGGTAGCAGTGACCTCTGGCCGTGTCCTGCTCGGCTCCCTGCTCTCTCCAGCTGGGGGAGTGGAGGGACAGAGGGAGCGGCCGTGGCCGGAGTCCACGTCTGGTCCAGCGTTGTCGGGTGTGGCTGCCTCCAGGACACCTGACCTGCGCAGGGGACTGTCGTCAGCCAGGGTGGCCCCGACAGGTCTCCCCCACGGCCCACAGCCTCGGTCCTGAGCGGGAACCTGGCGTCCACCTGGTTCACCGTGTGGTCGGCCATGGCTGTGCGGCTCCCACTGAGCCAATGACCACGTCAGCCGAGACCTTATTGCTTCGCAGGAATGCCTGGACTTTGCCTGTCTTCTCCTTTTCTGATTAATATTTATAATTTGGATCATTGATCAAAAATACAGGCGATTTTCACAGAACAGAGCGATGTCGTCTGGAGAGCGCTGAAGGGCCACAGAGCACCTGTGCGGACGGACCGTCTGCAGGACCCTCCGATGGCCCGAACCCTGACGTAGCCCTGCCTTCGTGGTCTTCCTCCAAAGGGGGAACAGTTTCTGTGTTGACCAGCTCCGCCGTCTTCCCGATCTATCAAATGGGAGTTAAGATGCAATTACTTATTCATGAGTGAAATTAAAGGAGGCATATTAATAAATTATGTGGATCCATTTTTCTAAAAATATGATGGAAGAATCGGTTGACATATTAGAAATGCGGTGATTTTTATATTGTGATTAAATGATCATTTAAAGCAAAATGCATTTTAAGTAGCTCAACAAATTGGCTAATTATGAACCACTTTGTTTACGTGAAGAACCCGCCTCCGCGGTGCGGGGAGGGGACGGCGGCCGAGGCCCGCTGGCAGCTCGGCCAAGCAGGTGATTTCTGCCCAACAGGAAGCAGGTGCTGCAGGGAGAGTTTGAATCCTGTTCAGCGGCTCCGGCCAACACTTAGCACCTGTGGCGTGAGGGGCCAGGCCGCCGCCTGCTCTCCGGGTTGGCTTCGCTGCAGTGGGAGGGAGCCCAGAAAAGCGCTGCCCCCCCCCCAGCTTCCCAAGTGAGCACCTGCCAGACAGAGCTTTCGTCCTGCCTCTCTTCCTCTCCTGACGTCACTGCCCGGGAGCCGCCTCCTCTGCTCCAAGCCGGCGGCTTCCTGGGAGTTCTCTCCGGCCCAGGCAGCTGTGAGAGGTTCAGACTGAGCGAAGCCTCACTGCGATCCAGGCACCAACAAAACCTGTGTGAATCTGATTCAAATTAAAAAGCTTCTGCACAGCCAAGGAAACCACCGTTAGAGCAAACAGACGACCTACAGAATGGGAGAAAATATTCACATGCTGCACATCTGAAAAGGGCTGATGACTAGAATTTATAAAGAACTCAAGCAAATCGGCAAGAAAAAAAACTCAAACAACTCCATCGAAAAGTGGGCAAAAGACATGCACGGAGACTTTTCTTTTTTCTTTTTTTGAGACAGAGTCTGGCTCTGTTGCCCGGGCTAGAGTGCCGTGGCATCATCGTAGCTCACAGCAACCTCCAACTCATGGGCTCAAGCAATCCTCCTGCCTCAGCCTCCCGAGTAGCTGGGACTATGGGTGCGCACCACCACGCCCGGCTAATTTTTCTATTTTTTGTAGAGATGGAGTCTCACTCTTGCTCAGGCTGGTCTTGAACTCCTGACCTCAAGTGATCCTCCCACCGCTGACTCCCAGAGTGGTAGGATTATAGATGTGAGCCACCTTGCCCAGCCCAGAAACTTTTCAAAAGAAGACAGACTAATGGCCAACAAACATATGAAAAAATGCACATCTCTAATCATCAGGGAAATGCAAAGCGAAACCAATGAGATATCACTTAACTCTAGTGAGAATGGCTTTTATCAAAAAGTCCCAAAACAACAAATGTTGGCGTGGATGCGAAGAGATAGGAACACTCCTACACTGTTGGTGGGACTGCAAAATAGTGCAACCTCAGTGGAAAGCAATATGGAGATACCTCAAAGAGATTCAAGTAGACCTACCATTTGACCCAGCAATCCCGCTACTGGGCTATTTACCCAAAGGAACAAAAGACATTCTATAACAAAGACATCTGCACTGGGATGTTTATAGCAGCACAACTCAGAATTGTAAAGGTGTGGAAACAGCCAAAGTGCCCATCAATACATGAGTGGATTAATAAAATATATGTATACCATGGAGTTCTACTCAGCCACAAAAAAACAATGTTGATCTAGCACCTCTTGTATAATCCTAGATAAAGCTGGAGCCCGCTCTACTAAGAGAAGTATCCCAAGAATGGATGGACAAGCGCCACATGGACTCACCAGCAGACTGGCATTAATAGATCAACACTTAAGTGCACATATGGAAATAAAACTCACCGGAAATCCAGCAGGTGTGGGAGGGGAGGGGAATGGGTAAATTCACACCTAGTGTGTACAATGCATGCTATCCAGGGGATAGCGAGGGGTGTGGACATGTCTTTTATTTTTGATCTTTTCAGTAGTTCATTCCTTTCATCCCATTGTGTGGATACACAGACATTTATTTATCCATTCGCCTGCTGACGGGAATTTGAGTTATTTACAGTTTTGGGCTATTGCAAATACAGTTGGCACCAATGTTCACGTTCACACCTTTCTACAGACAAGGGCTTCGTTTCTCTTGAGTAAGCACCTGGTGTAGGAATAGCTGGATCTACAGTGGCTGTACATTCACCTTTCTAACAAAGTGACCACTGTCACCCAACGCAGTGTGTAGTTTTACACTCAGCAGTGAACGAGAGTTCCAGTCCCGCCAGATGGTCGTTTCTTTTACTTTTAGCTACTCTAATCGGTATGCAGGGATAGCCCACTGTGGTTTTGATTTGCATTTTCCTAATGACTAATCACGGGCACCTTTTAATGTGCTTATTTGATTTCTTTAGACTTTCTTTCATGAAGCATTTGTTCAGATCTTTTGCCTTTCTCACATTGGTTTGTTTTGCTTTCTTTTTTATTGAGTTTAGAAAGTTCTTTGTGTATTCTAAACACAAGTCTTTTACCAGGTATATGATTTGAAAATGTTTTCTCCCAGTCTGTGGCTTGAGTTTCATTCCATTAAGAGTGTGTGCGTTGAGGAAAGGTAGATTTTACTTTTAATAAGATCCAGCTTATCAATTCTTTTTTTTTTGAGACAGAGTCTCACTCTGTTGCCCTGGCTAGAGTGCTGTGGCGTCAGCCTAGCTCATAGCAACCTCAAACTCCTGGGCTCAAGCCATCCTCCTGCCTCAGCCTCCCGAGTAGCTGGGACTACAGGCATGCGCCACCATGCCCGGCTAATTTTTTCTATATATTTTTAGTCGGCCAATTAATTTCATTCTATTTTTAGTAGAGACGGGGTCTCGCTCTTGCTCAGGTTGGTCTTGAACTCCTGACCTTGAGCGATCCTCCCGCCTTGGCCTCCCAGAGTGCTAGGATTACAGACGTGAGCCACCACGCCTGGCTCAATTCTTTATTTCATGGACTGCACCGTTGCTGTTGCATTTAAAAGTCATCAGCATGGTCAAGTCATCCAGATTTCTCCTACGTTATCTCGTTTATAGCTTCATGCTTTATGTCCTGAGTTAATTTCTGTGAAGGGCATACAGCCTCCTTGCCGGCGTGTGTCTAGTTGTTCCAGCATCATTTACTACCATGTTTCCCCGAAAATAAGACAGCGTCTTATATTTATTTTTCCTCAAGAAGACACCCTAGGGCTTATTTTCAGGGGATGTGTTACTTTCCCCTCAAAGCCTCAGCTTGCAGCACGCACAGGATGGCCGGGACCTGACAGGGGGAGCCGACCTTGTTGGTGGGGCTGCCCGCACCTTTCCGGTCACCTCTGGGACAGTAGCTGTCACGATGGGGCAGATGAGAAGGGCTGCTCGTCTTCTTGACCACTCCTCGACAAAATGCATGGGTTGTGCAGATACGCTGCGTAGCCACGCCCATCACTAGGTCTTATTTTCGGGGTAGGGCTTCTATTGCGCAAATGCTTAGACATCCTGCTAGGGCTTATTTTATGGGTAGGTCTTATTTTCGGGGAAACATGGTAAAAAGACGATCTTTGCTCCATTGTGTCGTAATGTCTTTGTTCCTTTGTCACAAATCAGTTGGCCCTATCGATGTGGGTCTATTTCTGGGCTTTCCACCCTGTTGCATTGATCTGTTTGTCTATTCTTCTGTCGACACCAGACTTTCTTGATTACTGAAGGTTTCTATTGTGGTAAGTCTGGAAGTCAGGTGGTGTCTGTCCGCTAACCTTGTTCTTCTCCTTCGTTATAGTATTGGCTATTCTAGGCCTTTTGTCTCCACATAATAAACTTTAAAATTGTTCTGTTGCTATCCACAAAAAAGTTGCTGGGATTTTGGTTTGGATTGCATGAAATCTACAGATCAGGTTGGGAGCAGCTGTTGTCTTGACGATGTGGAGTCTTTCTGTTCATGAACATGGGATACCTCCCTGTTTATTTATTCTTCTCTGATGTCATTCGTCAGAATTTTGTACTTTTCCTCACATAGATCTTGTATATTTTGTTAGATTTTCTTCTTAAGTACGTCGACAGACAAGAACCCAAACTCTGTAAAATAATTTAAAGAGGTTTATTCTGAGCTGAATGTGGGTGACTATGGCCTGGAGAACCAGGCCCAAAAAGACTTCAGCAAGTGGTCACACCGTGGTTGGGTCATAGTTTGGTTTTATGCATTTTAGCGAGATGGGAATTACACGTAAAGTCATAAATCAACACATGGAAGGTATATGTTGGTTTGGCCCAGAAAGACAGGACAAAATAAATCTCGAAGGAGGGGATTACAGGTTACAGGTGGGTTTAAAGGGTCTTTGATTTGCAAGTGGTTAGAGAAATGAAGCTTTGTTTAAAGGCTTGGGGTGTTTTAAGTTGAGATAAGTACGTCTGTTAATCAGAGACAAGCCATCAGATGTATACCAGATGTGTGTCAAGACTCAAGTGCTATGTTAAGTAAAATGAAGACCTGCAGGTGTGGTTTAGCCTTTACCTTACATGACCTTAGGCCTGGTGTTGATTTTGTATCCTATTGTTACAAAGAATGACTCCAAAAGGTACAGGGCATAGCTAGGCATGTCTGACCTCCCTCCCTTCTCCTCACAGTGGCAACTCAGATTTAAGGTTTTTCTTGGGGGGGCTCCCCTTGGCCAAGAAGGGGTCCATTCAGTTGGTTGGAGGGGCAGCTAAAATAAGCTAAAGAGCTTATTTTAGTTCACATTTACTTCATTTTTTAGGTGCTAATGTAAATGGAATTGTGTTTCTAATTTCAAATTCCACTTGTTTATTGCTGACATATATGAAAAAGATTGACTTTTGTATATTAACCTTATATCTAGTAACCTTGCTATAATTGTTCACTAGTTTTGGGAGTTTTATTGTTATTTCAGATTTTCTACATAGATGACCACACCATCTGTGCACAAAGACAGTTTTATGTCTTTATTCCCAAACTGTATACCATTTATTTCCTTTTCTTGTCTTATTGTGTGATCCAGGACGTCCAGCATGGTGCTGAGAAGCTGCAGTGAGAGGCATATCCTTGGGTTGTCCTGATTTTAGTGGGAAAGCTTCAAGTTCCCAGCATTTTAAGTGTGATGTTAGTCATAGATGTTTTATAGATATTCTTTATCAAGTTGAAACAGTTCCGATCTATTCCAAGTTTACTGAGAATTTTTTTTTGAAAGCAGTCACTGTTTATCAACTGACCAGATTACAAAAATAATCATGGTAGATACCTTAGTTCATTCTTCTAATAAGCCTGTTGATCTGGTCCTCCCTGTTGCCAGCATCTCCACCTTCTACAAAATGGGTTGTCTTTTTCTTCATTCCATCCCTTGGAGATGATAACTTGAAGGGCCACAGGAAATTATTTGCTTCTTTGAAGCGTTTCCCAACAGTATAGATCTCATGAATCAGATCTTCCATTCAGATGATGCCATATTTACCAAGAGATCGAGCCATCAATTCGTTATCTGTCAACGCAATTTGTTTCTTACTGATTTTGCCATAACCAGGCTTGTAGATTAGTTCATTTACTGACTTTAGGTTTGGGTACCCCCATGCAATATATGGTTCTACAGTCTTCAGCATGTTAACTGAAGCCTTGTGGAGCTTAACAAAGGTTCCATTGAAGACCTGGCGAAGGCGAAGAAGCAGCAACACCTTTTGGGCCTTTGGGCTCACACCATTGATCCCTCGGATCCTGACGACAAACGCCAGTTTGGGTTCTGCAGGTCCATAGAGTCACCGCTTTCCTCGCCTTCCTAGCCGTTCGAGTCTCAGCTCTGTGCGTCTGCCTGTGTTCCTTGTGATAACGCTTAGCTTTTTCACAGATAAGCTTCCTTCTTGCCTTTCGAAGCATCTTTTGGGCAAACTTCTTTCTCAGGCATTTGATCTTCAGCTCTGTGAAATTCCTTCGCTTTTTCTTAAGGGTCTCTGGCACAGCAAGAACCTTCTTTTTCTTCTCTTCGACACCCTCCATGGTTCCAGCCGAAAAGAGCTACTGAAAGTTTTATCATATTACCTTATTTAATCTGTCAATGTGATGGATTGTATTCCTTGATTTTTTTTTTTTTTTGAAGACAGAGTCTCACTCTGTTGTCCAGGCTAGAGTGCCATGGTGTCAGCCTAGCTCACAGCAATCTCAAAATCCTGGGCTCAAGCGATCCTCCTGCCTCAGCCTCCCGAGTAGCTGGAACTACTGGCATGCGCCACCATGCCCGGCTAATTTTTTATATATATATTTTTAGTTGTCCAGCTAATTTCTTTCTATTTTTTTAGTAGAGATGGGGTCTCGCTCTTGCTCAGGCTGGTCTTCAACTCCTGAGCTCAAATGATCCTCCTGCCTCAGCCTCCCAGAGTGCTAGGATTACAGGCGTTCCTTGATTTTTAAGTGCAGAGCCAGCCTTGCATACGTAGGATAAATCCCAATTGGTCGTGGTATACAATGCTTTTTATGCATCACTGGATTTGATTTTTGCATCTGTGTTTATCAGAGATATTGGTCTGTAGTTTTCTTTTCTTGTAATGTCTTCGTCTGGTTTTAGGGTAATGCTGACGAATGAGTTAGGAAGTATTCCCTCTGCTTCTATCCTCTGAAAGAGGTTATGGAGACTTGGCGTAATTTATTTCTTAAACATTTAATAGAATTCACCAGTAAACCCATCTGGGCCTGGTGCTTTCTGTCTTGGAAGGTTATTAATTATTGATTAAAGTTCTTTAATAGACATGGGCCTATTTAGCTTGTCTATTTCTTCCTGTGTGAATTTTGGCAAATTTTGTCTTTCAAGGAATTGGTCTGTTCCATCTAAGCTGTCAAATTTGTGGACATAGAGTTGTTTATAATATTCCTATATTACCCTTTCATTGCCCATGAGATCAGTCGTGTTGGCTCCTCTTTCTGGTGATAGTAGTTTGTGTGTTCTCTCTTTTTATCTTGGCTGGCCTGGCTGATTTCCCCTTTCCAGTTTCATTGATTTCTGTCCTAATTTTTAATATTTCTTTTCTTCTGTTTACCTTGGATTTAATTTGTCTGTTTTCTAGTTTCCTAAGGTGGAAGCTTAGATGATTGATTTCAGATATTTATTCTTTTCTAATATACACACTCAATGTTATAAGTTTCCCTCTAAACACTAACATGCTGTGGGGTGTTGAGGTCAGGGGTCATGGGGCCCTGTTGTTAGTTGCATACACGTCCTGGTTAAAAATCCACTTGCCTGGGTCCGAACCCCTTAACACAGTCGTCCCCACCCCCAGGGACCGGTTTCATGGAAGACAGTTTTTCCACGGACAGGGGGAGGATGGTTTCCGGATGATTCAAGCGCATCACATATATTGTGCAATCAGACCTCTCTGCTAACGATGATCTGTATTTGCAGCCGCTCCCCAGCGCCAGCATCACCGCCCCAGTTCCATCCCAGATCATCAGGCATTAGGTTCTCATAAGGAGCGTGCAACCTAGACCCCTCGCATGCACAGTTTACAGCGGGGTTTGTGCTCCTGGGAGAATCTAATGCCGCCGCTGATCTGACAGGAGGCGGAGCTCAGGCCGTGATGCAAGTGATGGGGAGCGGCTGTGAACACAGACGAAGCTTCGCTCCCTCGCCCACCGCTCACCTCCTGCTGTGCGGTCCGGTTCCCAACAGGCATGGACCAGTACCGGTCTGCAGCCTGGGGGTTGGGGACCGCAGCCTTAACATCTCTGTGCCTCAGCCTCCCCAGCTCGGTGGAGTGTGGCAACACACATGTCATCTCGTCTAAAGCCCACAGGTCTGAGAGGGTGTTGCCTCTGTCCCCACTGAACACAGAGTGGGTCAGTGGGAAGGTCAAGCTTCCAGCCAGGCCCGGCTGTGGCTCCCTGGACTTGACCTCGGCCCCTCCCGGGGGTCTGTCTTGAGGGCTGTTGAGAGTCAGCAGTGTTGCCATGGTCACCGCTGCAGCCTGTGATGGCTGGGACGGCTGCTCTGCTGTGGCCACTGCCGGGGCAGGGGTGGGTGGAGGGGCCATCTGCTGCTGGACCACCTGCTCCTGGGGGCTCAGACCCCACCTGGGCTGGTCCACCTGCATCGCCCTTAGCCTGCGGCAATCTGGGGAGCCAGCTTGCTTTCTGGCTCACCTGTCTTGGAGATGATGACAAGGACAGGCCAGGCCTGGGGTTGCCGGGCTTTGGGCATGCCGCTCTGAGCATGGAGTCTAGTGGTCCCCTGCCCGGTAGACTCTCCAGAAACTTATTTCCACGAAAGGGAGGAGCTCAGGGTGCAACCTGGGCCCCACCGGCGGTCTGCATTTATTGCTCTAAACAGGGGTAGACAAGCTTCTTCTGTGGAGCCACAGTGACTGTTTTCAGCACCGTGGGCCATATGGTCTCTGTCTCCATTCTCTGTCATTGTCGTGTAAAGACAGCCACAGGCAGTAAACAACGTGGCCGTGTTCAGTAAAACTTGGCAAAAACAGATGGCTGGCTGGCTGCGGCCTGGGGAAAGTTTGCTGACCCCGCTCTAAAAGCCTGTGTGAGCGCGTCTGTCACTGGGGATAGGCCTGCCCCACGTCCCTGCACAGGACCCTGTTCCCGTGCTGAGATGCGGAGGCTACGGCCGACAGAGCTGCGTGTGTGGTCCCATGTCCGTGACCTACCCCACGGTCCCCTCGGCGTGGAGAGCCGAGGCTTCAGTTTTCTGCACACCTGACTCGCCCAGTGCACTCCGGGAAGCCCACGCGGAGGCCCTGCTGGGGTGGGCTGCTGTGGTCTCTGTGCCCCTCCCCCCAGGGCGGCGGGAGGGGAGGAGCCTCAGCCACCGCCCAGCACTCCAAGCGGGGCGACGCACGTCCCTCTGCTCCCGTTTCTGGGCCAGAACAGGCCACGTGGGCGCAGCTGGGGGCCGTGCGCAGCCCCCGCGAGCGCCCAGAGCAGCAGAGCCGGGCTGCAGCAACGCAGGTGTCTGCTGTCCTCGAGTCCCCAGCGGCCTCGCGGTGAGGTGGGTGCAGGTGTGGGTCGCTGTGGGCTTCTGCGTGGGGAGAAAGAGGCCTCCCGGGCCCCGTCTGGGAGCTAGTTAGGCGGGCTGCAAACAGGATACAGCTACTTCCTCTTCCGGTTCCGTTCCCGAGCCTCGGTGAGGACCTCCTGTGCACAGTCGGCAGGTGCGCGATGGCCAGGCGCCGCCTCGCCCTGCAGGTGGGACGGGCCCTTCCTGGGGTCCCAGGGTACCTCCGGCCCAGGCACCCGCGGTGGTTGCTACGGCCGCAGACTCCGAGTCTCGTCGCCAGCAGAGGGGCCGAGGCCACAAGCCGGCAGGCACTCTCAGGGCAGCGGGTCGAGTCCCGAGATGCCGGCCGGGCGTTCGGTTGCACCTGGAAGGACGAGGGCAGGTGAGCCTGTGTCTGTGTGGTGTCAACACCTCAAAGACACACGTGGGTTTCCCGGCGTGTTGCCCTGAAGTGTGCCTCTAATCGTGTTGAGAATAGTTCTCCTTTGTAGACGCTCGCGTGACATTTCGTTTACATTCTGCTCTTGCACACGGGGAGATCACGCCAGCTCCATCCCTGGGATCCCGGAGACACGGCGGAAACCCCACTCTGCCGGCTTGTGCACTAACACCGTGCTGACAGACAAGCGCCGGGGGTCAAGCAGGACGCCTGGCTCCAGGAGTGTCGGCAGCGCGCCTGCCGCCTGCTCTGGTTTGCGGTTGGTTTCGGCTGTGCCGCCCCGTTCCGTCCCGTCACCCGGGTGTGCCCGGCGGAGGCTGCCCGAGCAGGCGCGTCTTCCTAAATTATGTTACTGGCGTTGGCCACTGCTGCAGGTGAGAAAGCAATGTTGCGACAGGTTCACACTCTGTCCTGGAAGGAAGACGTATCCCAGCACACGCGTGTCAGATGTGCACGGACGGCTGAGGTGGGGGAGGGGCGCAGGACGGAGAGGCTGGCGGGGGCTTTGCATAAAGCGCAAACGTGAGCTCCGCCCCCCAGTGCCCCAAGCCCTGAGCCCCAGGCCGGATGCCATGGACCGGGAGGCGGCTCCACACTTGGGTTTGGCGCTCGGGCAGCCGACGGGTGTTTGCTTCCTCCTGCTAGTGGGCCAGACCGCGTGCGCGGCGTCCCCTCGTCCGCTGTGCGCCTGGCCGCGCCCGCTCTGAGTGGGACAGGGGCCGGCCCTCCCCTCCCCAGCCAGCCCCCGGCCAGTCACTCGCTCTGCGGGGCGTCCCTGCCTGTCAAGCCCCGCAGGGAGACCCGGGCCGGCCCTCCCTCCCGGCCCCCAACTCAGCCCGGGCGTTGTACTCTCTGTCCCCTCTGCTTCCGTCACCAGTGTTTTGCGCTCGGACCCAGCGCCTGCCCCCTTGTGCTGCTGTCTCAATATCGCCAGGTCCCTGCCAGACCTTCCGGAAGGTCTCAACCCATGGTCGTGGTCATTCTGCCGTGTGGTGACCCTGTTAGGGTCTCGGTGACACCCAGGCTGCCGGCCCCGCAGGTGCTGGGCCGCGCTGCTCCGTCCTGCTCCCCGAGGGCCTGCGCCGGCCGCTCTGTGACAACCCCCGCCCGTCCTGGCCGTGAACGCACCGGCCATCCCCCACTTCTGGGCCACCCCTGTGTTCAAGGGCTGCCCTCTCTGGCACCCCGACCTCAGCAGGACCCCTCGGCTTGCTGGGACCTGCAGCCGCCGATGCTACCTGCCTGCAACGGCCATGGCCGCCTGCACCCTCCGTCCCCTCCGTCCCCTGCTTTGACTCGGTTCTCCCTGCGGGTGTCTGTGTGCCCCAGGACCTGTGGTCTGCTGGGACCCCAGAGCCCGTGACGGTGGTCGGGGTCTGGGGGCTGGAGCTCTGGGTTGGGGGGATTCGGCTCCCTTCAGGCCCGACACCTCCAGGGGCTGCGTCCACCGGGCGGCCGGACTCGGCACCGGGGCAGCTCCGGGGTCTGGGTGCTGTTCCCGGAAGCCGTCTCAGGCGGCCGAGCTCGGGCCCTGCCCAGAGGGCGGCCACGCAAGCCCACGGCTGGGCGCAGACCTGGCTCCTGTGACCTCGGGTTTGCTGCCTCAGTTTCCTCGCTGCAGAGAGGGGAGACAGTAGCCCCCGCAGGCTGTGAGCACAGGGAGGGCCTCCACGGGTGTAAGGCCCATGCATCTCCACCCGGCTCATGGAAAGCCGTGGCTGCGCGTGGCTCCCGTGGATATTCTCCCCTCCGTCGGGGCTGCCCAGCCCCCAGCATCACCCTCGTGGCTCTCGGGGTCCCAGCAGCCACACGCCCGTCGGGGACCCCATGGGGAGCCGGGTGCTGCGAGGCACACGCAGTGGTGGCACGTGGCCACGGGGTCCTTCCGAGTCACGGAGTTTGGGGGTCCGTGTCCCACGGCTGTGGGGTCGAGGTGTCACTGGTGTGGCATCTGCCAACTCCACGCTTTGAAAGGCGAAGAGCTCAGCGGCTGACGCGTCGGTCCCTCTCTCGGCTGTGGGGCGGCTCCTCCACCCCAGGGCGTTTCTGCCGGTTTGAGTCGCGTCTTCCTCTTTCCATGGCTCCTCCCCGCCGAGCTTCTCATCCTGCACTGCTGGCTCCGTCCTCGGTGCCTGGGACAGGAGGCTGCGGGGGCCGCGCTGTTCCTCACCACCCCCCCGCCACCGCCGGATCTGCGCACATCACCCCTGCCTTCTGGGGTGACGTGGGGACGGGGGAGTCTGGAGTCGACTGTTTTCCCTCCCGGGTGCGGCTCACTGCGTTTCATTCTCAGCCACGAGACTCGGAGTACGTTTTTGAACCTTTAAGGTGTGAAAGCTCACCAGACCGACCCTGCGCTTCTTAGTTGCTTCTATGCGAGAATTTTAAGGTCTTTACAAAAAATTAGCCTTTTGTGTCGATCCTTTTGCACGTGCATTTTCTGTTTTATCAATTTCCACTCTTGAATCTGTAATTTCCTGTCCTTTATTTTCTTTGAATCCATTCTGTTATCTACGAGTTTAATTTCCTACGCTGGACACGCAGGTGACTGGCATCCGCGTGGCTTCTGTGCTGAGCAGTTAAAGGTGTGCGTTTCCCCTGGGATTGCACGGGGACCCTCCCCCGCCCCAGTCTCCACACGCAGAGGTTTGATCGTAGGTCGATTCTAGATGTTTCCGTTTTGTTCATGAGAACCAGCACCAGTGCCAGGCCCCAGGCTCACGGGAAGCCCATTTCCCGACGGCCGCCTCTGCTCCCGAAGTCCCGGCGGGGATGTGGAAGGCGACACCTGCCCCACGAGGCACCCCCCGACCCCGGCTCAGGTCCGGTCTCCCTGACCCCCAGGGGAGCTGCGGGAGCCCCTGGCGTCGTGGGGGGTCGTTGCGTCGTTCGTTTCTGTGTATTCCGTGTAACAACATCAGCGACCGAAACTTCGGGCTCTGAATTTACTCTGAGCCACGTCACATGATCGTCCTGCGTGGCCACGCCACACCGGGTGTTTATAAAGTACTCATAAGAAGATGATAAAGACAAGACATGTTCCTTGTAAGGGACTGAAGCGTCCTCCCACTCACCCAGATCCGGGACTCAAGGAAACGCCGCCAACTGGCCGATGCGTTTTATCAGAAATCTTCCCGCCTGCACCCAGATCAGACACGGCCACACACGTCTGAACACAAACGAGGTCGTCACACAAACGTTATCCTGCAGATGGTTATTTTTTCTTGCCATCACGCCCAGCAATCAGGGCTGAGATGTGCTCCAAGGTCCCCAGCGGTTTCAGGACATCGAACTGTACCCTTTTCCTGCCGGGTTCACCTGCCACGCCGTCACTGGGCTTCTCCCATGGATGTGCCACGTGGGACATTATTTTTACAACCCTCTCTCCTCTCTGGAAGTGATCACAGCAGCTCTGACTCGGTTTCCTCATCCTGGGGGGGCTGGGGTGCATTTCCCCCGAGGCCCCACGCGGGCTGCGTGTCGACGTCTCGGCGCCGGCATCGGTTCTCGAAGGCGTTCTTTCCCACGGACTGGACACGGGTCCCGGCGACGCGTGAGTGACCACTCAGGACCCGCAGGACGGGCAGGGAGCAGAGCCGGGCGGTGGGGACACAGCGCACGTCCCGTCGCCCGCGGGAGCCCTGCGGCCTGCGGCGTTCCGTGCTCGCCGGCGCAGCCGGAAGAGCGAATTTATTTGAACACGGCCGTGTAATAAAGTATTTAAATGACTGTAGCATTCTCCATATTTTATTTTTTCCTCTTGGAGATCATGACAAATAACTCGGATTTCATGAAATATATATTTTAAACGCCTTTACCCACCGAAGGCGCGATTCCCCGCATGTTAATTAGACTGGAGAGATGAAGCCTGATGCACGGAGCATATTTATAATGTGCCTTATTAATCACCGAATGTTTCCAAGAAAATAATTATGGAGGACAAATGATAATATTTTGCTCTTCTAACTGTGTCTCTGCATTTATTCAAAACTCTAGGTGCTTGCCATTTGGCATGCGATTAATTATTCTTCTTAGAGAGACGTGGTCTTAACTTTTTTGTGGACATTGTTTTTGCTAATCCATCTCTGGTGAAACTCGGCGAAGGAGAAGTACCTCGTCTCAGCAGCGAGGACCCTGGCAAGTGCAGCCGTCCTCGGGGTCAGGGGCCAGGGTGGCTGATGGGGGGCGGAGGGCCTGGGGCCAGCTGAGGTTTGCTGGGAGCGTGGGTGAAGGTGGGGTGTAGGACCCACTTCTTAGGCTGTTGGGCCCAGGGGAGCCGCACTCGTGGGCTGGGTGGTGTCGGCCCCTGAGCCCAGCTCCACGGCTGGCTGTGGTCTCGGAGTCCAGGCACCCAGAGGGGCTGGGTGAGGAGCCGCGCTGTGTCTGCCCTGGCGCCCTGACACCCCGGCCCCAGCCTGGTGCTGCCCCTCCCCCACTGTCCAGCTCATTTGCCGTTGACACTGACCTCCCTTCTCGGGGTCCCCTTCGCCCCTCATCACCCCTTGCTGCAAACGGGTCCTCCCCCAAGAGCCCCTGCCCTGCTGGGTGGGAGGGGTCTCCCCACGGGGCACCTGCTCCACACAGCGGATGGGCTGACCCTGTCCGGGAAGGCCTGGGCTCTGGTCACTGGCCCAGTGCACAGAAGGCGTTGGGGCAGGGAGACCCGGCCGGGCTGCGGGAGACCCCGGTGCGCCAGGGTGGCCAGTCCAGTGCTGGGGCCGGAGAAAGCAGCAGGGGCCACTGTTGGAAAAAGTCCCTGTCCCGTCGTCCGTCCTGGGACAGAAGCCACCACAGACGGGAGCCCTGGACCTGGTGTTTGCAAGAAATGACCAAAGTCCCTCAAGACATTCTGCTGCCAGTCAGGTGTGGGTGTGGTTTTGGGGACCCTGGATGAACGAGTCATGGCTGCCCCCACTGAAATGGAGAGACGGAGGTGCCCCCCCCTGCCAGCTGGGGCTGCAGCCCGGGCCGGGGAGGGCGAGTCCAGAGGAGCAGGTGGGGTGGGAGCCCTGGGGTGGCAGCCTGTCCCTCGTGCCTTATCCGAGGCCTGCACACAGTCGGTGCTAAATCAATGACTTGGTAGAACATGCCTGGGATCTCCCTCCCCTTTCTGTGCTCTTCCCGCCCCATCCTCTAGGCGGGTGGGGCGGCTGCAGCCCGGCGCCCGAGGCCCCTGCGTCCACACCAGCAAGTCTTCTGTGTCAGGGGCTGGTTCTCACTGCTGTGTGCCACGGGCCACCCCAGGGCATCCATCCGCGGATTCCCCCCATCGCTGGGGCCTTACCCCAGGGTCCCCACGGCCGGCCCCACCTCTGCCATCCCCCCAGGATGCTTCCAAATTGCGGCTAAGCGGGAAGAGTGCCGCGGCGCCTGCCGTGTTCAGCTGGAGCCGCAGACGCTCCGAGCGGGCAGAAGCCACGTCCTTCCTCCGCCCTGACCCGCCCCTCCGGAGGGCGCAGCCAGAGTGGTCTCATCACACGCTGCAGAAACGCAGATCCAGCTGCAGCCCCAGAGGAGGTCACCCAGGTGTTCATGACGCGTCAGCTGACGCCAAGCGGAAGGAAGCGCAGGCTGTAGGAGCCGCTGCTGCACCTTCTGATTAGGTGAGGACCAGCGACCGGTCCCCTGGCAGCCAAGTGGATTCCCGGTGGAGGAGAGAGGAACTCGGTTACAAATCTAAGTGGAAACAAAGTAAAAAAAAAAAAAAAAAAAAAAAAAAAAAAAAAAAAAAAAAAAAACAGTAGCTCTTAAGCTGGTGGTGAGCTGGGAAGAGAAAAAGAAGGGAGAAAAATAACCGAGCTATTACCAGCGAGATCTTCACTTCACTTCCAGAACTCAGGCACTGCCCAAGACATTTAGTATGCGCTGGCTGTATGCAGCCCACACGTTTGGAGGGAGACTGTTTTCCTTCTGGGGAGGGCTAAGGTTTATTGCTAATCACGGCAAACGGAGCCCAGGCGCTGGGCAGGTGCACAGTTTCATTCGACCTGCTCAGTCCTACGACGCATGGCTCTTGTCACTCGTTTGCAGACCAGAGACCTGCTAGCTGCCTGCAGCGCCGGGCCGGCACCGGGGCTCGAGTCCAGGTCTGACCAGAGCAACTGCACTTGGCCGCCTCCCCTAGCACGGGGAGAGGGTCCCAGGGTGTTTGGGAAATGCTCCCTCAGCACCGCTGCCCAAAAAAGGCTCCAGGGAGCAGCTCCTTCCCAGCTGGTTCAGTTTCGTGTTTTACTAAATTGTGCTCAAAGAAAGCTGCCTCTACCATTCCAAACTGGCGGGTGTTACGGGAGGTATTCATTGGCATTTCCTCATTTCCTGGATGCACAAGCTTGGCAGTGCCCGCTCTCCGCGTGTGCGGGTGGTGCCGGCACTCGGCCACGCAGGGCTGTCCTCGCACGCTGGTCTCCCTCCGCTTGCCTTCGCGCCGTCTGCGGGGCTGGGGACGTCTTGGGTCTGCTCCTCCTCAAAGGTGGTTTAGTCGCCGGCTTCCCCGAACTTCCCGGGTTTGGCCATGGGTTTCCACGCGACGTGCCCCAGCCACGGGAGTCCGCGTGGGTCTCACCTGGCTTGAATCGTTCTTTGTGTCAAAACGCGAGAGAGCTGCTTTCCCATCTGGGGCCTTTTGCTGTGGACTTCGTGTTCCCGCTCCGCGCTCGCTGGCCTCAGCCTTCCTCGGCCGAGTGGTCCCGGGTTCCCCGACGGACACAGTGTTCTCGATCAGAGTCCCGGGGTGGGAGGGACTCAGATCTCCTCCGGTCCCACCTGGGCGCCACGTGACGTGACTTGATTTGTTGGCTCATAAGTGTGTCCTGAATCTACCACGAGTCAGGAAACACCGTGGTCTTGGCTCCAGGGCCCCAGCATAACGCCTGACCCCCCTCCGCGCCCCCGGGAGCCTGGGGGTGTGTGTGTGAGGCGGCTGGCCCCCGCGTGGCCGAGTTTCCAGCTCGGTGAGCAGGTTTCGCGCCCCCTGCAGCCCCACCCAGCAGCCCCCTGCCCCGAGCTGGCCTCGCCGCCCACTGTCCCGTCTTGTGCCTGCGCCTGGTCTGCGGGTTCTCAGCCATGGCCGTGGGGGCGTAAGTCATTGCGTGGCACATGCTCAGCAGCCTGGTGTCTGGAGCAGTCTTGTGTCCCTGAGGCCCCCACCTGGTGACAGGACCTGTGTCTGCAGACCACCCCGTGTCCATCTCCATCATCAGAAGAGCTGCTGGACGTTCCCGCATGGGGGCTACAGCTGGGGCAGCAGCATCACCCTGCCTGGCGTCCTCTGTGTTTCTAAGCAAAAGAAGCCAGTAGCGTGTGTCTGCCCACGGGTGGTGTTCAAGCCAGACGAGAACCTGGACAGTCTCCTGGCTGAGGCCAAGTCTGCCCAGAAATGAGGCCGAGAGGGCAGCTCCATGGCCAGGTTCCTATCTGCTTCCTAATGTCACGCTTCATCAGGTGGGCTCTCACGTGCATCTGCAGGGTGGGTTAGTGGGTGGATGAATAGGTGGGTAGATGGATGGATGGGTGGGTGG
>VBSM01000086.1:90717-113192 GCA_008086735.1 Cheirogaleus medius | reverse complement strand
TCGGCACCGGGCAGGGCGGAATAGCAGGAGCTCATGCAGGCGGGGGCTCGGGGGTGGGGGCGGACACTGCCTGTGCCCGGCAGTGGCTCACGGTCTGCCCTGCAGCTTCCCCAGCTGTTCTCTCCCGGAGTTTAAATTTTCATGCAGGGATGTCTCGTTTTACCACCCAAATTATAAAGCTCCTCAGGGCAGGACTGTACCTTGCATTTCCCCCTCTACCTCTGACAGAGCCTGAGTGCATGCTGCTCTGGGGGGCTCGGCAAGTCTGTGGGATGGAATTGAGGAGAGGCCGCGTGGAGAAGTCCCTGCATGGTGACAGGCCCCAAGAGGGCTCCAGGGAGGAGGGACGGTGGAGCCGGGGTGAGTGCACACAGGTGGGGACTGGGGAGCGGTCTCCCGGGTGGGACCAGCTCTGCCACAGTGCCCGTCACTCAGCTTTGGGACAGCAGAGCTGGGAGGCTGGGCTGTAAGACGCCCTCCAGCCTGAACCTTGTTCCCCAGGGGCTCCTGCTGGGGGGAGGAGAAGCAGAATGTAGAGCAGCTCCCGGTGCTTAGCAGTTGCAGCCAGTGTTTGGTGAATACGCTGATGCACAGTCAGGGAATGGCGTGTGCGTTCAATGAGGGAAAATCTGGTAGAAACCACATTTGGCCTCTTTTATAATTTCAGCTTCCAAGGATCCCCAGGATGAGGGACTTATGATGACAAAAGCTTTTATAACTGAGTCTATCATGTGGCAGTCACCTCATGTATGTTCTCCGACTCGTCCTCACTCTCCACCATCCTAACTGTGCCCCGAGTGCAGATTAGATGACATCTCGTGAGAAAGTTCCTTTCTAGCAAGGTTTCCAATACAAGCAGCCATTATTTCTACTATTGCCGTATGATGGCGATGGCGGCAGTGATGGTGAGATGGTGATGATGGTGGTGGTGATGGTGGTGATGATGGTGGTGGTGATGGTGGTGATGATGGTGAAGGTGATGATTATGATGATGGTGATGGTGGTGATGATGGTGATACTAATGATGGTGATGGTGATGGTGGTGGTGGTGGTGATGGTGGTGATGATGATGATGGTGATGGTGGTGATGGTGATGATGGTGATGATGGTGATACTAATGATGGTGATGGTGGTGAGGATGGTGATGGTGATGATACTAATGATGGTGATGGTGATGGTGGTGAGGATGGTGATGATGATGGTGATGGTGGTGATGATGATGATGGTGATGGTGGTGAGGATGGTGATGATGATGGTGATGAAGCTAGAAACCTACATTTTGAGCAGTAGGAAACAGATATCCTTGAGGAAACTGAAGACTCGTAGGGGCCACAAAGCAGGGACACAAATACTTCTCAAAACAACCTGCGATAGAAGCTCCCAATTACACACTAATTACACCCAATACATGTTCAATTCCATTTATGATGAGATTAAGACCATGTGCAGCTCTTAAGGATGTTGAGGGGCATTTTAGTTCCCCTCATTGGTCCAGACACACCTTTGAACAGCTCATGTCCCCCTTGTGGACGTGTCACCCTGGGCATCTGGCTTCCCTGAGCACAGCAGCATGACCCACAGCTGGTGGCAGGTGCGGGATGGGCCTAACAGGGCGTTCGAGCACCTCGGCCCGACCTAGCCATGACCCAGGACCCGTTGCCTTCCCCTGATCTCTCATGGTATGTCTTGTGCAGCTAAAAGCATGAACATTTGCATGGGAACTGGCTTTATGCAATATGTAAACATTTATTCAAAGAGAAATGAAAATAGCAACATAGAAAATAACTGCTTCCTGACTTTAAAATGCCCTCACCACCAGTCTCTGGCAGTATAATTATGCTTGTACAAATTTTGTAGCTAGTGTCAAGCACAGCTACGAGAAACACTATTTTTAAAGACTTTATAATGCAGCAGTAAAATTTCTGCTCTAGGCTAAAATATGGATCAAGGTGTCAGCCCAGCAGCTAATAACGTTATGGCCTTTCAATTCACATCTCTCGGTTTAAGTTGTAAATGGAGAATTAATATCAAGGTAGGCGTTTTCAGTAACTGCAAATTTTTCTGTTGCCAAACTTGGTGTAATCTAAGTTAAGAAGTTCCAAAGCATGTCAAGGTATTTCACCCTGGCACGGTGTCTCCTTAGCAGACACCTGCTCACGTCTCTGCACTCCATGACCTGGTCTCCCTCCAGCTCTGACCTCTGAAGACCTCAGTGGCTCTGTCCTCCGCCTCACTTTCCCTGCTCCAGCCGGCCAGCCTCCTTTAGCCCCTGCTGTCTGCACCTGCACTAACCTCTGGGCTTGTCACACAGTTGCCCTGCCTGGTTTCCCCCTTGCCTGTCACCCTTGAGAAGGTGACAGGCACCAGACACACAGCAGCCACCCGCCTGAGCTGCTGTCTCACCCCCAGCTATCTGCCTGATAAGACCTACCTGGCTGCATTTATTTTGTTTGCTTGATTTTGAGATCTGTCTCCTGCGTGAGAATATCAGCCTGTCTTAGTCCATTTGTGCTGCTGTAACAAAATATCCGAGACCGGGTAATACACAGCGGGCAGGTGTGTCTTTCTCGCAGTTCCTGAGGCTGGGAGGCCTGAGGTCAAAGTGACGGCAGCTGTGGCCGTCTGGGGAGGGCTGCTCTCTGTGCGTCCGACACGATGCCTTGTTTCTGGTCCTCTGGAGAGGACGGAAGCTGCGTCCTCACGTGGAAGGTGGAAGAGCGAAAGGGGTGAATCCTGCCTGCAGCCTCTTCTGTAAGGTCTCAGCCCCATTCGCGAGGGAGGAGCCCTCCTGGCCTGAGCTCCTCTTAAAGGCTGCACCACTTAACACCGTCACATCCGCCACTGGGTCTCAACCCCCGAATTTGGGAGACGCCGCTGTCCACCCACAGCACGGCCCCAGCACGACTCCCAGGACCGGCAATGCCCTGACACGTGGCTGATTCACGCAGGTTTGTTTATCCAGTGGATCGTGGCAATGGCCTTCTGATTCGTGTCTCCCGTGGCTCTCTGACACCCTGGCCCCCAGACCCTGTGGATACAGTGTGCCGGGCAGAGGGGGATGTTCCGTGACTTGGTTGGACACAAATCCCGGGATTCTCCCCTGGTCACGGTTTTCCCCTGTTGTCCACACAGTCCTGGGCTCACTGGCCACGCACACAGGCCACTCAGTGGCTGTTCCTGACATGACATTAGAGAGCAGAAACTAAGCTTTGCCAGTTCCCAGCACTCTGGACTTGGCTCAGCATCATGTGGCTTATATAGACTTATGGATTTAACGTTATCTGTGGTTATTAGACTATTTGACATTTGCTTTGTTATAACTGTGAATAAATCTGTAAGCCAGTTCTACCTTCAACATCGGCGTCTATGAACGCATTTGTTTTATTCCATATCTTGCCCTACCATGAGGTCTCAGATCAACAGACATCTCTGAGTTCGTTTTCCCAGGAGGAAATGGGCGGACTGTCTTCTGCGAGCTCACGGGTCTCACTCGTGGGGATCCACCTTTGGTAAAGCTGAGAGTTGGAAGGCCACGGATAACCCTCCAAACCTGGTGGCTGTGGCTTCCTTGTCGAATGCTGTAGAGAGCTTGATTCAAACTCCTCAGATTTTCCTTTCTCTGAAAATAGCATGTTTGTTTTATCTGTGAAATCGTAATATCCTCTAAATTCTTGGAATGAAAGAAATCAGTGATTTCTGCCCAAATATTGGTCTCATTTGTTAATTTTGCCAGAAATAGGGTAAATACTTCCAGTGTGTGGTGTCAGAAAAAAATGTTCTTTTATCTTTTTGATTATAGCTAATGCTGCTTTCCTGGCATGTTGTCTTTGTAATTCCAAAAGCAAACGTTATAAATTTGCTGCCTACGTCTTCCAAATTTCCACAGATGTGTACAATTTTCAGACAGAGGGAGAAGGATTCCTCATGGAAGCTCGGATGTGTATGGACCAGTGAAGAGCAAAATAAAGAATAAATATGTGAATAAATGTAATGATCCCTCTTAAGTCTCTCTCTCTCTCTCTCTCTCTCTCTCTCTCTCTCTCACACACACACACACATCTTTAATAATATTTGACTGTTTAAAGAAAAAGTAATAACAATTCATTGCAGGATTTATACCATTTGTAGAATTAAAAATTTGACACATGGAATTTTACCGTTGTAAGATTTTCACATCATGAAGTAGAATAAAATTATTTGAAGGTAGACTTTGATAAGATAAATATGCATGCTGTAATCTCCAAAACTGTGCTATCTGATATGTTAGCGACCAGCCAATAGTTAAGTTAAAATGAAATAATATCAAAAACTCAGTCCCTCATTTGCACTAGTCACATTTCAAGTGCTCAATAACTGTTAAGTGGCTGTATTAAATAGACAATCATCAGAGAAAGTTTTATGGGGAAGAGAAGCTCTACACAAAGAACTAAAATAATAACACACAGAGGTATAGCTATAAAGTCAATAGAGGAAATACTATGGTTTATTAAATATACTTGCTTAAAAAGGAACAAAAAGTAAATAAGACAAATAGAAAACAAATACCAAGATGACAGATTTAAACCCAGCCCTACAAATAAGTACACTAAATATAAATGGACCAAACACTATGCACAAAAAGGCAAAGATTATCTAACTGTAAAACAAAACAGCTGACCTGTACGGTTGTCTCAGCAGATGCACTTGAACTATAAAGATACCGACAATTGCAAGTAAGAGGCTAGTCAAAGACACACCATATGAGTACTAAGAATGAGAAAGCTGGAGCAACTGTATTAATCCAAAGTAGCTTTTAGGTAAGAAGTATTACCAGAGATAAAGAGTAATATTTTATAATGATGAAATGGTCAATTCATCAGTAAGACAAAACAGCACAAAATGTGCATGCACCTAATAATAGAACTTTAAAATACGTGAAGCAAAAATTGACAGAACAAAAGGGAGAAATAGACAAGCCTACACTCATAGTTGGAGATTTCAGCACCCTCTTTCAGGAATTAGTAGACCACGCTGACACAAAAGACAGTGTGTATATAAAAGATTTGAGCAACAATATCAACCAAGTTGATGTAATGGACATTAGAACATTACAGCCAGGAACTAGGCATATACATTTTTAAGTGCATATAGAATATTTACTAAGACCATGTGGTGGGTCATAAAATAAATATGAATAAATTTGAAAGTACAATGACATCGAATGAGTTACTGATAGCAACAAGCTATCAGGAAAATCATCAACTAGTTGCAAATTAACGACACATCCCTAAATAACCTGTGGATCAAGGTAGAACCAGAAACTATTTTGTATGATAATGAAAACACAACATATTGATATTTGTGGTATGCAACTAAAATAATGCCCAGAGGAAAGTCCATAGCTCTAAATGCCTGTTTTTGAGGAGAAAAAGAGCACAAAATAAATGACCAAACCACCTACCTTACAAAGCCAGACTTGGCTCCTCTGACTTATTTTTGCCTCCTTATCTTGAAAAGTACGTGAAGGGCACCATTCTTCTTCAGTTAATAATACTGCAGAGAAGTCTCTGCTGACCTGGTCGAACTCCCAGGACCCTCCCGGGGCGGGGGGCGGGGGGCGCAGAGTGACCGGACCATCACTCACCCTAGTGCTCTGGCCTCGAGGGAGCTCATAAATAAAGCTCGCGTTCTTATTTAAAATAAATAAGTAAACAAAAATAAGACAAATACAAAAGGAAACTGGTGATGTCAAGAGTTGCTTTTTCAAAACGACTGATGTATTAAAAAACTGCTGGCAAAACTGATGAAGAAGAAAAAAGAGGGAAGGAGAATTCCCGCGACAGGAACAAGAGCTACTGCCCTTCGTTAAGGAAACCCTGTACACGACTTCATCCGGTAAGTTCTACAACGTGGGTGCAATGAACAGACACTTCGAAAAACATGTATAGCCAAAGCTGTCACAAGAGAAAAATACCTGTATCAAGGAAAGAAATTGGACTTATAACAAACAAACAAACAAACAAAAGCTACCCATAAGGAACAGTCCAGTCTCAGGCGACTTTGCTGGTGAATTCCATCAAGCGTTTAGGGCGGGCGTAATGCCCAGAGTACCCAACCTTTTCTGGAAAACAATGGGGTCACTTACCTCTTTCTACCCGGCCACGTAACAGCAGCACCAACGCACACACGCGCCTCACGAGAAAAGCAAAGTGTAGACCAGCATCCCTCGTGGACACGGGTGCAGAAACGCTGAAGGAAGCATTAGCCGATCGATCCGATCTCATTCTAGCAATGCTCGCTCTGACGCCATGACCAGGGGGCTCTGTCTCAGGAAGGGAACCTTCAAAATCACTCACTGTCATTTGCCGAAGTGACAAAAGAAAGAGACGACAACCCCCGTGCGGACAGCTCCACAGATGTGGAAAAAGAACTCGACACAGTTTGACAACCATTCACGATACAAAGTATCCGAAGGCTGGGACCAGCAGGAAACTTTCTAAATCTCAGGAAGGCCCTGCCTGGCGGTGTCCTCACGATGCCCACCCTGAGCCCCCCAGCTCTGCCTTCTCTGCCTCAGACCCCGCCCCGGGGGGAAACGACGGCCGAGCCTCAGCCTGCACCTGTCTGGGACAAATCACCTTCCACAGACATAGCTGGGCACCTACGTCTCACCAGGCGAGAGTGGGCTGGAATCCCCCAGCCCCACAGGCCCCGAGAGCAGGCTTTACCTGTCACACAGGTGGGAGCCGCAGCAGCAGGGGACTGGCAGGGCGCGACATCCCTGTTCACGCAGCAGGTGCTGCGGCCTCTCCCAGCCCCGGGCGCGGTGGACAGCGGCCCCTCCGCCACCCTCCTCAGACACGGTGGCAGTTCCTCTCCGCCATCCGGGCAGAGGGCAGCCCGTTGGGGCTGGCATGAGCAGGAGACGCTCCCTCCGTGGCATGAACGGGTCCCAGTTGACGCCGCACCGAATCGCAAACCCCAGAGGCTCATTGGATTTAGGCAGATTGCAGCTTCAGCGGCTTCCATTTCCCAATATCGGAGCATTTTACCGACAGAACGGCACGAAACTGACAAGCAAATTTAAAAAGGGAAATTAACTCCAACTGATCATCTCCGGCCGCCCTCGGTGAGGGGGATGAAGGTTGGAGGAAGGACGTGTGCTGGGCGGGGGCAGGGGCGGGAGCACGGGCCACGGCAGCGGTCTTGGCGTGGAGGCCGCTCCCCCGCCGGGCGCTGTCTGTGTCCGCTGCGCAGGCTGGCTCCTGTCCAGGTGGCGGTCTCCGTCTCAGGGAGGCGTGGAAACGCCGGCCAGATGCTGGAAGATGCGCACTGCTGTGCCCGACACCTTCCAAGGCGGTTTTCTTCTCTGTTTCTGAGGGTCTCCCTAGGCAGGAAACCCCAGAGGGGGCGATTTGCCGGTCACGGGTCTGGGTGCTCCCAGCCGCAGGTTTGGAGACAAAAGCAAGGGTGGGGCCTCCAGTGGGTCTGAGAGCCCCCCGCCCCCCACCGGGGTGAGCCAAGCTGCTCGTCACGTGCCTGTGCCAGGGGGGAGGGACGGCAGGTGGGGGACGCTGGTGTGGACTGACTCGTGTCCCCCCCATTCACATGCTGGGGCTCTGCCCCCCGACCTGGCTGTGCTCGGAGATGGGGCCTTGGGGGATAGTTAGGGTTACCTGAGGCCATTTGGAGGGGCTTTGACACAGCAGGACAGGTGCCTGCACAAGCAGAAGGGACCCCAGGAGGCTCCTGCCCAGAGAAAACGCCACGTGAGGCCACGGGGAGAAGGCGGCCGCAGTCTGCAAGCCCAGGACTGCGGCGTTGGAAGGAACCGGTCCTGCCGCCGCCTCGTGGGTTCCACCCTGCACTGCGAGGAAGCGACTTTGTTGTCTGAGCCGCCCTGTCTGGGAGTTGTGCTGTCCCTGCAGGCTGGCTCAGACGTTAGTGATGGGCAGGAGGAAACGACCCACCAGGACGACTCTGTTCTCTCTCCACCGTCCAGACACTTAAACGTGGAGTTGCCAGGCCCGGTAGGGGTGGTGTCCTCATTTTGCAAGCCGTCCTGGGAGGAGGCTGGCCCTGCCCTCTGCCTGCTTATGTGGACACCTGGGCCCTGCAGAAAGGCCGCGGGGACCGACCCCCTGCTCTGCTCACCCCCGCGGGCAGGGACCCTCAGACCCAGCGCGAGGCCCCTCCCTGGCTTTTGTCTCGGGGGCTTCCAGCTGGGAGCGCCCGGACTCCTGAAGGTCAAATCACCTGCAACCAATTGGCTTAACTGCCAATTTGCCTAACGGTATATTTAACTGAAATCTGTATTTATCAAGTTTACATGTCTCACGTGACAGAGCAATGCCAGCTCCGTCTGAGCCGTCCTCATCGACTCAGTTTTCCCACACGAGTCTCTCCATCCACCTGGATTTTGTTTTTGCGGCTGGCGAGGTGGTTGGTCTTCCGCAATCTCTGCATTTCACTGCTCCTAACAACCACGGCACACGTTCTTCCACTCTGGAGACGGCGCGTGGGCTGCTTTTCCTCCGTTCACGGGGAGCGAGCGATTGTCGCTAGAGAGAGATGGCACCGCACTGATCCCTCCCCGCCGAAATCCCCCTCCCCAGCGGGGACACAGGCTGGTGGGACGGACAAACATCCACCGACAGAGGCCAGAGCTGCCGTGGTTCACGGTCCGGACCCCAGCTCCTCCTCCTCCCCGACTGCGCTACCGGCAAGGCCCCTGCGCATGGTCAGTGCTCTCCCCCGCGGCGTGAGCCCCCAGAGCGCAGTGAGAAGGGACGAGCCGCACCTGGGAAGCCGCGTCCGCTTGGGCCTGCCGCGTAGACCTCCCCTGCGGAGCGCGCCCCACACCCCGCAGGACATGCGTGTCCACCCGGCGGGGCTGCCCGGGACCGCGGGGCCCAGGAGAGCTCCCGCTCCAGGGCGCGTCCTTGGACCGCACGTTCCTGCCCCTGGACCTGCAGATGCCTCCGCGCGTGAGGCACGAGGTCCTCTGCCGTCCCTGGAGTATTCGTTTCTGGGCTGTCCATGCGTAAATAAAAGTTTTATATGTCTCAATAACCGTATCCATAGATCCTAATCTGGGTAATTAAAATTCAACAAGACGTTCCCAAGGACGTAACAGACACCCACAAACCATTTTAACGGCCACAAGCTGTTCCCTCGCGGGGACGCGTCCTCACCTGCAGGGGCGCGGGCGGGGTCAGGCGGAAGCCGAGAGGGCGCAGGTGCGGAGAGGGCGCAGGTGAGCAAATATTTTATGAGCCCGAGAGGGACTTTTCCAGCGATGACAGGGCAGAGCCCGCACCCGCCGTGGGCTCTGGGGGTCCCTGGCTTCCTCCTCGCAGCCACTGTGACTGGGAGGACGACCTGGCTACGCTCGCGTAGCGTTTCCTGCAAACCCGCTCTGCCGGCGCCAACGCAGCGTCGCGGAGGCCGTCTGGGGACGGCTGAGGGCTGTGGCTCAGGCTGTCGCCTCCCGCTGGCTGCGTTTGCCGGGTCATTTGCTGAGGAGCCAGGCGCCCTCCCGTTTCAGTGACCTGCGCTTCGTGCTGCGGCCAGAGACGACCACGCTGGCCTTCGCCCCCACGGCCACCGCCAGCCCCTCCTAGGGGTCTGTGCAGGGCAGGGGCGGGCTGCGCAGGAAGGGTCTGGGCGGCCTGTGTGGCTCCAGGGTGGCGGCAGGAGAATGGGCTCTCGGGCTCAGTGTAGACCCGGCCCTGCCCTGCACAGCTGTGGCTCCGGGGACTGGCTGTCCTCTGCTCCAAAGTGGGGACGATCGCAGGACAGGCCCCAGGGTGTGTCTTGTGTGTGGCCTGAGCCTCGCTGGCCACAAGCCTGGGGGACCCACGTGGTCCCACCCTGCGACCGAGCTCAAGCACGGCCACTGGGAGGTCAAAGGGGAGCTGGTGTCCACCTCTGTGTCCAGCCGTGCCTGGGCCGGTGACTCTGCCCCTTGACGGCTCCCTGTCCCTTCGCTCACTCCGTGGGACTGGCCGTGGGCGCCCCCTGGTCACCGTGTGGGGCAGGGGCAACCGCTCGTGGCCAGGATGGGGATCCCCGCAGGCGGAGGTGCCTCTTCCGTGTGTCTGCAGCCGGCGGGGCGTGGCTGGGAGGGCAGCCAGGGGGTGGTGTCGTCGACACAGCCCGGAGCCCCAGAGAGGGGTGCACGGATGGGGGCCCACTGGGACCAGAGCCTGAACCGGGGTCACACCAGGTTCGGCCCCCAGCCGGAGGTGGACTCGCTCCCTGTGATCTCAGGGCTTCCACTGGGCTTGGGGTCTCCGGGGCTGTGAGGACCCTGATGGCTCTGGGAGGGCCTGGGCCTGTTACTTAGCAACAAGTGACACCTGATAACCAGCATTAACGCTGACACTGAGCTGGGCCACCTGGACTTGAGCCACGGCCGCCCTGAGGCTGCACCAGGCCTGGACGAGCCGGGCACACGGCACCAAAGGGGCCACGCTGGCAGGTGGGCTTCTACCTGGGATGCAGGTGGGCTCTGCGGGCCGCTCCAGTGCGATTTTACGCTTTTAGTTCCGTGGAATCGAAAGCGCTGACACTTACCTTCGAGCCGCCTCCCCGGGAGCCCGTGGTCCAACCTGTCCCCAGCCACACGCAGTCCCCGCTCGTTAAAATGTCTCTCCCCGAGGAAGCCCAACACAATGGCATTTTTGCTTTATTTACATTAAAATCAACAGATGTTAGCGAGTTGGTGTCATTTATTATATAAGATGTGATGACAATACAATTAGTATTTTTAAACTGTAATTGTAAAATTGACCTTATTAAAATTCCACTTCCTCCATAATTAAAAAAAAACTAATTACTTCTAGTAATTGGACCAGAAATGACATTTTCGGTTCATTAATATTCAGCAAATTGTTTTTGAAGATGTTCTTGGCACCGTGCACTGTCAGTCTCTCTCAGTGCGGCTCGTCTCTCATTTAAAAGTCGTCTGGAAATAATAGTTTGCATTTTAACAAGATGTGTACCCATGAATTGATTTTATAAATAAAGTTTTTAATTGCTAATTAATTTGTGGGGACTATGTCCCTGCACTACTTCCCCGGCAGAAACGGGGCTGGCGGGGCTGAGCCGCCCGCCTGGGTGGGGCTGTAGCTGGCGCCGCTGCCTCCCCTGACAGCAGCCTGCGGAGGGACTTGGGGTCCTGCTCCGCTGCTCCCAAAAGCCGCCGGCTAATTACTCGGCCCCAGAAGGTGGAGGCACATCACAGTGACAGAGTGTGAACCAGCTTTGTAATTGACTGAGCTCAGCGGGGAAGGGTTTTAAAGAATGAAAACCAGACCGTTTAGGGCAGCCCCGGGGGTTGGTTCCTGGCGTCCCCGGGCGGCCAGTGCCAGATCCGGGGAGGGGCGTTCGGGGTCTCAGACAAGGCCAAGCTATCAGCGGAGTCTCGTGACCCTACTCTGCAATCGTCCCCTGCAAAGCCACTCTTCTGACGACGTGTCAACACAGGCCACTGTTCGCCCGTCCGCTCTCCAATTCCACCAGGTCCTCGCCCTCATGAGTCCCCTGTCTTCAGGACAGACCAGAGCAGCGGGAGGGACATGGAGTCCCCGGAAGGGACGCTGCTCTGCCGGGCGAGGTGCCGGCTGCCCCGCACCTGTGCACACCCAGGACCCCGAGCAGGTGGGGCGCGAAGCACAGATGGCGTTGCCAAGCATCACAGATTCTGACCCAGCAGCGGGCGAACTGGGGACGCCTCGGGTGGGGTCGTGGTCCCCCTGCACCCCCTCTGCCTCTGCAGGGCCCCGTTCTCTAGAATCGACCTGGCTCCTGACAGCGAAGAAATGCACGCACGTTTCAAAGAAAGAAGCACAAAGACTAGACGACATCCCGTCTCCCCAGGTGGGGACCAGGGTTGTCCCGGGGAAGCTGCTGTCTCACCTGGGGGCCTGGGACTGGCGTGAGGCCCGGTGCCACCTGTCCCAGTGATGGTGAGGTCTCAGGGCCACCTGGGCTCTGCCCACACACAGCCCTGGGGGCGGGGAGGTCCCGGAGCCCCTGGGGAAAGGCAGCCTCGGGCTCCCCTGGGCTCTGGTTCAAAGTCTCCTCTGGGTGCAGCAGCAGCAGAGCCCTGCCCCCACACACAGGCTGCACCTTGTCCCCACCCACACTGTCTGCTTGGGTGGGATGGGGGAAGCTTCCGGAAGCCAGATCCTGAGGGGAGTCCCTTGTTCCACTCTTAGCAGGCCCTCTGGCTGGGAGGACACCTCTCTGGGAGGGACACCAGACCTCTGGCAGGTGTAGGGGGAGGGCAGAGGGGCAGCTCCCTCCCGCCCAGCAGATGTGGCCAATGGTGGCCCTGTGCCCACCTGCTCACCCGTCATCCCAGCCTGGCCTCTCTCTGTGGGGTCTGTCCTTGTGTCCGTGGGGGAGAGCTTGGGGATCACAGGGCCCCCATGTCACGCCTTGACCTCACAGGCCACTCCCTGCTGTCCCCTGAGGCTCTGGGCCCAGCCTGTCCCCATCAGTGGTCAGAGCCTGGCTTCTTGCCGGGGGCTCTGGCACCTGCTTCTGACTGAGCCAGAGCGCTGGGGGCTCCAGGGAACCGGGCAGTGGACGCAGAGGGGTGGGGACGGGGACCCTGGTGGGGCGCTGGGGAGGCCTCCCCCTGCCCACAGCATGCCCAGACCTCGAGATGTTCCAGGGACAGTGGACATGTGACACTTGCTGACCCCCAGTCCTCAGGTCAGCCCCTACCTGGACAGGCGTGGTCCCCTCTCGGCCTGCGGGGAGGCTTGGCTGGTGGAGGGGTGCAGGTGGGGGCAGACGAGCTCCCGGAGCCCCAGACCAGGCGGCCACCTCCTCCTTGCACCCGAGGAGGAGGATGCTCCCCCCTCCAGCCCCACAGAGCCCCTGACTGCACCATCTCCAGCCTCGATAGGCTCAGGAGCCCCATACTGACTTGAGGAGATGCCGGAGAGACCTGCTCTGTCGCCTGTACGTGTCAAGGTCTCCACGTCTCCCCCCGCAGTGCTGTGTGACATCGATGGTTTGAGAAGTTCCGTTCTGGTGATTTTAATCTCGAAAAGGAGCCACCTGGGCGACCTGAGACCAAGGTGGATAACGATGAGCTGAAAGCGGTCTTGGAAATGAAACCATCTCAACCTAGGCGTGAATTAGCAGCAAGGTTCGATGTTACTATTCCGACAATACTGGACCATTTGAAACAAATCGGCAAGGTAAGGAAGCTGGACAGATGGTCCTGCCTGAATTAAATGAGCATCAGAAGAGAAATCGTCTCCGAGCTTGTCTTTCTTTGCTGTTACGACATAAAGGTGAACCGTTTCTACACTGTATTGTTTTGTGTGATGAAAAATGGGTTCTTTTTGACAATCGTCAAGTGATTTGGCACAGTGGTTGGATACAGGTGAAATGCTTAAACACAGACCAAAACCGAAGGTTCATCAGAAAAAGCTAGTGGTGTCTGTTTGGTGGTCCAGCACTGGTATTATCCACTACAGCTTCATGAAACCTGGTCAATCCATTACAGTGATGTCTCCTGCAACCAACTGGATGAAACGACGAGGATGCTTGAGATTAAGCAGCTGAGACTGGTCAGTAGAGACAGGCCGGTCCTCTTGCAAGACAACGCTCAACCACATCGCATGAACAACGCTGCTCAAACTACAGAGGCTGGACTTGGAAACTCTCTGTCGTCCACCTTATTCACCAGACCTCGCACCAACTGACGACCCCTTCTTCCAGGCTTTTAGCCACCTCTTGCAAGGAAAAATACTCAATTCTCAGCAGGCCGTGGAAAACGCCTTTCCCGATTTCATCGCCACTCGCTACTCAGGGACTTGTGCCCCCGGTAAGCTGTGACCCCGTGTGCTCACCCGTCTGTCTCTCCAGCTTGGGGGCAGCAGTTTGCCTGGTAACCACAGTTCTCTGATGGGTCTAAGAAGAGTTGAATAAATCTTCTATTTGTTCAACTTTTTTTTTTTCTTATGAAAACAGAAATGATGCCTTTTAAGCTCCTCACGTGCCAGTCTGAAAACCGGAAGTCTCACTTCTCTTTTCCAGGTAGATATCCAGGTGTTAGAGCACCGTGTTTTAGAGACAGTCTCTTCCATTTAGGTTGCTTTGGTGTCTTTGTCAAAACAATCAGTTGGCCCTAATTGTTCTTCTATTTCTGAACTCTCTTCTGGTCTGAGGATCTTTTTCTCCATCCTCACCTTCATGTTTTATTTACTTTGTTTTTGCTGTAAAATAAAACTCAGATTGTGTAAGTCCCCCGCATTGTTCTTTTATACAATCTGTCCGATTAGTCTAGATTTTTCACATCTCCACGCAGCTTCTCAATTTTAATTTTCAAAATGCCTGCTGGGGTTATATTTGTGATTACACCGAGTCTGGAGGTCGATGTAGGGAGAGTTGATCTCAAATATATTTAGCCATTGAATCCCACAATATGTTCTACCTTTCCACTTATTTGGATCTTCTGTAGTTTTTATCATCAACTTCTGTAGTTTTCAGTGTAGTTTTGCCTGTCTTTTGTTAACTCCATTCCCGAGAATTGCATATTTTTGACACTGCTGTAAAGAGAATGTTTGAAAAATTATTTTCCAGTTGCTTACGGACAGTACACAAAAATGAAATCCAGTTTTGTGTATTGACTTGTGTCCTGAGGCCTTGATGAATTCACTTGATTCTAGTTTTTTTTTTTTTGATTCTTTAGGTTTTTCTATATTAATATCGTGACATCTGTGAATTCAGAGAGTCTTTCCTGTTACTGCGGGCTCTTCATTTCTTCTGGTCTTCTTGATTCTTCTGTTGGCATTTTTTCACTTTTCTTTGCATGATGTTGAGAGGTTGCTCTGTCTTTGCATGTTCTACTAATCACTGACTACTTAGAGTTGGTGTAGCTTTTTATGACGTTATAGGACCCTTGTAACAGAGTGGTCCCTTGTGTCATTGTTGGCTATTACCTTTACCTGGGCTATAAATCTCATATATGTTTGTGCTTTATTCTCTTTCAAATAAATTAAGATAATAAAAGAAACTCCATGTATATGTTTACATATGCCAATATACTGTGCAGGAAAGGGTTGATTCAGCAGGTCTGAGTTGTCCAAACCCTGCACCTTCCCAAGAAAGCCTGTCTTTCAGACTGAACCTTAACCAGGATCACCTCGAGCCCCTGGGCTGTCCTGCTTGATGTGAATGTTTTATATGACTGAGGCTTGGGCTGACCCGTACCAATTTGACCTCTGGGGGGACCGGAGTCTGAGTAGTTGAGGTCAGTCACGTGGAGGTTCCCTGCCTATGTGACTGACCCCCAGTCAGAACCCTGGACGCCAGGGCTTGGGTCAGTTCCTGGCTGACGACACTTTGCGTGTAACACGCTGCTGCCGGGAGAATCCAGCCAGAGCTGTCTGTGCAGCTCTCTGGGAGGAAACAGCCGGAGCTCATGCCTGGTCTCTCCTGGACTCTGCCCTGTGCACCTGACTCTTTGCTGGTTTTAATCTGCCTCCTTCTGCAGAAATAAACCATAGCCAGGACCAGAGCAGTGTGCTGAGGCCTGTGAGGACTTTTAATGAACCGTTGAACTGAGGGTGGTCTCAGGGACCCAAAACGTAAATATATACGTATACATACATATATGTGTATATTCATTTAAAAATTATTTTAAATGAATAATTAAAATAATGCAATTACCACTTCTGGCAACTTGTCTTCTTTTGCAGAGATCTGAGTTTTCTCTACAGCTTGAAAACTTTCATAAACATTTTTTTCATAGAAAAAAGTCTGTTTGCAATTAATTTTCTCAGTTGTGATGCATGTAAAAATATTTTCATTTAACCTTAACTTTTGAAGCTAATTTTCTTTGTGTATAGATTTATGAGTTGACATTTTCCCCTTTAAAGATGCATTTCCATCGTCTCTTGGTCCCTGGTGGTTCTGGTGGGAAGTCAGCCGTCACTCCCACGACTGTTTCTCTGTGTGTGACATGTCATTTCTCACTGTGTGTGACGTGTCATTTCTCACTGTGTGTGACGTGTCATTTCTCGCTGTGTGTGATGCGTCATTTCTCACTGATGGCTTTCTGGATTTTCCTCTTGCCCTTGGGTTCCAAGAGTGATTTTGTTGTGCCTTGGTGTTTCAGTTTTGTTTGTCTTGCTTGTGGATCATTGAACTTCTTGAGTGTGTAGATTCATCTTATTTGGGATTTTTTTTTTTTTGGCCAATTTCACCAACATGGTTGGTGTATTTTGAAATAATGTACCTTCTTTGCTTGGTGAGTGCAGCTTGTTGATTGTGCTATTATTTTTTATTTCCTTACAGATTACTCTCTGCTTGTTCCACTAGGTACTGAGGGTGGCATTGCCATGACTGAGGGCTCACGTTGGATTTGTTTACTTGATGCCACATTGTGAGGTGTTCAGGCATTTCAAACACGGCTTCTTGGTGCCTTGACAGTTTAGTGTTGCATAGTGGCCCTCCTTTTTCCTTATAATGCCTTTAACATGAAGTATTTTGTTTCTGATATTAATAGAACTAGATTTACTATGTCATTTTTGTCTTTACATTTTTCTGTGCTCTTATGTTTTTATTACTCTTGTTAGAGGAATATGTTTGATTTTTTTATTAAATCTAGTCTGACTGTCTTTGCCTTTTAAATGGACTTTTTATTCCATATACATTTATTTAAATCAGTAATGTATCTGGATTTATAATTCCTCTCATACATTGTGTGCCTTTCCTAATCTTCATTTTTTTCTCTCCACTTTTCTTTATTATGCATTGGCATTTTTTTCTATTTCAAATTTTCCTCTAACAATTTAGACAATGTACACTATTTCTATTATTTTAGTGGTTAATCTAAAAATGTCATGACTCATACATTTAATCAAATTATAAAATTAGCCATCCTCTTCAGCCTTCTCCATGTTTTACAGATTCCAGAATATTCTAATCACCTCTTTCTGACTTATTTAACTTAGATGTTATAAATTCAGCATTCTTTTTTGGGTAACACCACAAGATACTATTATTATAGTTTTGCCTATTTATTTAAGTTTATTTCATATTTGCCAATTTCTTTGTGTTTTATTATTCTTTTTCATTTCAGACCTCCCTTGTGATAATGCTGTCCTCCTGTGAGAAATACATACTTAAAAATTTATTTTAGATAGGGTCTATTGGTGCAGACCAGGTCTGTGTTTGGTTTTCTGAAAAGCCTGTGTTTCATCCTTGCTGTTGAAAGATTTCACTTTGTTATAAACTTCTAAGTTAACAGTCATTTTATCTCAGCACATGGTAGACATTATTCAGCGGTCTTTTTCCTTCCTGTGTTGAGACTGATAAGTCAGCGTTTAGTGGCTGAATGTTGTTCTTTGAAGGTGATCTCTCTCTTTTCCCCAGCTACTTTTGAATCTTCTGTCTTCCATGTTGTATAATTTCACTATGAGGTTCCTGTGCATAAGTTTTGTTTAAATTTATTCTGTTGGGAATTAGTGGGCCTTTCTGAATCAGTGATATCTTTAGTTGGTTTTTATGGTTTTTTTGAGAAATTCATCAGTCATTATCTTTTAAAATTATTGCCCCTGTCCTTGTGTCTGTCTCTTTCCTCTCTTTCTGCAACTCCAATAAATGTGTGTTAAACCTCTGTGGTGCCTCCTGACCTCTCTTAGCCTCCATCATTTTCTGTTTCTCCATGTATTTTTGTATAATTCATTCTTATTTGATGTCTAGCTCATTGATTCCTCCTCCCTTTTCTGCTTTGTCTAACCAGGTATTAAATCTATCCAGTGAATGATTAATTTCAACAATTATATTTTTCACTTTTAGGAGTCACATTTGCTTCCTTTAAAACTCAGTGTTTGCTCACTGTTCACCTGCATAAATCTGTCTGTATCTTTTGCAGCACATCACCGGGTTGGGTCTTTTATTTGGGTTTTGTTTCCTCTCATTCTTTTTTCTTCCATCTCTTGCTCACTGTTCTGCTTTCCCTTGTTTACTTTGCGATTTCTTTCACTGGGAACCACTTACTGTTCTTGAACGCTTCTCTGCAGGAAATCTCTTAGCTCTAGGATGAAAGTAGTCTCTTCCAGGGAGTATTAGTGTTTGTCTCCATAAAAAGATAATAAAATTTGAGGACCTTCCAAATTTATTACGCCAGGGGGAAATGTTAAGCCCCGGAAACTGAGTCACATGACATGACTGTTCTTTTCCTCTGGTGATCGACCGCTGCTCCCTGACCTTTGACCTTTGCATTGAGATGTTAGACATCAACCAGCCTCCCTGCTCTTCCTTCAAACTGAGACTAAAGGACATTGCAGGCAGAGACCCCTGTGGTTTCTACCTCTTTACATAGAATGCGAAGCAGCAAACTTAGAGTGTAATCAACAGTGGCCAGTCAGACCTTATCTCTGTCTGGTGGCCTCTGATGGCAAACGTCATCTTCTTTTCAGCTCCTCTATTTTTGCCCGTGTAAAAGACCTGTGCTTTTCCCCACACGGGGAGTTCTGATCACCATCCTTTGGGGTCTGTCTCTTCCCGGACGGCTGCCCTCACACTCCGCACTGGAACACACTCTTTTAACTGGGTCCTGAGCCTTTTGGTTATTTCGGGTCTCCATTTCTTTTGGGATTTGGAGAGAAACACAGACTATGACCTCTTTAAAATGACAGGTTGGTTGACATTTTGTTTGGACCCTGCCATTAGTGTAAGTTTGGGCTGTTAAATCCACGTCAGGAATGACGTATTGTTAAAAAAGATTAGAGGAAATCTTACCCTCCCAACAGCAATTTAGGGACAGACAGACGTCTCCCCGCACCGTCTCGGGGGGGCTGGTGGTGTCATCGGCATGTCACTCCTTCTCTAAGGACGTGGTCCCGTGCAGGGGGCTCTTGTCACGCTCCCTCTCGGGAAGATTCCAGCTTCGTCTTCTTTCTCTCAAAAGGCTGTGAGGTTGAAGTTCAAGTTCACCACAAATGACCCCCAGGTAAAGACTAGCTCTGACGACTGCCCGTGTCTTTTTTCTTGTCACCCTTTAGTTGTTGGCTCAGGTGTTACTCACTTTTTTGTCGGGTCACGGAGGCTCTTCAACAACAGGACAGCAAAGAGTCTGAGAGCTGGAGCCGTCGTTCTCAGCCTTCCTCCTGCCTCAGTTGTACCAGAAGGCCGTGGCGTGGTCCCCAGTGTCATTGTGCTTCCTGGCAGTGGTGTGGCGAGGACGGGGCGTCGCGACGGTGACAGTCACGCCCGCTCGTCCACTGCTCACCTCCTGCCGATTACAGTCTTTGAACCCTATATTTCATATTTGTCTACACATTTTAAGATATTTTTTTCTGGCATCTTTTCTCTGTCCTCCACCCAGATGTTCCCACGGCCAGAATAAAATTCTGGAGCAAAGGTTGTAAAATCGTGGGTCCCCATCAATGAGTAGATTATGAAATCAGTGGGGAAGGCTGTGACCAATACTTTAAAATAGAACAGAATGAAACGGAGCGGAACACAAACTATCGGAGTTCGCTGGATGTAGCAGGGGTACGAATTCTGTCCCGGAACTTCTTGTTCTCGGAGGTGCCCAGGTAGGCACGTGTGGGTGACTGGTTTCCGTGGAAACCAGTGTTTCTTGCTCCTGGTGATACCGGAATTGTCTTTGGACCAGAGCGGTGCTTCCCGGATGTCAGTGTGGTCACCAGCCACCTGGGGATCTTGCTGAAGCGAAGACTGTGGCTCAGCAGGTCTGCACTGGGGAAGGGCCCGGGATTCTGCATTTCCAACAGGCTCATGCCCAGGTGCTGGCTGTGCTGTGCACTGAGGCTCCTAAACACACGTCTCTCTCTGCCGCCTCCCTGCGACGCACCTGTGCAGGACGCAAGCCTTTAACTCCACAAGCCTCTCCCACAAGAGGCTCTGCAGAGCCCTCCCTGCGGCTCGGACCAAGGATGCCCTTTGAAGAGTGAAGTCTAACAAGTATCGGGGTCACTGGACACCCCCCACCAGAGCTCTGAGCATGCCAGGGACATCCTCTCCATCCCATAATAATGAAACATGTGCACCCAGAACTGTCTTTCTAAGCCGCCTTCTGGAACAGCGGGCGTCGTTTATCTTCGGGCACTCAGAGTTTTCTCTGCTGAGGATTTTCCTCTCTGCAAGACCCGCATACCAAATTTCCAGAGCTCAACACTCAGGGCTAATAAAAATGCCCAATAAATCCAGGATGCACCTTCACACAAGAACACCGTATGCAAATGACAAAGTAATTCCACTGTGAAACATTATTCCTGAAACACTTGTGTGGGGTAGAGCTATTTAAATTGTGGGTCCGGCAACAAAGACTGTAGCGGAAAGGCTGTAAAATGTAACAGGCTGTGCACCCCGCTTTAGTTTTCCAGTGTAAACCACTTGCGTGACTATTTACATATCAATGCGAACTTCCTTTCACTAAATCATGCAAATGAAACAGCAGGGTTCAGTGCAGCCACAGTGGAAGCTGGAGATCACTTTGCGAGCTATTCCTTCTTTATTTATCCCAGATCTCCAAACACTTGGGGTCGGCCGGGCCAGTAATGCAATTACTCCGAGTCCCTGGCTCAGAAGCGCCTGTGTTCATTGTGCCCGTTTGATCCTCGGGGATTTGGAGATTAGAAGGCAGGCGACGTCTTCGACCTGAGTCTCTGGTGTATCGAGCGAGAGACGGATTGATGGTCGCGGCTGCCAGAGAATGCTCAAGTGACCTGGATTTTTTTTTTTTTTTTTTTAACTTTGGGGATTGCAAAAAGTTTTGACTCTTTTATACTCTGTTTTTACAATCAGACAAGCACAGTTTGGGTCTAGTGGAATACGTGCAGTTGTAAAGGTGGCGGCTGCTGTCTTGGTCGTTGAGGCTGCTGTAGCCAAATGCCGCGGCTGCAGCTTGTAAACCATGAGGACGTGTCCCTCCCGGTTCTGGAGGCTGCGAGTCTGAGATCCGGGCCCCAGCGGGTTGGGTGTCTGGTGAGGGCCCCGTCCTGGCTCACAGATGGCACCTCCTCACTGTGTCTCACCTGGGAAGGGGCGGGACCTCTCCAGGCCCCTTTATGGGACCCTGATCCAGCCCGGAGGCTCCACCCTCAGGCCTTGTCACCTCCCAAAGACTCCCTCCTGACACCATCACCTCGTGGGTTAGGATTTCGACGTACGAATTTTGGGAGACACAGATGTTCAGACCATATCAGTGTTAACCAAAAATAAAATCCTGAACAGGCCCCTTCTTGTCTCAAGGGACCGCAGGAAAACCTTAAAGCGGAGTTCCCAGCCAGGGAGGGAAGGGGGTTGGACACGGCCCCTCATAACACTGCCCTTTGGAGTTTGGGTGGAACAGCTGACCAGCGCGAATGTGCAGCAGAGACCGTAAGACCTAAGTTATGAACCGGACTTTAGGCCACGCAGGGCAAAAGTTAAATCACCTGCGGCCACCAGTGTGCCCCGCAGACCACTGGCGACGTATGTTGTGGCTCGTCTCTGACCAATGGACTCCCCTTGTCCAACTTACAACTTTCCCAGCCTGCAGACAAAACTTCGTGTCTTTCACCAACTACAAATCAAAGCCTCTTTAAACCCACCTGCAACCTGTCGGCCCCACTTGCAGATGCCCTGTCTTTTGGGGCCAAACCCATGTCCGCCTCCCATGTACGGACTTATGGTTTTACCTGCAATTGCCGTCTCCCGGAAATGCATGAAACCAACCTGTAACCCGAACGCCTGGGCCCCTCTTACTAGAAGGTTCCCTGGGAGTGGCCCCCAAGCCTCAGTCACACGCATGGGCTCAACATGAACCTCTCTGATGATTTCCAGAGTTTGGGGTTTCCCTTTAACGGCAGCTGCCCACGCTCAGGGCGGGAAGAGCGACGGCCCCGCGGTCGCCGGCACTTGCGAGGATGAGTCATTCGCCGTTTTTCTGTGTCGACAGAGACGTTATATCTCCTCTCTAACTGAGTCATGATCCACCCCTCTCCCTAAATGGTTCTTAAATAAAATCATAAGTGACTGTGAAGGCACATGATCTGTGAAATGTCAGACGCCCAAGTAACCGTCAAACGCTCGCGATTAAACCCTCCGCCGCCCTCGACTCCACCTGACTCTGCACCAGACGCTCCACGTCTCCCCGTCCGTCCCGTGCTCTGAGCTTTTCATCTGCGAAGGTCCCCGGATGAATGCCACCTCCCTGAGAGCGGAGTTTAATGGTTTTGTTTATGTGCACAGAGTCACACCGTGATCTACACGCAGAGCCCAGGGTGGGAGGGAGCTGGGAGCTGTCCCCTCGCTTCCCTGCAGCTGCGGCAGCTCCGGCTGCCCGGACAGGCCCAGAGCAGGGCCACACCCGGCCTCAGGGATGGACGTGGGCCTGAAGGGGCCCTGCCGCTTTCCACGTTGGATTAATGACATCATTTGCTTTTTTTTTGAGACACAGTCTCACTCTGTTGCCCGGGCCAGAGTGCCGTGGCATCAGCCTCGCTCACAGC
>VBSM01000086.1:73386-90617 GCA_008086735.1 Cheirogaleus medius | reverse complement strand
GCCTCAGCCTCCCAGAGTGCTAGGATTACAGGCGTGAGCCACCGCGTCCAGCCAAAAACAGACTCTGATGACAGTTATCACAGTGGCGCGCTTTTGTTTCTGTGTTACGTGTTGACTTTCAGGGAAGAAGGGAGCCCATCTCTGGTCTGTGACTAGCAGGGTGCGACTTGCCCCGCTCCCCACCCGAGGTTTCCCGGGGGTTCCCAGGAGCGGCGGTCGGTCACGCAGGAGGCCTGGGCCGGGGTCGGGAGGGTGCGTTTCAGGCTCCGCGGTTCTTCCTGCTGCTGCCGGAGGGTGGTCACCAGCCCCGCTTCACAACTGGCCACGTCCAGGCCCGAAACTCAGTGATTTAAACAAATCCGCACCGAAAACGCAATCTCTGGTGGACTCACTCTCCCTCTGGTTTCCTGGTGAGCAAGCTGCGCCTTTAACCTTTCCTACTTTCCCATTAATATTATGCAAAATTTCAGGTACAAAAGTAGAGAGAAGAATGCACTGAACTGTTATTCACGTAGCCCAGCGTCCGTGACCAGGTCTGGGAAGATCCTGCAGCCTCTGCCTACACACTTGTTTCCCTTACCTGGGTTATTTTTGAAGTAAGGATCGGACATCACTGACTTCTTAGTAAACATTCCAGCATGGGTCTCTAAGAGCAAGTTCTATTTCCTTCAGCGTGACTTTGCTGTTACGTTTTCGGATTGTAATTTGGGGGATTTCAGACTTTAGGGATTTTGATTTTTCAGGATTTTGACATTCAGGAATGTGGCGTTTGGGATTGTGTCTTTCAGGATGATGCCCAAACCCCTCACACACATGCAGGCACACACATGGACACACACGCAGAGACACACATGGACACACACAGACACACACATGGACACACACGCAGAGACACACATGGACACACACACAGACACATACACAGACACACACACGCAGAGACACACATGGACATACACACACAGACACACACAGGCAGAGACACACATGGACACACACACAGACACACACACAGAGACACACATGGACATACACACAGACACACAGAAGCAGAGACACACAGACACATGCACTCACACGGACACACACAGACACACACACAGACGCACACACAGACACATGCATGCACACGGACACACACACAGACACACACAGGCACATGCATGCACATGGACACACACAGACACACACAGACACATGCACGCACATGGACACGTACACACACGCACAACCCCAGACACAACCTGTCTACATCTCCTCATCGCTGGCCCCCGCTGTGACAAACCCTGGACGTGTCTCCGCCTCATCCTCACGCTGTGGCCTCTGCTGCCCTCCGGAGCCTGCCCCCTCCACCTGCCCCCCGACTCCCCCAGCGCCCGGGTCAGTTTCCTCCTCGTCCGGAGGGGACATGAAGAGCCGCCGTGCGCAGGCGTGTGGTGGGCGTGAGCTGGGCCGAGGCGGGTGTGGGTGTGGGGCGGTCTGGGATGGACGTGGTGGGGCTGAGTCCGGGTGGGCCTGGCAGCGGGGGGACAAGCACCCCCAGCCTCTGCGGGTCACGCACACAAAGCCAGTTTCTCACCGTGCACGTCCCCTGCGGGCACTGACCCCCAGGTGACCTCCAGGCACCGTCCCCGAGCCTGGGCTCAGGCTCCGGGCCGCTCTGATCCTGAGCCCCCTCCAGCTCTCCCTGCGCCCCTGAGACCCCAGCGAGACAGTCACACGGTCCCACCAACGGGGGTGGGTGGGAGGCACGGTGGCCCCTTGAGCCCAAAGGGACGAGGGCACTGGGCCTGGGGGATGAGGCCCCACACACCTAGTGCATCCGGGCAGCATTGTTTTGTTTTGTTATCACTGTTGCAAAAGTAATTTTAAAGAGCTGGAAACTGTAATAATTTCTCTTTTGTTAAGCCACGTCTGAATGTTCCCGCATCAAATCGGCTCTGTCAAAGTAGCTGCTCCACGTGGCCCCGGCAAAGGGTCTTGCTTCTGAGGTGGGAAGGAAGAGGGGGAGGAGGGTGGCCGTGCCGGAGCCTGGCGCAGAGAGGTCGCGTCCAGAGGGTGGCCGGAGGCTCTGCCAAGGCCGGGTGAGTGGTCCTGACCAGCTGAGAGGGGCGGAGTGAGTTGCTCGAGGTCTCGGAGCTGTCGTCTGCATTTATTAACATTTTGCAACCTGATTTTAAGATTTTAAGAACTGTGATGAGAAGTGAAAGCTGGTATTTAAAATGTGAAAATGGCCTCAAGAGACAGACAAGCCAAGGCCTTTTGTGGCTGACAATAACTCAGTTTCAAGAAAATTAGCAGGACTGGCTCTACATGATGATTCAGACCAAGGAGTTAAATGTCTGACTTGGCAGTGTGAAAGAATTAATTGTTTAAATTGGTATAGGTCAGCCGGAGCTGCCAAAGTGGAGTGATCCCGGCCAGGGCAATTGCCCAGAGGCAGGGAAAGAGGATCCACTACCCAGTGATGATGATGGTGATGGCGATGATGGTGATGGTGATGATGATGATGGTGATGGTGGTGGTGGTGGTGATGATGGTGACGGTGATGGTGATGATGGTGGTGGTGGTGATGGTGATGATGACGGTGATGGTGATTATGGTGATGGTGGTGATGGTGATGATAGTGGTGGTGGTGGTGATGATGGTGGTGATGGTGGTGATGATGGTGGTGATGGTGATGATGACGGTGATGGTGATGATGACGGTGATGGTGATGGTGGTGATGGTGGTGATGATGGTGGTGATGGTGATGGTGGTGATGATGGTGGTGATGATGATGATGACAGTGATGGTGATGATGGTGATGGTGGTGATGGTGATGGTGGTGATGGTGATGGTGGAGATGGTGATAATGGTGGTGATGATGATGATGGTGATGGTGGTGGTAATGGTGATGATGATGGTGGTGGTGATGATGGTGATGGTGATGGTGATGATGATGGTGATGATGGTGATGATGATGGTGGTGATGGTGATGGTGATAATGGTGGTGGTGATGATGATGGTGATGGTGATGATGATGTGATGGTGATGATGATGGTGATGATGATGGTGATGGTGATGATGGTGGTGGTGATCATGATGGTGGTGGTGATGGTGGTGATGATGATGATGATGGTGATGGTGATGGTGGTGATGGTTATGGTGATAAACATGTGAAGGTAGAATATTTGTTCTAATCTGTGATTTGGATGCCCAAAGGCTAGCCCTCTATTATGGGGCATATTTGTGGGCTCCCAGGCATCTGCTCTGCCTAGTGGGTGTTTCCAGGCCTTCCTCTTCTCTGGCATAAGCCCAATGTAGGCCACACGTTCTCTGACTGAGCCTGTGTACCCTGGTACACAGTACCAGGGTACCCATTTGGGGTGCGGCTCAGGGCTTTCTGCATATGGTCCTCTTGGCTGAAGGGGTTTCAGGGGATCTGACCTGGCCACTGTGCAGGGTGCCCCTTGGTCTTTGCTCTGTAGATCCTGGGGGGGGGAGTCACCCCTGTGGCCCGGGGGCCCCTCCTCCTGCTCAGGGCCATGGGGTGGGCTGCTGCAGCCGGCCTCAGATACTCAGTGTCTCCATGGCCGAGCCTTGAGCCGATCTGCACCACCAGCTCCAGGGAGCCACCCTCTTCCCCACACATCCTTCCCTAGGCTCGGCTGGGGTGCTGTGGTCTGCCGGCCACCAGCAGGCCCCGAGAGGCTGGCTCACCTTCCCTTCAGCATCTGGACTCACATCCAGTTGTCTCTTTCCAGCGTCCCGCATGCAGAGGTGAGGAGAAAGGCACATGTCTCTCTACTCCTGCAAATGCTCGCCTCTCTGCAGTGACTCACCCACCCTCTCCTTCTGGCCAAGGTTCTAGGCTGCAGTCCTCAAGTTCACGTTTGCAGGGATGGTTCTAGCCACTCGTACACCAGCATCCTCAGCGTCTGGGCCTCAGACCTGAGAGGAGTATCTCAGAAAAGTTCTATTTAATGTGCAGGTCGAGTGACGTTCTTGGGTTCAATGATTTCTGTTATATATGAAATTCTGTTGAATTTCCAGGGCTCAACTTAGTTTTAGGCACCGAGCTGACCATTTCCCCAGACATTCTTACTCATTTACAAATTACACAGGAACTCTGTAAATTAGACATCATCACTCCCATTGCAAATGGGGAAACTGAGGCTCTGAGTTGTGACCTTCCCAAATGCATGTTCACCATTTGGGACATGTCCCTGAAAGTCCATTTAATGTCTGTGATGGTTAATTTTGTTTCACCTTGATTTGGTCTCGGGATGCCCAGGTGGAATGTTGCGTTTGGGTGTGTCCGTGGGGCCTTTCCAGGGGGTGTGATTAGCATTTGAACTGGAGCCTCAGTAGAGAAGCCGCCCTTCCCACAGTGGGTGGGCCTCGCCCAACCCTGGGGGAGGGGTCAAACAGAACGAAAGGCAGAGGAAGGAGGAATCCAGCCTTCTCTTCCTGCATCCCTGAGCTGGGACTTCTCATCTCCCTCCTGGACTGGGATTTACTCCATGGCTTCCTGGTTCTCAGGCCTTCAGACGCAGACTGTCACAGCCTGGATTTGCTGGGCCTCCAGCTTGCAGACCAACATGGTGGGACGTCTACCTACCTATCCATCTATCCATCTATCCATCCATCCTTCTATCCATCCATCTATCCATTCATCTATCCATCTATCTTTCCATCTATCCATCCATCTATCCATCCATCCATCCATCCATCATCTACAAATCTATCCATCCATCTATCCATTTATCTATCCATCCATCTATCCATCTATCCATTTATCTATCCATCTATCTATCCCTCTATCCATCCATCCATCTATCTATCCATCTATCCATCCATCTATCCATCCATCCATCCATCCATCTACAAATCTATCCATCCATCTATCCATTTATCTATCCATCCATCTATCCATCTATCCATCCATCCATCTATCCATCTATCTATCCATCTCATAGTGGTTCTGTCTCTCCAGAACCCCATCTAATACCATGTCCATCCGAGTATCTATGGAACTGCCTGTGTCTCAGCTCTGTGGAATTTTACTGTTTCCTTCTGCAAAAGTGCTTCATGGTCTTTCCAGCGTGGCCAGGAGCAGACGTATCTGCCACGTCCGGTAATGAAAACGTCACAGTCCACTTGTTCAGCGCTAAGCCTGACTTTTCACTGTATCTATTTATACGAACTCAGGAATGGCATTGGGTGAGAGCAGAGCACCACTCTCTCCCCTGAGACCTCGTCAAAATGGAAAGAGACTTAAGCAATTCTCTGAGTTTCCCAATTTTTTTTATTCCCTAGAGTTCATCTAAATACCAGACATGTTCCTCTCTTATTCTAGATGTTCATAAAATATATTTAAAAACAAACAATCAGTAACAGCGAGTATAGGGAATCCTTAGATATTTTCAGGAGAAAATGCAGGCTGTTTGGGAAGAATTGATCACATGTAATCCAAGGCTTTGCATGACAATTGGTGAGAGTTTTCAATATAGTTATTTTTAAAAAGTAAAACAAACAAAGGATTCCCTAAGTAATGTGAGCCACTAACAAATCTACCTGTGAACGCAAGTTCTTGCTCACGTGTTCACACCTCTGCTCAACACTCAGGACTCTGGCCACCCCTCCCGCCCGCCAGGACCCATCCTCTTGCTTTGTCCCTCCCCCTTGCATGTTAAGCAACACCCCGCTGACATGTAAGTTCCACCAGGAGCAGAACCCTCTCCCCAGTGGCTAGAGGGGCACCTGGTGCAGAGCAGGAACTCTGAAAGCATTTTCTTTTGGATGACTAGAAAGGACAGGTGATGAGTGAGCCGTCCCGTTTCACATCACAGGTGCTCTTGAAGTTCAGAGAAGGGCCCGAGTAACGTTTTCTGGGAAGTCACCAGACATTCACCCCCCAAAGCAAATGTAGCTCAAACGTTGTGTGGACTTTGGGTAGGGAATGACGGGGCAGAGGGGAGGGTGGTCTGAGAGGCAGGTGCGAAGGGGACAAGGACCTTATGAGGCTCTGGTCAGTCCCTGCCAAGCCACCTGTGGTAGGAACCCCAGTGGGATGTCTCCACCTGGTCAGTACTAACAAACGTACTGTGTCTGCTTCCGTAGAACACGCGCCGGCTCTGTGCTGGGTTTGAGGAGAGGTCCTTATGTCCCCAGGCAGTGCCAAACCCTTTAGTTGTGCGATTCAGTTTTCTAAATTCTTATTTTTTATCCACTCACTCATTCTGTTACAGCCATGCTCCACGTAACAACGTTTCGGTCAACGAGGGGCCACATAGATGATGGTGGTCCCATAGATTATAATACCACGTTTTCATTGTGCCTTTTCTATGTTCAGATGTGCCTGGACACACAGACACTGACCACGTGTTATAGCTGCCTGCAGTGTCCAGCACAGCCGCGGGCTGCACAGATGTGTGGCCCAGGAGCAAGGGGCGGTGCCGTTAATATACAGCCCAGGTGTGCAGTTGGCTGTGCCACCTGGGCTTGTGCAGGTGCTCTCTGTGATGCTGGAACAATAACAGAATGACCCCAGGACATCTTTCTCAGAATGTGTCCCCATTGGTAACCAAAGCTCGATTGTATTCTCCGAGCAAACCAGGCTAAAAACCTCCCTCTATGATTGTGGATCTGCCGCTTTTTCCCTGTGATCATCTCAATTTTCTGTTTGTTTTTTTAAGCTATGTTATTATTTTCACTTAATCTTAACGTTGCCATATCTCCTTGATAAATTGCTCCCTTGGTCCTTTTTAAAAATTGGAACTATTCTTTTTTGTTGATTTAAATACTATTTTCCCAAGAATATGCCTTGAGTATAATATTCTCTCTCTCTCTCTCTCTGTATATATGTGTGTGTATGCATCCCTTTTTTTTTAATTTATAAAGAACAGAATTTTATTTCGGCAGGTTTGGTGGTCTTGTGAGGGCTGCGTTTTCCAGGGGGGAGGGATGTTGTGTCAGAAGGCAAAAGAGAAAATTAGCCTACTGAACACTGCATGAAGCCATTTTTATAAGGGCCCAAATTCCATCCAGGAGGGAGGAGCCTTTAGGGCCTAATCACCTCTGAATGTCTCCATCTCTTAATATTATCACACTGGCAATACCTGTATCCTTTCTAAAGGCAAATCTCTTGTAGACACCACACAGCTTGAATTGTTTTAACTTGGTTTGCTTGAGAGTCTCTGTCTTTTAAGAAGTGTATCTAACCCATTTATATTTATTGGATTATTCATACAATTGGACTAGCTTCTGTCTACTTATTTTGCGCTTTGTGCATCTCAATCCTTATATTTGCTTGTTTTTCCCCTCTTTTATTGACCTTATTCTGCTTGGTTCAATTTCCTTGAGAGGCAGTCTAGCACAGTGGTCAGGGATGCAGACTCTGGTCTGGTGTTGAATTCTGGCTCCACCACTGATCCGCTGACTGTTCTTGGCCAAGTTACTTCGCCTCTGAGTGTCTCGGATTCTCATTTGTAAAATGAGGATGTTAAAGAAAAGTAAAACGGAGGCCACAGTTTAGGGATACCCCATGGCCAACCCCCATAACCACCGTAGCCGACAGAAATTGTCCTGATTTCCCCCAAAATGCTAGTCATAAATGAAACACAAAATGTAAGCGATACGTCCTCGCCAGCGCAATTCAGTGAAATTAAACCAACCGGTTATAAACCAGTAGCTTAGACAGCTCTGCTCCCCATAGAGAAAAAAGTTAACGTAAGATAGCTCATCACCAAAGAGTCAGAATTCTTCCTCCCTTGCGCTTTGCAGACGGTTAATAACGTCCGTGGGACCACCTAGACTGTGATCTGTACCTTCTTTTACCGTGTGATGATAAACTTTAAAACTTTTCCTGACTTGATACGATTTCCATTTTGACGGGGGTCAAATGCGTAGCCCTTTCCTGTAGTAGCGTTTGGGTGAAGAGTAAGCGAATTAATTGACGTCTAATTGCATAAAACTGCAGAGAAGCATGTGCAGCCGTTAGCTCTTACTGCTATTCGTTTCCCTCTACCAGAGTGCACTTGTGTATAAGCACACACACACACACGCATGCACACGCACACGCATGCACACGCACACACGCATGCACACGCACACACGCATGCACACACACACGCATGCACACACACACACACGCACACACGCGAGCACTTGCTGCTGTTGCAGCGCTGGAGCATCGTTTATATAAAGTCTCAAGGATTCAGTGTTTCAACTTCCTTACGGCACCACGGCACCCGTGTGGCTGCTGCCAACCATCCCGTCAGATGTCACGGTTTGTTTTCATTTACAGCCAATGCCTTTTTATATTTATTACAAGTTTTCACGATTTACTTGCTTAACTGTGGTTTATTGCAGGAGTCGGTCTCCACGCTGCCACTAATAGCCACGTGGGCGGTTCCGTTGCTTCCCGCCTGCCCTGCTGGTAGGTGTTTCTCTGTGACGTGTCTGCTGCGGCAGGTGGTCCGGGGGGCTTTCCCAGCACACCTGTCTGAGAGTCCGGCCCTTTCATCACCTCTCGGAACGTGACCTCTCCGTCACCTCTGCCTCTGTCCCGTCCCAGTGGACAGTGTTGGACGCACGGGGCATTTAGATGGGCCGGGGCCTCCGTCTGTCCCCGCAGCCTCACTGGGCTATTATCCCGTTTTCCCGTCTCCGGCCTCCCTGTCAGAACGTGCCAGCCTCGGGAAGCACACGCGTGTTCGGTTCAGGCTGGGGAGACACGCATCCCTTCTCAGAATTTAGCGGTGCGTGTGGGATCCCTTTGCTTGGCCTCGTGGTGCAGAGCGGCACGCAGGTCCCTCCCGCCCGGGGTGGACATGGAGTCCCTGGGGCAGCTCCCCTCCCCCAGGCCCACGATGATGAGTCAGCTCCCTCTGCCCCAAGGCCCTCCCCAGTACCTGACGGGGAAGGTGAGGCTGCTCACAGTCTCGCACACCTGTGAGCCTGTGGCTCTGTTCTCAGCTGGGGCCACTGCCTCTGCCATCGTGCCCCCACGGCAGGTCCCTGGGCCCTGCCTTCCTGTGTGTGGCCAATGCCCGGCCGGCCAGCTGCTGCCTTGGTGCTCACGGAAGCTGAACACGCAGGTCAGGGTGTCTCCAGGGTCCGGACCCCGGGTCTGTGTCTGCCCCCCTCTGCTCCCAGGGCAGCGGACGTGGCGGGAGCCCCACTGGCCGAGCAGCGGTCTGAGGGCGGGTTTGGGCCATCACGGTGTCACTCCTTGCCCAGTGAGCCTGAGGTCGTGGCCTCCCCCAAACTCACAGCATCATGGTGGACACACCAGTGTCCCTGCCCCACTGGCGCTCACTGGTCCTTGACACCCCAAGGCCACACCTCCTGTTCTCCCTCTCACCGCGGAGTGAGCCAGACGCAGGCCCAGCACCGAGGAAGAGCCGCGCAGCCGCGTGGGGACAGGGCTGGCCATTCGAGGCCCCCTCGCACCTGAGCCTCCCGTCCGACCAGATAGGAGCGCGTGGCCCCCGCCTGGAAACCACTCCCAGGTCCCCAAACCACCTCTGCAGAGGGAGACAGCCCCAGCGATGATGAGTCTTTCACTTTAATTCTTTTAAGAAAATAATTTTGTATCAGGATCATTATTTCACTTGACACTTGTTTTTCAGCCAGAGAAGCAGCTCCAAGGTAAGATAAATTTCCACTAAACACTGGAGTGGAATCCAATTTAGACATCCCGCTAATTCCTAAACCTAATTAGCTCAGTTCTGCCCTTCGCGCCGGGGCTGGGCGGGACGCTCTGTTTGGTAAGCAGATCGGGAGATAAATGGGTCAGTGTATTTATGACTCATTATTCCCTTTAATATCCACGCTGGAGAGCGCGCGTTCCGATTACAATTAAAATGCTTTCATACCGTTTTAGCAGTAATTGAGCGAACCCAGCAATTTGTGCCACGATTCTCTCAGTTAAGTAATCGACATCACGAGCCGCCATCAGATAATGACACGTTCGATCACTCGGCTCTGCCGGTGTGTTTAAAAATAGCTCAGGAGCATGCTGTCGAGTGACTGTGCGCGGTGACAGCTCTCGGGAGAAGTGGGCACTCCATCACCGACGGCGGCTGTGGAGGTGGCCGCCTCCCCGGAGTTTAGCCCGGCGTCCTCTCGTGGGTGTGACGCAGGCCCAGGGATCCTCGCCGAGGCCTCCATCGTGCAGGTTAGTCGTTGTGAACCCACCGGCGTGGCGGGCAGACGTGCGGGCGAGTCTGTAGCCAGCTGGCCGGCGCCTGCTCAGAGCGCGGGGAGCTCCAGGAAGCTCAGCTTCCGCCCTGGGGACCATGGGGAGGAAGACACAGCAGGTGCATCATGTCCTGCTAGAGAGGCAGTGGGTGCTCTGGAAAGGGAGGGGCCTGGGGGCTCCCAGGTGGGGCCTGGTGGACCCTGAGCTTTGAGCAGAGGCTCCGAGGGTGAAGGGAGTTTCCAAGGAGTTTCCGGGGACAGGAGCCCCCCGTGAAGGTGCAGGGGCGCAGTGCCCGGTGTGGCCAGAAACAGCAGAGATGCAGGGGCAGCTAGGGGAGGTGGCCACAGCAGGAGGTGCCGACCTGGGGACAGGGACGGTGTTCTAGGTGGGGGGTCGGCAGGATGAGGGCTGAGGGCTAGCCTCGCCTGGGAGAGCAGCCCTGGGGGGTGAGCGTTGTCCGTGATGGCAGCATGTGGATAAGGGACAAGTGACACGAATGAGGCACTATTATGAGGGGTGGGGCGGGGGGAGAACTGGGAGTGCGGTCGTAGGTACTTGCTCTGCTTGTAAAATAGCATCATGCAAAGTGGACTTGTGGGCACAAGCGTGTCACCTCCAGGAACCCGAGGGCAGGGCAGGCTCTGAGTTCAGGTTCTGGGCCCCGACAGGCATCCTGGTCCCCGACCCCTGCCCCCCCGTGGTCCGTGGTGCAGCCCCGGCAGCCACGAGGGCTGGTAGCTGATTTCCACCTGCAGGAGCAGTGTTTGCCGCGGCGGAAGAGCCTCCGTCTGGGGCTGCCGTGGCGGGTCGGGGTCGGAGGTCTGGCCCCGGCGCTGGGTCCTGCCGCTCGCTGTACGAAGGCGGCTTCCAGAGGGGCCGCCAGGGCTGAGGGAGCCCCCCTTGTCCCTGCAGGGGCCCCGCGTCCAGTCCCTCCAGGACCGCCCCGTGGCGGCTCCTTCCTGCAGGGGCAGATCAGGACAGGCGCTGAGAGAGGGTTCGAGACCAGCCAGACCCAAGAGCCGCAAACTGAGTCCTGGGCACACAGCCTCCAGGGCGGCGGCCGCCCCAAACACCCTTCTCCTGCAAATACCCGACGTTCAGAGCAGGGGGGCTGGGACCTCGAGCTGTGTAGCCTGGAGTGGGGCCAGCGTCCCCTCGGCAGGGTCCCTGCGGCAGGACGCGGCTCTCACGTCTCTCTGTGCCGGGATCTGGTAGTGAGGACGTTCGACTGAGAGGTTGTGAGGAGGATGGCCAGGCAGCTGCAAGGGAGGCAGGTGTTGGGAATCATTAAAGAGAAAATTGTAATTTATAACAAGTCCCTGTAGAATCGATACATTAAAATATGCTCTTTAAATAACATAATAAATCGGACAAACCTGTATCTATCAAAAAAAAAAAAGAAATCACAAAACGGACAAATTAAGAGGGGAAAAAGCCAGAAACTCTTTATTATCTAAAACATGGATTTCCAGGAAAATATCAGTTAGCAGGAGTTAGTCAGAGGACAGCAAAAATTATAGGAGCAAATGAAACAATTGTCAAAAAATGTGAGTCCGGGATATCTCCAGGTCGACGTGGTTTTACGTATGATTGTTTCAAACTTTCGAGCCACCGAGATTGTCGTGTCTTCTAATCTTTATAGACAAGAAAAAGAGACATAACCCACATTCAGGTTTTGAAAAGTCGTGAGACTCACACAAGAGCCGACACCAGGTGGCCACGTCCAGGCAGGACAGTTCCGGGACAGACTCGGCAGAGACACGGACGGATGCAAACAGCCACCACGCCTGTCTGAGTCTGACGTGTCTGTTTCGGGGCAAAATGTCAACCCCAGCGTCGCGGGTTGGGGGCTTTAGTTTCATTGGGTCTCCATGCGTGGCTTTCTGTTGTCTTGTTTTTCTTCACCTGGCACGTATTGCTCTTGGGTCAGTGAGCAGGAGTTTTATTTTTCACGAAGAGCCCCCTGGCCGCAAAGCTGGGGAGTTGGGGACCCCGCTCAAGGTGGTAGGAGTGGGATTGTGGCCGCTCCACGGTGTCCTTGCGGTGGGAGCGGGAGGGAGGGCAGAGAAGGTGGGAGACGGAGGGAGAGGGATTCCACGGAGGGGGAAGGGAGTCTGCGGAATCGCAGCCTGGCAGTGCCGGGTGGTGAGGGCAGCGGGCGGAGGGGTGGGCCACGGGCCGTGCCCTGAGGGTGGCTGGCCTCAGTGGGGCCCTCTCTGGGGCTTCTCCCTCCGTTCCTCTGGGACGCTGCTGGTGGGGGTTCTGTTGTACTCCCAGAGGGGTTCTGCGGGGTTCTGCTGGTGCGGGCTCCGTTGTGCCTGCAGAGGGGTTCTGTGGGGTTCCGCTGGTGGGGGTTCCGTTGTGCCCGCAGAGGGGTTCTGTGGGGTTCTGCTGGTGCGGGCTCCGTTGTACCCGCAGAAGGGTTCTGTGGGGTTCTGCTGGTGGGGGTTCCGTTGTGCCCGCAGAGGGGTTCTGTGGGGTTCTGCTGGTGGGGGTTCCGTTGTACCCGCAGAGGGATTCTGTGGGGTTCTGCTGGTGGGGGTTCCGTTGTGCCCACAGAGGGGTTCTGCGGGGTTCTGCTGGTGGGGGTTCCATTGTACCTGCAGAGGAGTTCTGTGGGGTTCTGCTGGTGGGGGTTCCATTGTATCCGCAGAGAGGTTCTGCTGGTGGGGGTTCCGTTGTACCCGCAGAGGGGTTCTGGGGGGCTCTGCAGGTGTGTGTGTGGGCTGGACGAGCAGTGGCCCTCCCAGGACTGGTGCCCGACCTGCACCCTGCAGCCCTGGAGTGACTGGGCGAGTCTCTGGGCACACAGGTGTGTCGGTTACAGTTCCGTCTGACTTTCCTCCTTCGGCGCATGAGGCTGACGTCACTAGGGTGCATTCCGATGTCCAGGACGGTTCTTCCCCTGTCTTCCCGACACCCCCTGCTGCTCTGGGCTGACGGTTTTGTGCGGATCGGGCGCCATGCCAATGGCATGTCGAGATCCCCGGAAATGGGGCCCCCTCCACCCACCGCGGCGAGATTGGAAATGATGCCCGCGGCCTCGGAAAGTGAGCGGCAGGGAGAGGACGAAGCTGGGAAGCCATGCGTGTCCGGGACAAGGGGCCCTGGCGGGGCTTCCAGGGTCACCGAGAGACGGCGGGGTGTGCACGGAGACGGTGACCGGGCAGTGGCGGGGGCACCGCGGTTGCAGGGACCCAAGTGGGTGGGAAGAGTGGCAGGATTCAGGCTGGGCCTTGAGGAGGACACAGGGAAAAGCTGCCCAGAAAGCCAGCCCTTTGTGGACAGTGGCCAGTCCGGATGCCAGCCTGCTGCGGTCACTCTCAGGACCGCTGGCTCCAGGGGTGTCCTGGAGGCCACTCAGGAACTTCTGCAGCAATCGTCGCAAGTGGCTGGGGTGACGGGCCCCTGCCGGCTTCACTAGTTTGTGTCCTGGCTCTACTGAGGCTCGACCATACAAGTGACCCATCATGTTGGATGTTCCTGTCTAATGAGCGGCCCCCTCCCCTGCTCCCGCCCCCTCCCCGCCGGAAGGGGCTTCCATGTGGGGGCAGGACGCCCCCCAGAGCCTGGGCAGGGTGGTCTGGGCCTCTGGCTGGGCAGCGGGTGGGGAGGGGTACCGCTGGGCTTCCTAGGTAGGTCGTGGCGAGGTGACCAGTGAGCCGGAGAGGCCGCTGGGGGTCCCACGTGCCTGGGGCTGTGGAGGCCAGGCCTGTGGACCCTGCGTTCCTGGGGGTCCTTCGGCGCGAGATCCCACTGGCTAAGGCCGGTGGTGCCCAGCAGGTGCCGGCAGGCCGGAGGGTGTCTGCATGCCCGGGCACGCATGGCACAGACCCACCTGGGTCCCTGTCACCCGGGGAAGCCACAGAGTTTGCTCCTCTTCCTGAAGTCCAGGTCCCTTCCCTTGTCTGTCCCCAGGCGTCAGCTGTGCCCGTGAGGACCCCGGTTTCCACCCAGCTTCCGGGGTTTCCTGCTGCTGTAGCTGGGCCTGGGTACCTGCCCATTCACGGCCCTGACCACGGCACCCGGGCCGGCAGGGATGGACTGGGGTGGTCCTCACACGCCTGACAGTCGTCCAGGGACGGTGCGGCCGTGTCCACGCAGATGTTTGCCCGGAGAATCGCCGGATGTGTCCGCGGAGGGCTCTGGTTTACGCTCCGTCATTTAAAGGGTGATCAAGCCATGTGCCCGTCCTAACCGCCGGGGAGGCCATAAAACCTTTTCTGGAAAACAGGCAGTCACGTGGCCCCATCTGGGGACTCTGGGCCAGCACAATCTTCCCCTTAAACCCTCCTCGTCACGCCCGGAATAAAGCGCCCTCGCTCATTTGAATAAATATCCAATAAATACAAAGTTCGCTAACTTTCTGTATCTGAGATAAAACCCTTAAGCCTCTTGAGCCTCAATCTCATACTCTTCAAATGTCTAAATATTGCTTAAATTTGGGATGGATTTCGGTGCTGTCATCTCTTATGAGTTGCAAAAACTGTGACTTTGTTTCATTGTTTAATGAAGTTGTAAATGTCAGAACCGATTTAGTGCCTGCGTGAAGGTTCTTTCTGCTCTACCAGGCATCTGATTAAGAATTTATATTTTATTTAATTTTCTGTGTGCAGAGTAGAAATAAAGCATTTCTCTTTGATTTCTTTGAGGAACAAAACCATAAAACTTATTTTTCCAGTGAGTTCTTTGATGTGTGGGGGGCACAGGAGACGGGTCTGGTGGGGCGGAGCCTGGCGCTCCGGGCGGGTGTTGTCTCTGTGGCCTGTTCTTACCAAGTGCAGGACACGAAAGAACACAGAGGACGTGAATAATAAACCGCACAGCCCAGTTTATTTTTCCCAACAAGAAAAATGACATTTGTCGTATCAACTGAATATATAAAAAAATAGATTGGGTAGCCACCAAGAAAGCCTTAAAAAATTAAAAAAGGAGGGTTATTGCAAGTTGTAAACCCTGTTTGTAACCCAGTGATTTGGCATGCAAAAATGGAACCGTGAAAACTAGTGACATTGTACAATATATCAACAAATTTGAAGAGAAAAAAAGAAAAAAATTTAAAAATTGATGTTATTCTTTTTGTTTTTTTTGAGTCAGAGTCTCACTCTGTTGCCCGGGCTAGGGTGCCGTGGCATCAGCCTAGCTCACAGCAACCTCAAACTCCTGGGCTCAAGCAATCCTCCTGCCTCAGCCTCCGGAGTAGCTAGGACTACAGGCATGAGCCACCATGCCCGGCTAATTTTTTCTATATATTTTTAGTTGTCCAGCTAACTTCTTTCTATGTTTTTTAGTAGAGACGGGGTCTCACTCTTGCTCAGGCTGGTCTCGAACTTCTGACCTTGAGCAATCCTCCCGCCTCGGCCTCCCAGAGAGCTAGGATTACAGGCGTGAGCCACCGCACCCGGCCTTGACAAGTTATTCTTAATGCAAACTGTGGCCAACAGAATTCCAAGACGGCCCAGAGGTACAAGCCCTGTGCACGTCCCTCCCCACAGGTGTTGGTAGGACCCGTGCGCAGGGTGACATGTCACCTGTGATTATGTTGTTTGCAAACAGAGCTACCGGGGTGGGCCTGCCCTGACCAGGCTATCCCTGGAGGAGCAGAGTTTTCCCGGCTGGACGTAGGAGGGCGGCGGGGCCACTGCTGGTCTTGAAGCAGCGGCTGGCGTGTCCTGCCTGGGGCCCGGAGCAAGGACCGGGGTGGCCCGCAACGCTGACAGTGGTCCCCGGCCAGGAACTGGCGAGGTGGGGCCTCGGTCACAGGGCAGCGAAGAGATGGATTCTGCTGGCAACCCCGGGGGCTTCCCCTGCTCAGCCCCCTGCGTGGGGTGCAGCCAGCAGCAGTTCCAGCCCCTCGAGACCCTGAGCAGCCAGCGGGTCTGGCCGCCTTAGTCCGCCGGGGCTGCTGCGGCAAACACCACGTGGGCAGCTTAGATGGCAGACTCCACTTCTCACGGTTCTGGAGGCTGGAAGTCTGAGCTCAGTGTGCGTCAGGGCTGGGGCTGGGGAGGGCTGGCTCCCCGGATTGCAGCTGCTGTGTCCTCCGGTGGCAGAGAGGGAGAGAGGGAGGGGGAAGGGGCGAGGAGGAGAGGGGTGGAAGGGGGAGAACACCCTGGTGCCTCTTCCTCCTCTTACAAGAACCCCCGTCCTGTCGGATCAGGCCCCCCCTCTCCCACGACTTCATTTAACTTTAATCTCCCCTTAAAGGAGTCTCCAAGTTCGATCTCATTGGGAATTAGAGCTTTAGTATATGAATTTTTGGAGGGAAACCACTCATTTGGTAACACCGGGTAAGCCATGCCTGACCGTGGTACTTTCAGATAATAAAATTCATGCTGTTTTAAGCCACAGCATTGACGGAAACTTGCCATGAAGCAAAAGGAAACGGGTATAAAAATCCAAAGCAAGCGCATGCCCAGCAGGGAGCGTGGGGATGGCAGAGACTAGCCAAGACACCGAGAATTTCCGTCACCACCGGGGCTGCCGAACGCTTTCTCGGCTCGGCTTTGGTGGCTCCGGCGGCTCCGGCTCATGCAACGTGACAAACGCTCGGTGGTTACTATATAAATACTGGGGAAGCAGAGAAAAGGTGTCTTTTTAGCTAATGATCTCTCTGATTGTACAGCTGTGAAACCAAAGAGATTATTTTATGAAAGAAAGAACCAAAAAAAAGTACTATAATTATTTAAAAAACTTGGAAAGGTTGCTGGGTGTAAGATAAAATTTCAAAATCAACAGATAGTCTTTATCTTAGCACCGAGTAGCAGGGACTCGAAATCAGGACAGAGCTTGTTTAGAACAGTCTGGGTCTGGCACTGAAACCCACCCTGGGGGTCCCGCCCTCAGGACATCATCTAACCCTAATCACCACCCCAAGCACTCACCTCCAGATACCAGCCAAGGAGAGAGCAGGGCTGCAACATATGAATTTTAGGGGCGTGCAGACATTTAGTCCATAACAGAAATGATCCCGTATTTTTTTTAATAGAAAAGCTGTATCAAAAAAAAAACAACACAAAAAACAACAAAGTCAATTCCCCTA
>VBSM01000086.1:48946-59853 GCA_008086735.1 Cheirogaleus medius | reverse complement strand
CACCATGCCTGGCTAATTTTTTCTGTTTTTAGTTGTTTGGCTAATTTCTTTCTAATTTTAGTAGAGATGGCGTCTCAGTCTTGCTCAGGCTGGTCTTGAACTCCTGACATTGAGCGATCCTCCCGCCTCGGCCTCCCAGAGTGCTAGGATTACAGGCATGAGCCACCGCGCCCGGCCAGTGTGAGGTGTTTTGAGAGGTGTGTGTGTCAGCAGGACAGCTTGCACCTGGCTCCCCTGTCAGCGCTGGGCTGACCCTCATGCAGCCACTCGGCTGTCTCCCCAGACAGGCCTCAGGCCACACTGGAAGGTCAGATTGGAGCTAGGGAAGCCAAGTCTGCTCTACCTGTCCTGAGCTTCACACATTCTCTAGTGCTGGGCGCATCATGGGTACCCAGCTGCCCAAGGTGCCACGTTTGTGTGGTACCACCAGGAGAGCCAGGAAGTCACAGCACCTAAACGGGAAATGGGCAGAACTTTGACCAGGATGGAGGCCCTTTTCTTCCTCTCTACCATGCAACCTCTAGGAACTGGGGCTGATGAACACCTGGTGCATGTCTCAGGTAGAGCCCTAGGAAAGGGACGTGGGGCTGATGAACAGTGGGTCTGTGTCTCAGGTGGAGTTCTGAGACAAGAGCCTGGGACTCAGGAATACCTCATGTATTTCTCAGGTGGAGTTCTAAGACAGGAGCCTGGGGATGAGGAACAATCGCTCTATGTCTCAGGTGGATCTCTAAGACAGGAGCCTGGGGATGAGGAACAATCGCTCTATGTCTCAGGTGGATCTCTAAGACAGGAGCCTGGGGCTGAGGAATAAGCGCTCTATGTCTCAGGTGGATCTCTAAGACAGGAGCCTGGGGCCGAGAACAACTTCTGCAATTCTTAGGTGGAGCTCTAAGGCTGGAGCCGGCAAATGAAGAACACCTGGTGCACATCTCAGGTGGAGCTCCGGGACAGGAACCTGGGGCTGATGAACATCTGGTGTAAGTCTAAGATGCAGCTCTAGGACAGGAGCCTGGGGCTGAGGATCACCTGGTCAATGGCTCAGGTGGATCTGCTGGAGAGAAGACTGAGGCTAAGGAACAACTGGTGCATGACTCTGTTAGAGAGGTAGCGCTGTAGCCTGGGGCTGAAGAACACCTAGTCCAGGACTCAAGTGGGGCTCTCAGACATCAGCCTGAGCCTTATAAACACCTGGTCCATGTTTCAGTTGGAGCTGTAGGACAGGTCCTGGGGCTGATGAACACCTGCTGCAGCTCTCTGGCTGGAGCATGCAAATGAAGAACACCTGGTGCACATCTAAGTGGCGCTCAAGGACAGGTCCCGGGGCTGATGAACACCTGGTGCAAGTGTAAGATGCAGCTCCAGGACAGGAGCCTGGGGCTGAGGAACACCTGCTGTATGTCTCTAGTGGAGCTCTAGGACTGGAATCTGGGGCTGAGGAACAACGGCTTTATGGCTCAGTTGCAGCTCTAGGGCAGGAGATTGAAGGTAAGGAACACCTGGTGCATGTCTGAGGTGGCACTCTAGGACGGGGGGGCCTGTGGTTGAGGAACACCTGGTCCGTGTCTCAGGTGGAGCTCTACGAGAAGAACTTGAGGTTTATGGCCCCATAGTGACACAGGGAGGAGAGAAGCCAGCCTGTAGAAGGAGAGAAAATCGAGATGAGTCGGGGACAGAGGTGGTCCTGCCAGCATCGTGTCTGTGGATCCAGTGTCTGTCTATTTGAACGTCAGCCCAGTGGTTGTCATCTGTTGGTCGAGGTGGGGTGTTTTCTGTGCCAGGCAAACAAGGTTTTCTGACCCCCACACGTGAATGTAATTTGGGACTTCGTGCTCCCGGATTTCGTGAGTCGTGGGTATAGTGTGTATCACACTGTTCTGGAAAATGTGTTTCAAGTACCAACTACGACTTACCAGTGAACTTCAGGTGTGACTTACTTGGTTTATAGGTGGAATTACACAGATTATTGGCAAGTTGCCTTTTGAAACAAAACCTAAGGAACAGTGAAAAACGAAATAGAGACAGTAAATGCCGCATTGTGAGTTTGGCCTATTTGCCCATTTATGAAGTTCTGCAATTTGAAAAAAATGTTTCCATCCTTTTCTGCTTTCTGTTTGGAACTGTATTGCCTTGTGCCAAAATCAGCCCTGCTGAGACAGCTTCTCTATGCATAGGTTCATCTGAAGATAAAATCGGAAATAATTTATCCAGTATCGACGTGTGATTGTGTTATTTTAAGAGCTGTCACACAGGGGCTTTAAACATGCACAGCAAATTATGTTGGGGAAGTTTTTCTCATGTCTTCCAAAACCTAGTCTTTGTCTCTCGAACTGTTTTCTTTTCACTCCGATATTTCCAGACTCTTCTCCCTATCTGCAGAGTGCAACCTCTCTGCCCGCCCGTGGGCTCCGGCTGGGCCCGTCCCTCGTCCCTCTGCCCACCTGCCCCTCACCCACCTGCCCATCACCCACCTGCCCGTCACCCACCAAGAAGCACAGATATAGGCTCCAGCCAGCAGAGCAATTACGCCGTTTGCTTTCAAATGGAGGAAATGAACGGTGAGCCTTGGAGGCCCAGGATGCTGCAGGGAGGCAATCTTGCCCTCGGGGGGTGGGGGGGATGTCCTCCCTCAGGGGACCCTGGACCCTGCCCCGGCACACATGTGCACAAACCAGTCACGTGCGGGGAGGGTTTCTTCCTCTCTCTCCTCTCCCTGTGCATAAATATCAGTACGAATGTGAGATTTACATTCAGCCCAAATGATGAAGGATGCAAACCCAGCCACTCCTCCAGACGAGCCCCCAGATGCTCTTGGGCGATCCTGCTGTACCTTGCTCAAGGCAGACTTGCAGCCGACAGGCAAGCCAACGTCTCGATGACGACTGAGGAATGACTGTGCGCTGGGGTTTGTTCCCACACGCCCTGTGCGTCTCACGGGAAACTGCCCACGAGCTTCTCGTCTCTCTGGGAAGACTGGCTTGGCAGGGGATGCCCTGGGAGGAGGTTAAGGTGGGAGGAGGACGGGGCAGTGACTTGGAGGGATGCCCTGGGACAGTGGCCCTGAGTCAGCTGCACCTGCTGTAACGTCCCCAGCCAGGGACGACTTGGTGGCAGCTCTTGAGGTAGACCCCGAGGGTGGACCAGGTGAAGGATGACGCCGTTCCGTGGTCCCCTTCCTGACGGTGGGTGGTACCTCGGACCCTCCGCTCTCAGGAGCTGCTCACCTGTCCTCGCACCTGGCGCCTTCTCTGCTCTGGACCGCACAGCATCTCATCCTAAGCTCCACACACGCAGGTCCTTCCGCCCAGAACGCCCAGTGCCAGCTCCACTTCAGCCCCGGCCCTGGCTCCGCCCTTTCCGGAAGCTTTTCCTGACACCCCATCTGCCCTGCCTGCCCTGCCTGCCCTGCTGGTGCAGGGGCAGCCTCTGTCCAGGTGACCATCATAAGTGTGGCCGCGAGCCGCCCAGTTCAGGACGGGGACAGGGCCTCGCCTTCCAGGTGTGAGGACGTCCCGAGAAGCCACGGGAGGTACAGCGTGCTGCGGATGCTCCGTCTGTTCCGTTCTCCACGCGGCCCTTTCTTTCCCTGCTGTAAGTTTTGATCTTCAAGGCGCTGCTTTGATTCCTGCAGGAGTTAATCGTGAAATAACAGAACGCAGCTTCGAAGCTGTAGACCCCTCTGACCGCCGGCAAAGGCGGCCTCTCCGCTCAGCCACGGGAAGTGGATGCGGTTCTGTCTTGAGCAGCTGCCTGGACCTGAGAAAGCTAAACCCCGGGAGTCCGGGGCTCCCACGGGTTGGCACGTCAGCAAGGACTCAGGTGCAGGCTACAGAAGCCATGTGTCATTCTCATGGGGAGGGCATGTGAAGTCGAGTGTCCAGTGTTCACAAAATCAGCCTAAAAGAGGGGCTCTCAGCCCCCCGGGAATGATTTCCAGAACAATCCAGAAGTGGTCGGCCAGTGCCTCGGGCGGGGAGGATGGGAAGCTGGGAAGATTGGCAATTTTTCAGTCTTTCTGTTAAAATCGTCTCCTGCAGTTATCAAACGTGGAGGACCCTGCGAGGAGATCTGGGGACTGCGGGCGACGTGGCGCCCGGGACTAAATCCCGGACAGAGAAAGGACGTTGAGGGAAAAGCTGGGAAATGTGACAAAAGTCTTCCATTTCCCTCCTGGCACAGTGTGCCTGCCCGATTCTCAGGGTCGGCACGTCTGCCACTCAGCACACCCCCGGCGCAAGGTGCGTGGATGCAGACAGAGCGGGTGACGGGTTCGCGGGGTCCTCTGCACCGTCTTTCCCGTTCTTCTGTAGACCTAGAATGACTTCAAACCACAAAGCAAAGCAGACAGTGCTTCCGAAGCTCCATTTGGATGATCTACATTTGAGGCATTAATGAGCGGGTAGAAGCATAACAGCACAAGGTCCAGGCACTTGGGTCCCGGGCGCTCTAAGGGGCTCCCGGACCTGGTGGGAATTGGGTGCAGCTGGAGACCGAGATCTTCCCCAGCTGGGGAGCTGTGGACGTAGGACCCTGCAGGTCCAGCTCACCCGCCCCCCCCTCTCCAAGGCCACACGCTCCGCTGCCCCACCGGACCCCACAGGACAGCTGAGTGGGCACCCAGGCCAGGCCCACCTGGGTTTCTTGGAGCCTCACCTCAATACCGGGGTCAAGGTAGCCAGAAGGAAAGGTCGCTGGAGGATAGAGTTCCAGGCTGGACGACCCTCTGACCATGACATCCACAGTGCGGGGTCCCTTTCCACACAGGCTGCCACTACCTACGAGGGCTCTGGCCACGTCTGGGACTCAACGTGCAAACAGAGCCACAGCCACAGACAGACACTCGGGTCTCTGCATCCACCACACACGCACGCACACTCACATGCACACACGCGTGCACACATGCACATACACACGCGCTCCCGGGACCGACGCCCGCCTGGAAGTGCCCCCCGAGGACACAAGGCTGCGTTCGTCGGTCTTCTGAAGAGCCTTTGCTCTACACCTTTATTTCACTTAAGAAAATAATTAAGTAGAACCAAATCTGCGTCCGGGCGGTGTCGGCTGCGGATCCCAGGGGTGTAGGGTGCACCGCTGTGCCAGAAACCCCTTGCCGGTTCAGCCTGGAACCTCGCCATGGGGGGCCAGTGGACACCCAGGAACATGCAGTGGGGGAACGTGGGCTCGACATTGGCGCAGACGGAAGTCCTGTCCCGAGATGAATGCGGCAGGGCAGGGAGACCCCTGCGGAGTTTCCGTCACGGGGCTTTTCTACAACCAGAGGAGACCAGCCTGCCTGCAGCAGGGGACTGGCCACAGTGACCTTTCTGGATGCCGGCTCTGCGCTCCTCACGTCTTCCAAGCAGCTGACGGCGCCGAGGCGCTTGCTGGCGGTATGTGCAGAACGGTGCAGGACCCCACGCGATAATCCCCGAAACTGCAATGCCGATATTCTAACGTAAAAGGAATATTTTCCCCCTCGAGATGAAACGCCGTCAAATGCCATCTGTGCTGCCTGTAATTTCAGCCATAAATCCTGCTTGTATTTATCGGAGATTTGTTTTTCAAGACGGCTAATTTTAGTCTCCGACTCCACCGCACACTAATTTCCTTGTTTCTTTCTTGCTGAGAAATCTGATCTAACAGCTCCTCGTAGAAAGGGGCTGGCAGCTTCCCAAAGCCCAGCAGCCTCATTTGCTGGGAGAGAGGTTATTTTTCCTTCCTTCCTCTCTCTCTCCTCTCCTCTCCCTTCTTGTTCTGGGGATGTGGTTGGAATTCGGAAGAGTGGAGATGAAAACAGGGGGGTCCCGGTGGAGACACAGAGAGAACCAGCCAGGTGGAGCGGGCGGGGGTGAGGGGTCCCCCGGATGGGGGGGCGTGGCTGGGACTGTCCTGCCCAGGGCAGGAGGGAGGCGGCCCCCCAGCCCACTGCCCCACGGGGCTCCCCGGACACCGAGGCACGCTTTGGAAAGCATTTGGGAAGCTGCCTTTGCTCAGCAACAGCTGAAGTGATGCTTGAGGCTGGCAGAAAGTCTAACCCTCATTACAGCGGACGATACGACCAGCCCGTCAATGGGGAGGGACGGTGTGACGGAAGCTTTTCCAAGAAGGCACTTAGCCATGAAATCTGCACATAGCAGTGCATTGTATTTGGAACAACCAGAATATGCACGGCCCATCCCGTCTCCGCGGATGACTGTGAGTTCTCCCGGGAAGCACGGTGAGCCAGGCGGGAGATTTCCAAGTCGGAAACAAATGGAGGGTGTTTCTGGCACTGGTCGAGGACGTCTTGGATGCCTACACAGGAACCTGCCGCCTCGCACCTCCCAGGACGCAATTCTCCCGCACGGGGGGACGGCGAGAGAAGGAAGAGGCCCTCGAGCATCTTAGAAAGCTGCTGAGCTCAGAAAACTGATGACTATGTTTGGGATTCTCTCGGCTGCCGGGTTGTGTTGAAACGGGATTCCCGGAGGAACCGGCTTGCCGTCAGGAGACAGCTACACACGGCTGCATCCGCCGACCTTGCGGTCACAGCAAAGCTGCCCGGCGCATGCGATCACTGCGGCCACGTCACGGCATGGCTGGGGAGCTAACGGCAGCCCCCCCAGGCCACCTGCAAGTGTGGGGTGGACCTCGGAGCCCGGACCTGCGCCCTCCACCCCCACGCAGCCCGTGCACCGAGCCCGACACAGCGCCAGGCACATGGCGGCTCTCGGTCATCATTTATTGAGCACGTCAGTGACAATTTTATGTATCTTCTATCTCTTAAAGGAAACGGGTCACGTGCTATACAGATTTCAACAGAAGTAGCGATGGCAGCATTTCCAGTTAAGCACTTACCGTGTTTCCCGGAAAATAAGACCTACCCATAAAATAAGCCCCAGCAGGATTTCTAAGCATTTGCACAATAGAAGCCCTACCCCGAAAATAAGACCTAGTGATGGGCGTGGCTACGCAGCGCATCTGCACAACCCATGCATTTCCTCGTGGAGCGGTAAAGACGACGAGCAGCCCTTCTCATCTGCCCCATCGTGACAGCTACTATCCCAGAGGTGACCGGAAAGGTGCGGGCAGCCCCACCAACAAGGTCGGCTCCCCCTGTCGGGTCCCGGCCATCCTGTGCGTGCTGCAAGCTGAGGCTTTGGGGGGAAAATAACACATCCCCCCCTGAAAATAAGCCCTGGGGTGTCTTCTTGAGGAAAAATAAATATAAGACCCTGTCTTATTTTCGGGGAAACGCGGTATGTAAGTCAGACGGGAAGCTGGCATTTGCTGAGCGGTGACGTGGGAATAGGGGTCCGTGTCCCCTCCCGTGTCCTTCCCTCCACCGCAGCTGCAGGGGCCGAGACGAGGCCCACACTCTAGCGGGGCCGACGGAGAGAGGATTCGTCACGCGTGTCACCGCCTCCCAAGGCTGGTGTGCGGGAAACGCACGTTGAAGGAGGAAAGATAGGAAGTGCCGACCCGCCGTGCGGCGTTGGATACAGAACACCCACGTCGCAGCTGCCAGGCGTCCTCGGCTGGGTGGCCAGTGGGGAAGGGCCGTGTGACCCTGGGACGTGGCAGAGAGAGACTGTCCAGGGCGAGGGGGCCACAGTGACAACGGAGCCCGCCACCTGGGGCCAGCAGACCAGAGGCCGCAGGGGCGGTTTCGGGAAGAGCAGACGCCCTGCGAACTGCGCAGTGCACACGCCCCGTGGGGAGGCGGGCGCCGCTCACAGAGAGTCTGTCAACTTCGCTGCTCACCGTGAGCGGTCGCCTGGGGCCAGGGTGTGGGCTGACGGGTCCTCCCCGCCGTGCCCCAGGCTGCGGGTGACGTCAGTGCTCGGGTCAGCGCAGCCACGGTCAGGACGGGCTCCCCGGCGGGAGACGGGGGCCACGGTGTCGTGAGACGACACATACAACACAGACACACACACTAACGCACACAACACTCAGGTACACAACACAGACACGCCCAATATTGAAACATGAGAACAACCTCCACCCGCACTGATCTTACAAACACACTGACAGCGCGTGCAACCCTGGATCACACGCGTGAGCACACACCAGAGTGACTCACACAAGCAACCCTGGCTCTCATGTGTGTGAACTCACACCAGAGTGACTCACGCGAGCAACCCTGGCTCTCACGCGTGAGCTCACACCAGAGTGACTCTCGCGAGCAACCCTGGCTCTCATGTGTGTGAACTCACACCAGAGTGACTCACGTGTGCAACCCTAGCTCTCATGTGTGAGCACACACCAGAGTTGCTCACGCATGCAACCTTGGCTCTCACAAGTGAGCTCACACCAGAGTGACTCACGCGTGCAACCTTAGCTCTCATGCATGAGCACACACCAGAGTGACTCATACAAGCCACGCTGGCTCTCACATGTGAGCTCACACCAGAGTGACTCACATGAGTCACGCTGGCTCTCACACGTGAGCTCACACCAGAGTGACTCACGCGTGCAACCCTAGCTCTCATGGGTGAGCACACACCAGAGTGACTCATACAAGTCATGCTGGCTCTCACACGTGAGCTCACACCAGAGTGACTCACATGAGCCATGCTGGCTCACGCATGACATGACGCACAACTCTGGCACGTGCACAGCCGTCCTCTCCCCCGGCCCCCACCCACGGCCTGGCCGGAGCGATTCCTAAAGGCCCAGAGGACGTGGTCCGTGGTCAGGGGACAGCTTCCTGCTGCTGAGAGCGCACGGCTGAGGGCTGTGGACGGACTTCGGTGTCCCAGGGCTGTGCCGTGGGGACCGACGGGGACCGCCAGCCTCTCTGCTCCGCCTTGGTCAGGACAGCACAGGTGCCGGCGGTCCCGGACTCGCAGGGTCTGTTTGGGGCCGTCCTCGGCCGCCCTCCGGGGCTCGTCAGCCAAGACGCTCCCTGTCGCCGACCCACGTAGCAGAACACACTTGTCTCCATTAGCGATTTCCACACGCCGTCTCCGTGGGATAAAACAGGATATGTATTTATAGTCACATGCGTGCAAAAGGCACATTTTTTACCCAAATGGGTTTAATGCTTTATGCATTGATTTTTATCATCTAATAATACATCACTTATTTGAATCATCTGAACACCTTAGCATAGCGAGGCGCACAGACTTGGTGCACGCTAATGCTGGATATTTGGGCTGTAATTATGTGATGTGTCTCCCAGTGGTGGGCATTGCGGCTTCTCAAGATTTTGCTGGATTCTGAGATGCCGCCATAAGCACCCTTGTTCGCAAATTGTGCACAGGCGCACACGCGTTTATTTTGAGATGAGTCCTAGACAAGGACTTGTGTGTCAAAGGCACCTGCATTTCGAGTTGCAGAGACGTCCTCAGCTGTCCTGCAGAGCGGCGGGTCCCTGCCTAAGTCCCACGGCAGCCCAGGGGCCTGTTTCCCTGGAGCCGCGCCAGGACGCCCAGACCCCGTCAGGAAAAGGCTCCCCACGTACGCCGGCGAGGGTGCGGTCAGAACCTCTGCCCGGGACTCCCGGCCATTCGAGTCTCCGCTCTCCGCGAACCACCTCTGCCCGCGTCCGGTGCCGTGCCGCTTCTTATGGCTTGTAAGAGATCTTCGTACGTCAGCCACGTTAATCCTTTTCTGTGCGTGAGACGATGGGTTTCCACTTTTTTCCTTTAAATCTTTATAATATTCTTAAATGGTCTGAAGCCTCTCAAATCTTTTCTTTCACAGCGCGCAGGCTGTGCGTGAGCTCTGGAAGCCTTCTTTTCTCATGTTATCTTCATGGGTCCATTGTCAGCCCTCAATCCGCCCGGAACTGTGATTTTCTGAATAATGTGATGGAAAACTCTGGCTTTCTGTTTCCCGCTGGCCCAGAGTCCGCGGTGGTTACGGAGCCGCCGCCTCCACCCTGCGTCATCTTTGCCACGCCGTGCGCTGAACCCCACGGGAGACGGCGTTCCCCGCTCTCTCCTGCCCACGTGCCTCAGAGGTGCAGAAGTGCCTCCCTCATTATAATTTAAAGTGCGCCGTAATGCCAGGTGGGCGTGGCTCTTCCCAGCCCTAATTTCCTGATAATTTATTTTTCCAGGTAAACTTTAGAATTGCTTTATAAAATTTCGAAAAAGTCCTATTAGTATTTCGACTGCACTCCCGTGAGTTTGGAAGCGCCGGTGTCGTCCCGAAGGAGCCTCGTGACCCCTGGGGACGCCGAGACGTTGGCCAGCAGGGCTCACGGCTGTGTCCCCAGAGCCTGCATTGGGGACGGGGCACCGCGGGGCTCCGCAGAGCTTCGTCACTCTGGATCCAGGGGGTCAGGTCTTCCTGTTCCGGACACATATGAGTGTCCGCTTGACGTGCGCCAGCAGAACCTCAGACGCTCCTTCCAGACCGCGCGCACCTGCGTGCTCTCCGTGGCGGGTGCTCTGCTGCTTGTGGCCGGGAGGGCGTCTCCGCCAGAGCCCCTCCCCACGGCCTCCTCGCTCCACTGGGCCCCCCCCTCCCGCCGCCTGCCAGGCTCTGCCCTAGGACGAGGCTCTCGCCAACCACCCTGTGAGAACACACGCGCGAATGCATGCATGTATGCAAATGCACACACATGCGTGTGCACAGGCTCACACACGTGCATGCACACACATGCACACATGGAGGACTCACTTCTTAACATTTATTTATTTATTTTTGAGACAGAGTCTCGCTCTCTTGCCTGGGCTAGAGTGCCGTGGCGTCAGCCTAGCTCACAGCAACCTCAAACTTCTGGGCTCAAGCGATCCTCCTGCTTCAGCCTCCCGAGTAGCTGGGACTACAGGCATGCGTCACCATGCCCGGCTAATTTTTTCTACATATTTTTAGCTGTCCAAGTAATTTCTTTCTATTTTTTTAGTAGAGATGGGGTCTTGCTCGCTCTTGCTCAGGCTGGTCTCAAACTCCTGACCTTGAGCGATCCTCCCGCC